>VZUI01079868.1:0-329473 GCA_013401135.1 Cettia cetti
AAGGAAGGAAGGAAGGAAGGAAGGAAGGAAGGAAGGAAGGAAGGAAGGAAGGAAGGAAGGAAGGAAGGAAGGAAACCTTAAAGCTATATAAGTATTTGGAAGTTTTCAACTTACAACTGCCAAAAGTTAATGTCGTCTTCTTGCAATTCTGCTTTTTAAATTCAGTTCCTTCTACAGCTGACTTGCAACAGTACTGCTGTCTGGAGTCTAAAGTAATGTATAACACTGGACAAAGAGTAGATGGCTGCATCTTATCCCTTTCTTTGCCAAGGCTGAAGCAGGATTAATGTGTTCAAGGAAGGCAGGAGGTGGAACTTCATTGTACATCCTTTTCTCAACCCAGGCCAGAAAAGTGAGGGTTGTTAGGTAAGGTTCATGAATCATAATGAATGATATCTTAGAAATCCTGTCAGGAAACTCTGCTTAAAACTGCAGTCCTGACTTTAGGTGCTCCACAAACACCTTTTAAGGTTCTCTTGGCTACCAGTGGACTTCCTAAAAAAAAAAAACAAACAAAAAAAAAAACTTTGTCTTGCAAGGTCTTTAAACTCAATTTCCCCATTTTCGTGGCTATTGCATTGAGTCTATTGTGAGCTTTGCTTGACATGGCATTTAATATCTCAGTAATTGTCCATGGTAAACAATATCAAGGGCTGCAAACAACTCTGTAAAACACACACTTTTCCTATTTCTGGAGGCCTTTATCAACAAATAGGTTTTGCATATGCTTTGTATTCTTGTACTGGATACAAAAGAGCAGAATACTGGGTTCTGTTATTGGCATTTGTCATCACTCTTCTTGATGACTAATTTACGAGCTATTTTTGTGGTGGCTTGCTTTTCGTCCCTAGCTGGAGTACTTGCTGAGGAGTTCAAATCAGTAGCATTCAAGCTGTACCAGAGATCTCTCGTTTCTGTGGCAATGCAGTGCCAATTCCTGCAGCAGCACTGGGAGAAGTCAGAGACACTTTTGCATTGCCCATAGAATTAGCCACTCATGCAACTCAAGCCAAGAGAGAACATGGCTAGAGACTGTTTGCTACAGGACTACAAATCTCCTAAATGCCTCTGTGTACATACAGGTGGACTTGGCCTTATTTCCTGAGGCTTTAGATTGGAGTCAAAGGGGGAAGCTACGCAAAGTGTTAGAAATCTTTTTGCCAAGTTAAACTAGAAATTAAAAAAGGAATATATGACATGGCTGCACTGGGACCCAGCAATGCCAACCCCCAGTGGATTCTCAGCCATCATCCTCAAGCCAGCTCAAACCAGGGCTAATTCAAGTAAGGATGGATAAACTTGGCAAAGTTCCTCCATGACTTTTGGACCAACCAGGGCTATTTCAGATGAAGAGGGACCCTCTCCTCAAAGTAAAAATTCCCCAGTGCAAAATGTTCTCCGCAAGCCCCTTCTTCTCTAAATTGAAAAGATCTGACTTATGTGCATATCTTCAATGAAATGAAACAAAATGAAAATCAGCTTGATTTTGACAGCAAGGAGTAAAGAGAAAGGGATTACTTTATACACACAGAGTCAGGAAACATTTATTATGAAGATTTAAGCCTATCAGGATGGACAGAAGGACTTATTAACTGTACCAGGATTTGTTTTGAACTGTGCATAGAGAGAGAATAGTAACACTACAGAGAAAGCAGCCAAAGTATTCCTTTATAAGCTCCCCTTTCCCAAATGATTACCAAAATTTTGAATTTCTCTCTGCTTTATGGCTACACAAATACTCCATTCATTCCCCTGGGATCATATTTTTTACCTTCTAAGTCTTCAAGTAATTCACATGATAAAGTTTAACAGCATAAAATAAACAGTTTCTGTCCTAGGTTCTGTAGGGTTAGGACACAAACTGGACATGAATCGCAGGCTTTGGCTCAGTATCTTGCAATTAACTGGCTTTTGAAAGGAATATTCTCTGCTGTTTAAAAGAGGAAAATTACTGCCTCCACTGTTACCAGACATCAGTAAAACTACTGGGAAACACAGTGTATAGGTCATTAAATTCAGCAGTGTTTATAGTGGAAAGAGGAAACATTAGCTTGACTGTTTTCTTCTCTAAGCCTCTGTCTGTGGGCTGGAGAAACATGAATTCTGGTCTGTTCAGCTGTAATCACAGAATTACACATGTTTTCAAATTAAGGGAGCGTTCAAGCCTAGAAGTGGGGAAAACCTGGAACATAAAACAATGGTAGTGTGTTAAAGCTCTCCATAGTTAATTCCTGTAATGCAAATGCAGATTTCTAGAGGTGTTTTGGGTTGCGGGGTTTTTTTCTGGGTGTTGTTTTTACTTTTTTGTTGTTGTTGTTGGGTTGGGTTTGTTTTTTTTTTTTTTTTTTTTTTTTGGGGGGGGGGTTGTTTTCTTCTGAATAGCAGTTGAGCTTCAGGAGTTTAAGAGTGGATGTTACAACACCAAGTGCAGTATAACACTAACTGCAGGTGGCCAGAGGAACCTGGTTGCATAAGGTGGCACTTAAGCAAAACGATCCCTGAATTTACCTGACAACTTCTGCTGGCCTCAGGCATGGTCTGCATTTCAGTTTTGCTGGTGTTGCTGAAGTTGTCCATCTTAGCTGATCTATCTGTACTGTTGCAGAGAAATACATTCATACCAGCAAGAAGTATCTGATTTCATTTGAGGAAATAATGTAAACTATACTCGTGGGGGAACTTCTTTTGTTTGTATAAATTTTCTTTAGGAGCATTTGGTGTTTATAGCATAATGACACCGGAACAAATCAGGGAAAGATATGTTCTTACAATAAGAATATTCTTGCTCAAAAAATTTAGGAGCCTACTGGTATTAACAGAGCTCATTTGGTGGAAATACCTTGATTAAAAGTTACTTTTACTACCAGTGTGACCTGCACAGGGTAAGTGTTAAATGGGACTAATTTCACTGAGCTAAATTCTTGAGATACTAAAAACTACCTTGTGAACACAAGTTCATTTTCACATTTTATTTACTATGCCTGCAGTGGAACATTTATTTGTTTACACAGATTCTTGTTTATTGCCTTTTGTACCACTTCTTCATTCTTTGAGTGAACCTTCACAAACAGATACCAGCATGCTGATTGTGTTGGAAGTACAATTCTATGTCCTTGGGGATCAACACCAGGTTATTTCAACTTCAGTTAGTCCTCAGCTAACAAAAATTCATACTCTTATGTCAGCAGGGCATAAAAAGGCAAGAAATTTAAATAAGAAATGCTGCTTTCTTTCAGTTTTCATCGTGATTACTTGCAGAAGATTTTAACTTACTTGTCATTAAAAAGCCTAACTCCAACTGCCAAAACACCCAATTAAACTTTTAAAATAGAATCACATTGGACCATTTGGTTGGAAGAGACCTCTAAGATCACCATTAACCTAGCACTGTCAAGGCCCCTGAATCATGTCCCTAAGTGCCACATAGAAACCTGGAATGTTTTGGGTTGGAAGGGACTTTAAATATGAACTTGTTCCAACCCCACTGCCATGGACAGGAACACCTTCCACTAGACCATGTTTCTCAGGGCTCCATCCAGCCTGGCCTTGAACACTTCCAGGAATGGAAGTGGCAAACTGGGCAAATGGTTCCAGTGCCTCACCATCCTCCAGGGAAGAATTTCTTCCCAATATCTAATCTGAATCTCTGCAGGTCTTTTTAAATACTTCCAAGGATGATTAATTCACCACTTCCCTGGGCAGCCTGTTCCCCTTGGGCAGCCTGTTCCAATGCTTGACAACACTTGTAGAAATTTTTCCAGATATCCAATCCAAATTTTCCCTGTCACGGCTTGAGGCCATTTCTTCTTGTTCTATCACTCATTACCTGAGGAAAGAGACTGACACTCACCTACAATCTTCCTTAAATAAAAACACACAAAAAGTATAATTGTCTGACTACCAGGATTTGCTTCAAATCAGAAAGAGTTTTATTAGCTTTCTGAAAATACAAAGAAAAAAATTGAGCAAGAGAGGATTTTACTGAAATGTCCCTCTTTTGCCTTCCCATCTCCGTCTTGCTTTCATACACACTTCCTTCTTCACCTTCCTGGTATTATTTTAATTTCCAATCTTTTAGTATTTTCTGCAAAATAATTCCCTCCAATTTCTCACCCTTGCACTGCATTAGATCACCTTTCTCCCCTGTGAAACTTGGATAGTCCTCTCTTGTTTGTGTTTCAGAGTGCAGAGCCAGAAAAATGTCAAACGTTGTTAAATTTAGAGTTGCTGCCCCCAAGGTCCTGATCACATTAGCAGATCCAGAAAGAGGTGCCTACTTAGAGGGCAGTCACCCCATTCGCACTTTAATAGGGCACTTAAGTAAGTTAGATGCCTAAATAGTTTTTGAGGATTTGGCCTTTGTGTACTCAACTCTTGGTTTGGATGCACAGAAGCAAAATAATCCATTAAGTTAACGGTCCTTAAGCAGTGTTTAATATCACAATGTAGCACCTAAAAATGACCCATTATAATCCATCCATGGAAAAAAAAACCCAAAAAACTTCACTAAGTAGTCTCCAGGCACAGATTGAAACTAGAAACTTTAGTGGCTGTTGTGTATGTGCGCTGCATAAATAGTACATATTTAATAAAGTAGAGCTCTTAAAAACCCGTTTTATCCTCAGTAAAATGAAGCACCTTGGAAGTACCTAAACATTTTATTCATTTGTCCTTGTTTTTTGAGCACTTTAGGCCTCCCTGGCACAGTAGATGGCAGATGGAGCAAGAATTTTAGATTAAGGTACTCAAACTACAAAGATATCCAACATCATAGAGTGCTTCCATAGAGTCCTTCTGAATCCACACCAAAGTGTATCTTCAACCAAAGTTGAACAAACTGTGCTGGGGCTGGAAGGAATCTGTGGAAACCTCTCTCGGCAAGGTTACACCTAATGGGAAATCCCCCAATGAGGATGGAGCCTTGCTTTCCTGGGTGTCGGCAGGGAAACTCCCACTTTAAGGCAGCACAATACAGCTCCCGATGGCGGCCTTAAAACAGCACAGCCGAGCAAAGTTAGCCTAGGCAGGACTTGCCAACTGAAATTTTATCTGTACAACCGCGTTGCCAACTGTATCATTGGCAATACGGGTTTCCTATTTCAGAGGAGTGATAACAATTTTAAGTTCTTCGTCTGTAGGATGTCTAGAATCATTAAGAACAGTCAAGTTAACTACTGCCTGTTTCTAAAACGGCAGCAACATGTGAACAGTTTAATGAAAAACTGGTTCCAGTGACTGAAATATTTTGTTTCCTGAATCAGATTGATAGAAAACCTAGTGGTATTTGTGGATGAAATTTCTAACACACATTACTTGCATGAACAGGAAACATATATCAGGAGGTTTAATTTTATGAGAGCTGTCGAATCCAGGCTGACGTTTCTTTAAGGTTTCATACCTTTTTCTCCTTCTTTCCCTAACTCGAAAACTTAGAGAATTTATTGTCTTTTCTTTTTTTCGAAGGTGACAGTGCATGACAGTTGAAAGCTGATAGTTTGGAAAACTGGTGTTTCTGCTTTCACACGGAGGCTTTTGGAGACAGGTTGGAAAAGCGACTGCCTTCCTCCTGGTCTGCCTTTCCCTCTGGCGAGCCGGGGTGTTATAGAGTGGCCCCCGCCTCGCAGGGCCTCTCCCCCGGACCAGGGCGGCTGCGGGCTTCCCTCGGGATGTGTGTCTGCCCTTCCACGGAGCGCAGAAAGGGCTCGGGCGCTGGGACTGCTACTTTCCTCACTCCGTTAAGGCTTTGTTAAAAATTTACCTCGGCGTCTTGGCAAAACTTTGCGTGCGCCCGTCGAGGCTGCGATGCGATGCGACGCGTCCAGGTGGGCAGGGATGTGACCAGCACCGCCCCTGGGGCAGGGCAGGAGTTGTCGCTTGCTCGCCCGTGCTCCGGGGGTTGGGGGCCCTTTGGTCGCTGTGTGCGGCCCCTGGCACGACCCCGCGGCCAAGGGCGTTTCTCTCGCAGGGGGGAGCGATCCACCCTGGGCTGAGCGGGGCCGGGGTGAAACGCCTTTCTCGTTCCTCAGCCTACGCAGCTGGGCAAAGGTTGTGACTTCCTTCGCACCCGCCGGAATTAGCGCCTTGGCGAATTGCAGCGGTTTTCATTTAAATTAACGCGAAATGTATAAAAAAAATTCTCACACCCACCACTCGCCCTCTCGCTTTCACGCATCCGCACCCCGCACCCATGATCTCATGCTGCTGAAGGCATGGCACAAGATCTACGGCAAGCTGGGAGCGGGGGAGGGAGGGGGAGTCAGAGGAGGGCCGGGAGTGTGCGGCTCGCACACCCTGCTGTGCCCAGGTGGGGTACTGCAGGGGCTGCGCCTCCACGCCCGGCTCTGGGGGGCGCAGGATCCGCCTCGGGGCGATAGGCTGGCCCTTAGAGTCCCGAGCCTTGGCTTTGAAACGTGACATCGGCTCCCATGGCACCCTCGGCTCTGTGTGTGTCTCTGCGGGGTGGTGGTGTAGGGTAGCCCTCCGCCCTGCTTTGGGGGTAGGCGTGGGGCGAGCGCCGCGGCGGGGCCACGCACCCGGGTGGCGATGCGGGAGCTGCCGGCGCCGCCCTGCAGCTGCGGGGGAACGGGGAGGCTCAGCCCAGAAAGGATTTTTTTCAGCCCAATTTGCGGCCACGGCTGCGGTGGGCGGCCGAGGTGCGGTAGTTGAGTAGTGCCGGAGAAAATCCCGGTAACTCTTTGTTCGGCACCGTGTGTGTAATTACCGGATAATCACAGCTTGTGCCCGAATACACGGAGGGAAACATCTGATGGACGAAGTTTAGGCAAATTAAAGACCCCGAAATCATTCTTTGTAAGATGAAAGTGGGTTTTCAAGACACTGGTACCTCTGAACTATCGGAGGAGGGGAAGTGCTCCTGCCGTGCTGCTGACTCCGCGGTGCGGGTGGGGAGGAGAGGCGTGGAAGAGTGTGTGTGTGTGTGAGTGTGCGTGTGTGTGTGTCCGTGTGTCCCTCCACACCGCCCGAGCCGCGTTCTGGCAGTGCGCGGCTCCCGAAAGGCTGAGGAGAGGGAGAGCGACTGTGTGGGAGCTGAACTCAGCCTCCCTCTTTAACATAGGCTCGTCCTCTGCATTGCATCCAAGCCTCAGCGATTTGCTGTTCAGAGACTGCAGATTTGCATAGCCCTGCTCCTCGCAAGCTTGCTTATTTTTATTTTTATTTTTATTTTTTTTCCCCAGCTTCTTTCATAAGGGTGCACTGTTCTCCCTGAAAACATCCTCGGGTATACTGTCAATAGCCAGACCACTGAGATTGCCGGAGCAGCCTGATTATTGTCTGGCGGCGTGTGCGAGTGTGTGAGTGTGTGTTCGTGAGTGTGCGTGTGTGTGCGCGCCGGGAGAGAGCTCGTTTGGTGAGGGCTCACCAGTTTGGAGATGAATGGAGGGAAGAGCAGCAGTTTGATTTTTCTCTGCTTTCCCAGCGCTGGCTGATGGAGTGGCATCCCCTTCTCTCTTAGCAGAAATGTGGCATGATTGGCTACACTGTGGATTACTGAGGATGGGAGAATGCTTGGCATTCTCGTAGCTCTTGCAACTGTGGAGTATTGTTAATGAGCACCAGCCCCGGGAAAGCTGAAACTAGCGATTGTTTGGGCGCGGGGCTTTTCCCCACTTCCACCTCTTTGCGAAGGCTCTGAACTGCCTGGATTCTGTGACTATGTCTCGGATTGCTTTGGGTAGAAGAAGACCTGGAGAAAAGGATCCTCATAGGCTTTCCCAAAGGGAAGAGATGGCTCGCCTGGTGCCGTGAGCTGCAGCCAGCGCCGTGTGCGAGTGTGCGAGCGCCTCTGCCCAAAGTTTGCCTCCGTTGCTGTGGCTGCTGCTCCTCCCGAGGACGCCGCGGGCCGGCTCGCCGCGCACCGGAGGATGGGGGTGCTCCTTAGGGGCAGCCCGGAGCCGGGACCCGCCAGCAGCGGCAGCAGCAGCGCCGGCGGCCGCTTGGCCCTGCTCTGGATAGTCCCGCTCACTCTCAGCGGCCTCCTTGGGGTGGCGTGGGGCGCCTCCAGTTTGGGCGCTCACCATATTCACCATTTCCACGGCAGCAGCAAGCATCATTCAGTGCCTATCGCTATCTACAGGTCACCGGCTTCCTTGCGAGGCGGACACGGTGGGTTCGGGTCCCTGCGCGGTCGGGGGCGCGCCGCCCCACAGAGGTCAGGCGCGGGCTGCGGGACTCCGCGGGCCGGGGCTGCGGAGGCGCTCGGGCGTAGGGGGTACGAGGAGCACGGCGGAGAAGGAAGGGCTGGGCTGCGGGGCCGGGCCCGCCGGTGAGCCCCGTCGGGCGGGGTCCGGGCCCGTCCCGCTGCTCCCGGTGGGGCGGGGGCTCGGCCCGTCACGGCCGAGCGGGGGATGCTGCCGGGGCTGCCAGGCATCCCTTGGGGCCGGCGGGGTGCCCGTGCCGTGCGCCCCACGGCGTCGCCGCGGGGTCCGCGGGCGCGGGGCAGGCGCTGGAGCGGAGGCTCTCCCGCACCCCGCCGCTCCCTGCCCCACCGCAGAGGGAGCCGCCTGGAAACCCCAGCCCGGAGGCGCCCGGAGCTGCGGCCCCCGGCTGGGAGTGCCCCGCCTCGTTTCACTCCCCTCCCTTCCCCTCCTTGCCCCGGTGCGGGGACACAGGCTCGGGGCAAGCCGACCCCACGGCGAAGGCAGGGCAGGGTGCCTAGGGACCCCGGCGCGGAGCGAGGGGCGGGGAGGGAGCCGGTGCGCTGCTCAAACCTCTGGTGATGATGGTGTTGCTTCCAGTTCATTACCTTGGTCGAAAGTCGATGAACTAAAGGAAAGGTCAGCTCATTATGCCTGGGATCGGTGGGGGGAGACCGGTAAGCGCTGAGACACTGAGGGAGGGAGGCGATGCCCACTGTAGCGAGCAGCAAAGGGAACGGAGATGAAATTCTTTCCAGGTGCAAATACATTTTGCTTAAGAACGACCGTGCGCCGGTAGTTAGTTTCTGAAGTGACAGGAAGCTGCTTCAGTGCCTTTTGGAGAGCCCCGTGCTGTGCTCTTTCTTTTTGCACGCAGACTTGCGAGAACCTGCACATCAATTCACGCAGAATAGGTGTGCATACATACGTTCGATAGTACCAAAAGCTGTCACAGAAAGCGAAACACCAGACTGTGTTTCAAGGATTTAAAGCCTCCCTTTGTCTCCGAGGAAGGAAAAGAAGATAAAGAAACCCCCTAGTTGGTTTCTGATTAGATTATACTGCTTCATTCTTCTTCATTTTCTCGTCTTGCCTTGCTTCATTTGCGCGACCGTGCGATGTCATTTACAGGCTTTGCAAAGTAAAAACCAGATTTTTTACTTAACCTTTGCTTCTCTGTGCAAGATGACCTAGTTGCGGGTACGAGGTAGTTAGGAATTACTGGATTTTTTCCAGTGATTAAGATGCTGGTATTGGTGGAAATGGTAGCATCGTTTACCTGAAAATTCCCACTGTATGCTAAATACCCTTTGATACATAACTGCTAGAAAAGATGAAGTGCAGAGAAATGCCTCTTAAGCATTTTGTTATTTTTGAAAAACTTATATGACTGGTCTAATTAAAAGCAAAACAATTGAGAAATTCAGGCCGCCACTCTTCTCTGTAGTGCACTTGAGGCAGTGCAAGATTGAGAATACTGTATGTTCTGTAATGTATGTGCTACAGGGGAGAATTAAAGATGTATGTGTGTGCACATATATGTATATGCTTATTATCCTCTCAATTTCTGCCCATATGGGGATATCATGTAGGGGCTTGCTATTTGTTTGAGGGAGGGCTAAAAGGATGAGAGGGAAAGAAACACGATTGTAGAGGTACCAGCAACAACTCCTTAAGAAAGCATTTTAAAATCACACCTTTTGCCAGTTTTTGAAAACATTACCTTGGACCCAGTCAAAGGGTGTTGTATAAAAAGGCTTTGCAGAAGCCTTGTTGTGTAAAAGGTTTTGCAGAAGAAATAAGTATTGTTAAAGAAAATTAAATATGAAGAGGTGGAGCTGCTACTTAAGGATTTCATAGGGAAGCCCAGGAGCCTCTCCAGAAGTTAACTGATTTTATGGAAAGAGGTATTATCTCTGTCATAAGGTGGCATTTCAGAATGTTTACTTGATAGCTCTAAGTGTCTTTGCTTTCCTGTGTTTGTGAGAAATTCTGCTATCTGACTGCATTTTAAAACATTTAATTATTTTCATTGTTAATTCTTCAAGAGAGATGTTCCCATTTGCTACTGTAAGCCTGACAAAAGCATTTCTGTCTCAGGCTGAGCAGTGTTGGACACAGTTCCTGCAGAGCCCAACACTGCATCTCTAAGCATCCTTCGGAGTGTGTGTGCTTGCTCCTTACCTGCTCTTCTCCAGTGTCCCTAGCCCCTGCTGACTTAGCCAGGTGAGAATTTGCATCTCAGGCTTGTATCCTTCAACCTTAGCTCCATGCAGTTTTGGAGGTATTTTGTTCTAGTCTAATATTAGTGTAAATAAAGAATTGCAGCTTTTATGGTGACCTCATAGCTGCTTTTTATGTTACTTTTTCAGTTTTTGTAGCACCTTACCTGCTAAAAGTAGAAAAGAGCTTTTAGGGCAGGTCAATTAGTCAATCCCAAATGGAAGCATTGTTCTCTAATATGGTGAATTAGAAGTGTGAAAGGAAGGAGAAATGATCACTTTGTTCAGGCGCTCAATAAACGGCACCACAGTCCTCAGACATCCACTCCCTTCCCTTTTACCCCTGGCATTGGCTAGTCCTGACATCCCCACCCTCTTGGGTTTGATTTTTTTAGTCTTTCAGTTTTCCTTGAGCCAACACAATTTCAGCTAGTAGTATAAGCTAAGCCAAAAGCCCAGCATGGTTGGATTTCTTCCACTTCTTTAAAAAAAACAAACCGCAGTCTTGCTGCTAACATTCTCATCAGGTAATTTTGCTGGGATTTTGCTTAGTAGTGTGATCTCATGTGGACAGTATTGTGCCTCACAGAGCTATAAACAGAATCCCAACCAAGCAATTAGCTCACCATATTAGACAAAAAGTAGTTCAACACACAGTCTTTTTACTACACTAAGTCAAAATTAAACATCTTTCAAGCCTGACCAAATGGTTTTTCAATTTTGCTTTCTGACTCACATTAAACTCAGGTGAAGGATGGATGAAAGATTTGAAAGTTTAACTACAGAAAGGAATAGGAAAATAATTCTGTGGATTGTGATATTAACAATGTAAAGAGAAGTACTGAGAAGTAAAAGGAAGTCTAATGTTCGTAAATATAAATCATACACTGCTCAGCCCTCACTAGTGGTCTCTTGTAGCATGTGGTTTATTTGATGATTTATGTCATTCTTGATCCATTCAAGAAGGTGGCTATTGCTTTTGTTATAGCTGTATCTACCATGAAGTCTGTTTTTTGTTGTTGTTGTTTGGGGATTTTTTTTTTTTTTTTATTTTTAAGTTGATAGAACAGTTCATACTCTAGATTACAAAAGCAGGGATGTTCCATGGCAAAATCCATAAAAAATAAAAGGGGTTGCAATTTCCTTGGTAACTTTAAATGAAGAAAGGCTGCTTTTTTAAGAATCCAGGGACATGATAGATCATGTGAGAAGGGAAAATTGCATGTTGAATATGTTAGAAGTGTAGCCATATGGATGGCTGTCATCATCCTCATTCACTCCTGCCTTCCTGCAAACACTTCTTTACTGTCTACTCTTTTATGGCTCCCCAATTCAGTTACCAAATGACAAGTAGAGTGTGTCCACTTCTGATTGCTTCTTCTTTCTGTACTCTCAGGACCTTGTTGAGGCTAAATACAAACTGATTCTGTTTGTTTTGTTTTTTAATTTGTCGGAATAGGAGCCAGGAGGTGACGAATGAATCTGCATGTTGGTATGTGCATGTGCTTGGAAAGAAAAGGCACAAATGGGGAGGGAATAGGCCCCACATACTCACAGGCAGAAGAGAAAGAGCTGAGTTCTGTGTGTAGTAGGGGCTGTGAACTTAAGGGCCTGAGTTAACTTGGTGTCAGAAGAATTTTTTTGACTCAGTGAGGCTTAGGACCAACATGTGGGCCAGTGGCTTATGAGGAGCAGAGACAGTCCGAAGTAAACAGAGTGGGGTTCTGGGAGCAGATCTCAAAAAAATGGCAGTTTGGGGTGGTGCTAGGGACCTTTGTGGTGGAACAGTAGAGGGATTTAGGAGATTGAGCTTCAGCAGCCAAGTGTCTGAGCAGGAAGAACGGGTTTGTGCAAAATGAGAGTTCTAAGGAATAAAAGTTGGCACATTTTGGAGCTGAGAGCTGAGGATGGTGTGTACCACAGCACATCCACTCCTCCAGTGCTTTCCATCCAGAGCATGATGTGGCAACAGGGACACACATATTGATCTCCCACTCCTGAGCTAGGCTAGCTTCTTCCAGGCTTCGCTTCACCATTGTTGGCAGAGCTCATGTGCATTGGATTCACCCAAATGATGTCCATTTGGAGAAACTTCTGCAGCAGAGTCACCAGTTCACTGCTACTGGAGTGCAAACCAGCCTTGTCAGGCAGCCCTTGTTCAGGGAAGATGCCTGTTGAGTTCTACAGGAGATTTCATCAAATAAGAATGGCAGGGCTAGGATTGCAGCAGGACAGTGAAATAATTTATACCACCATTGTGAAATATATGGCCCAGACAACTTTGAAAGATGTTCCTATGATGTATAGAAAACATTTTATTTTTGTAAGAAAACCCCAGCTTATTAGTGTAGGTAAAAATAATTTAATGGCCTTTTATTATTTTTTAATATACTGGAGTTGTTATTTTGGTATATAAAGATAATAAACCAAATAGTTTTAGGGATTAGGGTAAATGAAATGACACTTTTTGTTACAATGTGCTTATGTTGCAGAAAAGAGTTATATTTTAATTAAAACATCAAATGTAGATGTTTCCAGATGTTCAAGCATTGTTACTCAGTGTGATGTTAGAGGTAGAGGTGAAAAAGTCTCATTTTCATCTTATAATTGCCTTTTTTAATGTTATTTCAAACCTGTTTGTATATCACAATCTTTTTAAATGCCTCCTTTTCATTCACAGATTTTCCAATGCATACTGGTTCTCCTGCTCTGAGTACTTCTTACACAAAACATTTAGACATTTTAAGTTTTAAGACTGTAAAGCATAGTAGCTTCCTCGATGTCTTTAAATTATATAAATTTTATATCCCCTTTCAAAATTTCCAATATGCTTCATCAGTTATTATCCCCATCAGCTGCCAAAGTATTAACATCAGTTGGAATGGAATGAATAACAAAGCAATTTCAGTCAGCATAGTAGTTAATTGGCTGTGCAGTTGGATATGCATATTAGGAAGTGAGGTTTCTATATTATTATTTCTGTCAGTATGGCTTGTCAAGGAGGCACAGTCTTCAGCAGGACTGGGGACAGTCTGCAGTACTGTAATCAAAAGTGGAATGTTGCCCATGGATTTCTGATAAGCATCTTTATACAAGATCCACTGCCTTGGTACATGCATAGCTATTGATTGACTGTGGTGCCTTTACAAGAGCTAAATAAATAACAATGCTGTTGTCACTTATCAGCAACACCACTTCTGCCTCAGCCTGTGGTAACCATGTTTTTTAAATTTAAAGCATGTCTATTGTCTTTTAATCAAATACTGTTTGAAATAAGTTATCAGAAGAAATTAATTTAGCATTCAATGCAGTGTACTTCCTGCTGTTTCTAATTTTCAAAGATGGATTTTTTTTCTAATAGTGAAAAGTTGACTTGGCTTTAAAGGAAATTTCCTTCTGTCTCTTCATTTTACTCCAAGGGAGAACTCTGTAGACGAAACTACTATGCCCAGTGTGATTTAAGCACAACCAATTCTGCAGTTCTAATATTTTCTCCCCTTTTTTACCCAGATGGTCATTACCATGGTAAACCAAGCTTGATTATTGCAATTTCCATGGATCACGTAGTTTAGTTCACTGAAGTTTATCTTTTGTCTTTTCTTGGTCAAAGTTTGCAGCAGTTCCTAACCTTTCTGAGTAATCAAGATGACATTGCTGACCTCCTTCTTGTCTTTCCCCAGACTCAGTTAATTTATCTCTCTGTGATTATGTTTGATGTCCTCATGTCCATCGCAGTATCTGTAATGCATTTTTCTAAGCTAACAACTTCCTTTCTAGTTTGTAAATACAGTGTAAGCAGAGCTGATAGATCTTGCTGTGATTATAAGCTGACTTGTGAATGTAGCTGTGATTATGAGGAGAATGGAATAGTATAATTTGATGAAAGAAAGTTTATTATAAATAAAAACGCTATTCTATACAATTAAAAGCAACAAACATAGAGGGGCCATGTACTTACCATCATTTAAATACTATTTTCCTTCTGAATAGCTACATGGATGTCTGGAAGGGCCTTCCCTGCCTCTTTCTCATTACTTTATATACATTTGTGCATAGGCATGTGCATGCTCTTACATGTTGTTCCATGATAATAAGAAAGTAATTCACAGTGGTCAGTTGAAAAAGGGAGACTTTCTCTAAGAGTTGAAAATGTTAAAAAACTACTCAGTGACAATAGTCATTAAACACAGATGCAACTGGTCAGAACAATAGAATTAATTATTTCTTTTCCCCTTAATTGACTGCAGAAATGAGCCAGTGAAATAAAGTGGGAAAGGAGGAGGGAAGAAAAAGTGCTGCTGGATGTCACTCCATAGGATAAGTTGATAGGGAGGGTGCCATGCTTAGAAGCAGTCATCATCTCTGACCCATGATTATTTAATCACTGTAGAAAAATAATTCTGGGTTTCTGAAAGCAGTGAAATGGTCAAATCCACCAAAACAGCCCAGATTAAGGGTAAGACTGTTCATGTGCTCTAGGTGGCCTAAGAGTCAAAAAGCTTTTCTTTCTGGGGTTTGGTTGACAAAGAAAGTGTACATACACAATAAGTACATGGTATCTGGGATCCTGTATTCCAGAAGACAAGGTTGGAGCTAAGGCAGGGTTTACCTGGGGGGCTGAGGAATGTACAGTCTTTTTTTGTTTGTTTGTTTCTCATATTTGATTTGTAAGTGGCATAAGGACAAGTCTTCCTTTAAGATCCATAGCTGGGTATATCCCAAAGAACGTGCTGCTCAGACATGGAGAGACAGAGGCTCAGCAACAGATGATTTGCTGAGATCCTTCTGGTGTTCAAGGGCCTTAGCAGGGGGTGCCCTTGGACAGCTACTCCAAAGTGTTAGAAGTGTTAACTCTTTCTTTAGCTCTCTTTTTCTGCAGCTGTACGTGCAAAGAAGTGCCAACAAGCTTCTAAAGCAAGTTGACTGCTTTCTAAATGTGTTCTTTTATCCCTGCATATCTGCAATTGAGTTAGAGCTTCTCTAATTTACTTAATTCAGCTAATCTGCATTTGTAAAATAAAGAAGAACAGAGAATAACTAGACATGGAGAAATTTCAAAAAACATGAGAAAGTTTCTCTATCTTGAAGAAGAATCAGATATAGTCTTAATCCATGTTTGCATTGCTGAATCACTGGAGTTGGTTGTGTTTCTCAGTGACGGCAGCTCTAGACCCTGGGAAGTAGGTGAAGAGGAGATGGGGAAAAATGACCATGGGTGTGGCTCCTCTTGACTTAACAGTGGAGATGAAACTTTGTGAAGGAACTGGGTGCTACAAAAGGCACTGTTTCTAGTCATTGGCTCAAGCCTGATTTGATTTTATTGAGGTCAAGCCCAAAATTTCCGCTTCATGACCTGATTTGTTTTGCCTCTGTCAGACACGATGTGTCTCAAGCACACAGCGCTTCTGTCCTGGTCCCCCTCCCTAAAACAATGCTGCCTAAACTGAGAACAAAATATTGCTAACAATAATGCAAACACATGTATTTTTTAAATTTTTTAATGCAATTAGTGGATCTGTTCACTTTATTTCACATGACAAGAATTATGAGGGAGCTTTCAGCGAATGTAATGAATTGCCATATTTATGGAAAACATATGAGCATGAATTGAATCATGCCGTTATTTTAGGTTTGGATAGTCAGTGCCCACAGAGAGGAGTTTAGAAGTTGTGACAAAACAACAGATGTGAGATTAGCCCCTTTGGCTGTGTCTAAATGGATGCATCCTAAAATCCTGGTGTCCCAGTTGGTCAGAACATTCTGTGGCACTCATCCAAGCCCCATCTTTCCTCTCATCCTCTTCTCAGGCTGGTTTGTGTTTGCAGTTTGCCGTGCTGAGGGTTTTAAATCTGCCTGGGGCATGCGCCCCAACACTGGCATTCAGAGGAGCTCTCAAATACTGCTGTTCATTACCCTAAAAAAAATAGAAATGCTGTGAATATCCTCTTCCTAAATAACCTGTTATCTCGAGTGAGGCTAAATAGAACATTGCATGGGCAAATGAAGTTGAGGGTAAAGACTACAGTTATTTTATTTCTTGAAAGTTTCTCTAAGCAACTTTTTATTTCTTGGAAATTCTATTGAATTTGTGGGAGTACGACTGCTCCTGTTATACATCATCAATTGCATAGATTTTATTTTTCGAGTCTTATGTCTAAGAAATTTGCAATATGGTGTTGTTAGAAATTGTTTGCTAGAAGGTGTTATGTATGAGGGTACATAGGCCAAATGACCATTTTGACTGTGCTGACTTCTAATAGGGACCCAGTCATACACTGAGATTGAAACCAGAACTAATTTTGTAATGATGGCTTTTAACTTTTGTAGCATTTTTTTGCATTGGCTCTTGAAGCTTCTTTTCATCACTCAGCACAATTTGACAGCTTCAGCTGTTGTCTGACATGGGTGTAGTGAAATCCATTGTATGGCATTTAGAGGGAGAACTTGTTGAAGAAAGAATAGTAGCAACATTATTTTGCAGCAACAACATCAAAAACAAACATCTCATTTTGAGACGTTTGACCTAGTGTGTAAAACATTGCAAAACTGCAGTTAAGCATGCAGATAAGAGGAATTATTAGTCTGCTAAGAAGAACAGTGGCTTGTAAATGACTAACCCAGACACTTAAATTTCAGTAGTAGCTGGCGTACTGGTTTTGCCAGTTGTATCATTATCTAAATGAAAATGCAGCTCCCACATAAGTGTGCATAAGCTTAATTTCAATGAGACTGAGGTCAGCAAAGATAAATAATTAAATTGGGGAAAACATGATATATCTTCTACATATCAATAGAGGCAGCTATTGATGGTGATATAAATCACAAGTGACTCACCTGAAGATTCCTGAAATCTTATCTCTTCGTTGTTCTTGTAGGATAACATTTCCATGCCAGGGAACTTAAAGAGTTGGGAAAGGTGGTTTCAGTGAAATCAGTGTATCCTATATTGGTTTTGTTGGCATTCGAGATAGGGATGAATGTCAGTGTTTCAGTACAAGGTCACTGCTGGAGATGTGAGAAAGATTTATCCTAAGCTGGTCATAGCAACAGTGGTGTGAGTAAATAAATAGGTAAGGATTTTGCAAAAATTTTTTGTTTGTTTCAAGTCAAGTTTCATTAACTTGAGCTCAGCTGGCTATTTGATAATCGCTCTCTTCCTTGTTTCCTTTTTCCAAATGTAATTAATTGAAATGGAAGAAAAATGGGGGAAAAAAAGTGTGTAATCTAGGAATAAATTTATATGTGGATGTAAAGTACATGTGTACTTCGTCTTCTGTAGGGGGTCAGTTAATTGATAAAGTATAGTTTAGAGAAAAAGGAAGATCAGAGGGAGAAAATGAGCAGCCATTATTGAGGGAGAAAATGAGCAGCTAAATGAGACTTAGTGTGAATGAGTTCAAATTTACTAAAAAATCTCTGTTTCTATCGTGTGGAGAACTAGCATGTGTTAACCCTTGTCCTGCAAATGCACTGGCGTCACTCCAGCACTGCTGCCTGTCTTGGCACAGGCTTGTCTGGAATGTTTATTCCTGTTTCTCAGAGAGGAGCTGAGACACAGTGAATCAGCTTTGCATTCATCTCCTCTTGAATGACTCAAAGAAGTCACACACTGGCCAGATTGGCCACTTGAAAATTCCCTCTGTGTCCCTTGTGCACTTGCCCGTGATGCAAGAGCCGTATCTGGGGCACGGCCAGAATGTGTAACACCCTGCTCTCCACTGGCACAGCTTAGAGCAGATCCCATGCTGGCTCAGCGTATGTCAGGCTCCAGTCATCCTGAAGGGAGCGATTCCTTGGGCAAGGCTCTTCCCACTGCTGTGTGTCAAATCAAAACCAGCACAGCAGAGGTTAAGGATTATTCTGCTCTGCCTTTGATTGTCCTTGTTAATGAACAGCCATGTGTTTTTTCCCAGGAATACACACAGCTTTGCCTACCTGAATGTGAAAAGCATCTTTCCATAAGTCACATACCAGCCTGGAATGGGAAAAGGAATGAAAGACTGAGTTCTGTGTTGCTGTTTCATTCCATGGTGTTGTGCCAATGCTATGATCCAGCAGCATTAAAACAATGTGCTAGTTACTGAGCAAATACCATCCTTCCTTTACTGTGTAGGTCACACTGTATAATTCACAGAAACGACATGTGGGAAAAAAAACCCCCCAAAACAGAAAAAGGGGTATGCGAAGACATGAGAGAGGGCAAGAAGAAAAGGAAAATGAGTTGAGCAGACAGCATACCTTTGTTTAAGATAAACAGGCATATTTTCTCCCTGTGAAAATTTCTGTTTCCCTCCCCACTCCCCAATGAGTAGCTCCACAGTTATCTGGTTTGATTTTTATAGAGCTACTGTGATTATTTTAGATGTAGAAAAGGGCTAACATATGGATCTTTGTGTGTGCTGGAACACCAAACTCCGAGCTCTCATACCATCAGAGATGAGCATTGCCTGTCTTTTGGTATAAGTCAAATATTTCCAAATTCCCCATAATTTCTTACATTTTTGTGTCCACAAGAGGGGCAGTTCCTTTAAATATTGTCCTCTGCTTGTCTTGTAATTGCAGTTGCTCATGGTATCTGATGTCTATTAAGTGAGAAGGGCAGTCATAATGCATTGAGTCGAGATTTGAACTGGTGGCTTCACCTCGTGTCATTTTGTTTCACAGATACTGTTTGCCATTTAAATGTTCCCTCTCCATATAATTGCTCTGGATATTTGAATGTTGGCATCAGTAGGGAAGGTATTTTATCTCGATTCCATGAGTGAATGTGAATGAGTGAGGATTTCATTCAATGAGGGCAGCTTTGTTGAAAGGGATTAGTAGCTTTCATTTACTGTTAGCATAATTAGCAGTTCATCAGAATGATTTCATAGGCTATTTTTTGTGACAATGACCGAGGCAAGGCTTTCTAGATTGCAGTGAGAATGTCTGATTTACCATGATACCCACAGATATGAAGAGCCAGCAGCACAGAGAGAAGGTCAGCAGTAGCTCTCTTTCATAATTTTATTTTACTTTTCTTTTTTATTTTTTTAATAATATGTCATGTAGCATGTCTTTTATTTCTTAGCTTAGTAGATGTTACAGTTTTAAATATTTGTATTTTGGTGGCATCTAGAAATTTCAGCCAGAGGTTGTGAGCCCATTGTGCTAAGCAGATGGATTGAATAGAAAGAGACAAGAAAGCTAAGGAAATAATCACTCTTTACTGCTGACAGTACTCTCCAGGGTAGGTTTCAAAATAGCTCAAGACCTGTGTAAAATTAATAAGCTGTTCCCCATGTATTGAAATCCTCTTTCATATTACATTGGCGTGAGGGATCTCTGTAGAAAGGAGGGACTGCAAATAAGATTTGCAAGAGAATGGGGCTGAAGATTGTCCCTATAAGTCCAGATTTTACTGAATTCGCACTAACTATATGCACCAAAGTGTCCTGGATGGAACTTGTCCACTACAAATTCTCTGCATTGATGAAGTCTGTTTAGTCCCTCAGAGCAAGGTTTATTGGGCATAAAATTCGAATCAGTGTCCTTCTGTTTCTTTGTCATCTTTATAACTTTATTCACTCATAGCAGGAAGAGATGAGAGATCAGGGAACATTACTCTTATCTAATAGAAATATTAATGAGATATTTTAGTAGATCTTGGAGGTACTAGGTCAATTTGTATTCTCTGATGTAGAAAGATGTTTTCTCAAGCTCTAGATTTGCAGTGTGGTATTAAGTTTTTAATTTTGTGAGGCATTTTTAAAATGTTATTTTTTTTTATACAGTATAGGTTTGGTACATATATGCAGTAGAAAAACTAAAAATAAAGATGTACCACTGAATCATAATTAGAAAGGAAAAAACCCAAAACATTACCTGTCATGGAGAAAACCCTGAAATAATAAATGCCACCATCACATTTTACTGCTATCATAAATAATTACTCAGCACATGTCCATAGGCTCAATTTATTGTATCATATTCACTTAAATGTGTTTATGAAACGATCCTTCCGCACACACATGCATTTTATCAAATTTTAGATTCCTTGATAAATGGCACAGACCTTTTTTTTGCTACATAGCACAGTCTGTCATACCTCTAATCCAATTCTGAAATAAAGGTATTCTTATATCTTCCTCTAATAAGGCTATTCGTCTTGCTACAGTTATTCCTCCTTATTTTCTTATGGAATAGATTAAGATTTAATAATGATGTATTTCCTAATAAACAGAGCTAGAGGACAGCTTATTCCATTACCTTAGATATACCCTAGTTACATCTTCACTGGAGCCCATTAAATATTCTTGAACAGTACTTAGCAATGTATAAAAGGTTTCTTCTTGTTGATTTCAGCAGAGACATCAATCCAAATGTTCAGAGTTATATTGCATAATTGTCAAGGAGTTAAATATCCACAATGAAGGTATAGTAGTTAAAATATATTGGTGTATATCTAATATTTATAGATAACCCTTTTAAAGAAGTCAGGATGTATTGCCATGTTCAGCCATTCTATCTTAATTCTAAATCATGGCCTTCTTGTGTTTTCTTTTGCAGTCAGTCAGTCAGCCAAAGACCCTTTAGAACATTTATTTTGTGGCTTTGCAATTTTAATTATCTGACAAAGTGTGTTAAATTGTGTAGGGAAAAAAACAATTACAATTTTTCAGTAAGTTCATATCTTACTAGTAGTTTTCCAGGAAACGGAATCCAGGATAGTTACAGATTTGAGAGAAGAGGACTCTCCAGTCGGACCTGCTTGTCCTTTGCATTTCAGATTTGGGTCTTTAGGTAGTGTCACCACTGGCATTCAGTGCTACTGATTCAAATTGTGTTTTGGCCAGTAAACTTGTTTTAGGTCTAATTTCAATGCACACAGACTGTGGCGGATTCACTAATGCAGTGATATTACGCACAATAAACTCTCTCTGACATCATTACTCAGATAACTCTGAAAACAAAAAATGAAATATGGGTAAACTTTAACGTTGCATGACTGTTGCTGCATCCTGTGTTCATAGTGATTGACTGAGTCACGTCCTCATTAGCTCAAGGTGCTGCCAAGCCATGGCTTTCAGGTCTTTTCATCAGGCCTGACACTGAGGTGTGTCTGTCCCAGGAGGCACAGAGGATGCTGCTGATTGTGATCAGGAACACCTAGGCCAGATTTTTTCCTGACAGAGATAGTTGAAGGCTTCCAGTTAGGTTTGATATCTAGATTGCTTTTTAAAGCATTTGTGCTGGCAGATGTCTTGAAGACGCAGGGTTTAGGAGAAGAGAATACAGGTGACCTTGCCCCTGATAAGTAACAGCTTTGCTAATTACCCAGTATAGCCCCCGCCCCCCCTCCCCCCAAGAGTCACATCTATAGCCAATAAAGTGTGGTAAAAGGGAGTGAATGATTAGCTGCTGAAGGGATGATCATGAACGTAGGGCAATGAAGACGCAGGATCCTGGGCAGAGAGAATCACTGCTGAGAGCTCAGTCTGGGTCTTCAGTCAGTGCCTGTTGTTGGAACCTGCAGTCACAGTATAGCTGGGTAAAAGCCTGCACTCAGAGTCTGCAAACTAATATCTGCAGTCAGAGTTTAGCAGGAAATAACCAGCAGTCAGAGGCTGCAAGGGAAACCTACAGCAGGAGCTTGCTGCAGCCAGAGCCAGTGAATGGTTGGAGTCAGGATGGCTGAGCTGTAAAGAGGAATAAACCAGGACCCTTTTCATTATCTGTTAAACAAGAAGTCTGTGTCTTGGCTCATTTCTACCCTGTAACAAGAGGGCAGCTGCTAGAGTAGGGTTCTTCAAATGTTAATGGGAGTTATCTAAACAAAGGTGTGATTGCACCAGTGGATAAAACTTCCTTTTCATTGCTACGAACTCCAGCACCACAATAACGTTACTGGTGTGTCAGTGAGCTACAGCTGTCCTTCCAGCCTGACCAGCATTCCCAGCTGGTAGCTGGGGCAGGAAGCTAATACCTCACAAGGTAAGGACAGTCCTATTTAATTTAAGAAAGGAGACAAAGGATCTTTGCTCCTGCTTGTTTTATGTTCCTGAGACTCTTATGCAGCAATAGAGTCTTTAGTGGATAAAAATTGTAAAGAGTAAACACTATTGCCCAGACAGGCAAATCAGTATGTGTAGCTTTCACCCTTGAAGTGAAAGCTACACATACTGAAATATTATCCAGGTATTTTAGCAATTTAAAGGATGTCATTTTATATGCTGCGTATTTCTTAAATGTTCCATTAATTTAAGAACTCTTTATGTAAATGCTAATTTAATTAAAATGTCTTTGTATTTTAAATATAAACGCAAACAACAGGCTAAAGCCTTGTTGAAAGTTAGCATGCTCTACTTATGCATAATTTTTGTTATCTTCTGCAGTATTTTCTTTTTTTTTCTTTAAATGAACAATATGCACCAACATTTCCTGTCTCCTCTTTTAAAAATTCTTATAACAGAGTATTTTTGACAGGCCACTTTTGCTTTCAGAATTGAAATTTCCTTCACAAATGGTTAGTAAGAATAACAAAACACTGTGTTTTATCTTGGTAGGCATGATGATGATACCAGTTGGCATTTAGCTGTCCCATATACTAATTCATGCATGTGAAATAAAATGATTATACTTAGAATTTTTGGTCTTTTATCCAGACCCTATCAGAGAAGATGACTTTAAATGAAAAACAGTTATAATTTTTGCTTTCCTTTTATCAATAATCTTTTATTGAGAGAAGAAAGTAATGCTTTGCCTCCTATGTAAATATGTTTTCTGAAAATACACCTACATAAGGGCCAGATGAGTAATTTTCAGGAGTGGTAAATATAATATGTTGGGAGTCTTGAAGGAGAGCAGAGTCTGCAGAAGAGGCAGACATCTGTGTGATTGTGTGGATATACCAGGCACCCCAGTTTCACCACCAATAATACTATTCCCTTATTAAGATAGTTTCCTGGTTGTTTTATAAACCTTCAATTGTCTTCACCTGTCATCTTTGAAAACTTGTGCTGGATTCAAAGTTTTGGGTTTTTGAAGCAGACTAGTCTTCAGTCATGCCTGTGTGTATATGGATGTATTTGTGTGTGTACATTTTTCCTTTAATAAGGATTGTGTTGTGGTTCAAACCCAGGCACCGAGCAAGTCCCACCAGTGGCACAGGAGAGAGAATCACGAGAGTTAAAGTGACAAAACCCGTTGTTTGAGATAAGGATGGTATCATAAATAAGGCAAAAGTCATTCTTGCAAGCAAAGCAAATCAAGGACTTTGTCCACCCCTTCCCATTGGCAGACAAGTGTTCAGCCATCTCCAGGACAGCAGGGCTCCATCACATGTAACAGTGACTTGGAGAGGCAAACACCATCCCTCCAAATGTTCCCCTCTTCTTCCTTCTTCCCCTAGCTTAATACGCTGAGTGATGCCATAGGGTATGGAATGTCCTTTGGGACATTTAGCTGTCCCAGCTGTGTCCCCTCCCAACTCCTCATGCAACCCCCTGCTTGCTGGTGGGGTGGGATGAGAAGCAGAAAATGCCTCAACTCTGTGTTAGCCCTGCTCAGAAATAACCAAAACACCCCTGAATTACCTACACTGTTTTCGACACAAATCCAAAACACATCCCAATAGCAAGTACTAGAAAGAAACTAAACTCTATTCCAGCCAAAACCAATGCACTTTGCAAGCATTGAGACAATAAGACATTATTAAGATAGCTAAGGTAGATATTCTGTTGAAATGTTTAATGAGAGATTCTGATCTCCTGTACCTTAACAATTAGATTTTATTTACCTGTGTCTTCTCTCAAAAGCTGCCTTTGTATATAGAAGTGTGATTTCAGCTTTCTCTGTGTCCCAAGTAATTGCGTGACAGTATTCCCATGGAGTAGTTGACCAGGGGAGTTAGTTTTATTGCCAGTTGTTCTCAGGCTCCCCATTGGTAAATAAAAATTCCTCTCTGCCTCCTGTAGGGCTGGTAACAATTTGAATAAGATATTTCATGAATGAATGGATAAGGAATATTATTCTGTAATTATTATTTAAAAATTATTTGTATGTATTGTTCTTAGGTGAGGCATTTGCAACAGTGTCATCCACTGCTTTAAAATATGGTTAAGCAAAAGGGTCAGCAACAGCATCAGGATATTATTTCTTCAGGGATTTTATTGTCTTGATTGACTGTTCAGGAATCACTCATTTCCAATTGCAACAAGCTTTTTTTTTTTTTTTTTTTTTTTTTTCCTCTAACAATAGAAGAATATAGTAAAACATGAATCTGGTTAATCATGCTTTATCTCTCATATTTTAGGTATCTGTGGTAAGAATGATGAAGTAGCTGCTGTGTTTATATATCTCATTTATACATGAGCATGTTTGGGAAGACAGGCTTAGTTTAGATCCAGATCTCCTGTGGCTGAATTGACTACAGGGAAACCTGTAATTGCTGTATGGCTTCAGAGCAGTAATGACAAATAATTACTGTTTCCAGAAGCGAGACAAAGGTTTATAATTTCACATATGATATTAGTGCATGCACTACTGTTGCCCTGTGTACTGCAGTAAGAAGGATCTTTCCCCTCCTCTAGCTTGGGAAATTTCTAAGTGCCTGTATAACCTAAAATTATTTTTGGCTTTTCTTCTACTTTGTGTTCACAATCAAATTCTCTTGTAATGGGTGTTTAAGTGTCCATAGAAGACTCATAGCCCTGATATTCATTTAGCAGAAGAAACATGAAAATATCACCTTGTGTACGTTGTTAAAGGCTCGTTTCCATTCGAGGGTCAGAAAAAATGATTTTTCCACAGCAGATAGGATAGAAAGTGCTGCTTCCAGGTTCCATAATCAAGACAAATACAACTGCCTGTTGCCATGCACCATATATTTTCCACATTATAGTAATGGATGCACTGCTGCCACCTGCTATGTCAGGACTTCCAGCTAATTGGAATAAGTTATGTGTGTTCCAGTTACACTTACGGTCTATAAAAGGCTGCTTTGTCCTAAACTAGATAATAATTTTTGATGGATTTCCTTATGGTAGCAGATCCTGCTGTACTCTGGTGAGAACCATTGTTTTTTATAAACACAGGTGTTTTCTGCACATATTAAGGCTTTAGAGAGAATTCTTTCTTCCCGAGCTTATGCTAAGGTGTAGGTGATATTCAGTGAGGTGATACGACCTAGATCCAGGTGTAGTAAATCCTGAAAGGGACATGAATAGATGTGACTAAGACTGTATTCATGGCTGCTGCCTGAAAAACTGCCAAGTGCCCTGCTGCTGTTCCAGCCTGGGATCTTTGATAGTTTCATCAAAAGCTGTTACATCCTTCAGTCCCTGGAGAAGGGTTCAGGCTGTATGAATCAGAGGTGAGATAACTGCAGGGGTAAGAAGCTCCCCTGAGTGTGCAAGGTGTACCCTGTGCAGCACGGTCCACTTGACCTGTTGGGAACATGGCAGATCCTCTGCTGTCTCAGCTTCACCCAGACAGGTGGGAATTGTCCCTAGGATCTTATAAAATGTGTGACATTCCTCCTCTGAATTTCACTGCATTTTTTTTTTCACAGCAGTCGCAATCTCATCTTTTCTTGGCAGGTGCAATCTTGTCTTAAGGTATAACTGTGACACCAAAAATAATAAATGTGGTACTTTCAGGTGAAATTAGTTTTTGGAATTGGTATCTGATGGTTGCAATTTAAGTCTGCATTCATATAACAAGAGGTGGAACTGTATGACTAGCAGGGCACAGTCTGTACAAGTTTTAGGATAAGTTTGCCTATAGTTAGTGATGTATTACTTTTGAAGGATATCAGATCTCTGTGCTTTAATGATTCTTTAATATTCAGGGTTGCAGATTTGGCATGACAGAGTGACAAAGGGGATTAATTGTAAATGATCCATTTTTGCTCCTGTACTCGGTCTGGAGAGGTATTTCATCTGCATCAGGAAGCCTTAGATCCTCAGAGAACAGAAATTCTTGCTTTTTCCTCTCAGATGACTCATTTGGTCCTAAATATCAGGTCCCAAACCTGCTGAAACTGCAGGTTTCATCCTTCAAACCTTTACCTTTCTTACTTCAAAAGTAACTGGAATGGTCTCTTTTCTTTGTCCCTTTTACTCCCTTTTACAAAATTTTCCACCTCCTTTTTTAGATTAAATGGTAGGTGATCCTCAGTTCCTAATTCCTCTGGTCAATTATCATTGTAAAAACAGGCTAGCTATTCTGTAAAAGAAAAGAGAGGAGTATATGATTGTGTGCTATGAAAATATGAGAATATTTGAATTTGTATTTTATAGTTAAACAGTTTAGTACCTTTTAACACTCATCATAATGGCAGTAAGGGAAAAAGCAGGGACATTACGCAGAACATAAAATGATAGAATTTTTAATGCTATGAATTTCTTTTGTACCCCTCCATGTCCCGTCTCAACCTCATGACAATACCATTTAGTGTTAGCCATGCCTAAATGGTGAAGAGAGCTTTCAGAAGGCAAACTTCAGTCTTAGAGGTTTCTTGTGTCAGGAAGAAAAAAAGCTTCTCTAGTACCTTCTATTAAAAGTATTTGCTACTTGTTTTGAGTATCTCCATCAGTTCATTGGAGAATAGTGTTACAAAACAGCTTTACAAAACATAGGAAGAGAACCCCTTTTTTTTTTCTTTCCAGTTATATCCTAAAATCAGCACCCTTAAACCTGTGAATTAAGCACATGGACAGGAAGAAGGGCAGATTTGTGAAATAGTCAGTCTTGTTGGTTCAAAATTCATTAACTAAATAAATATAAATGATGTCTGTTCTTTTATTATTTTCCTGTATAAATACTCTCTGTTGACCTATGGTGGAATTATAACTCTGCTTGAGTGTTGGTTTGTGGTTTTAGTAGACAATTCTTGTCTGCAAACTTGATTAGATAAGTTTTAGAAGGAACTGGGATATGAAATCTTGAGCCTCCTTAGCAAAGTTGGGGCAGCTGTTTAATTGCTCGTCCAGCCAGCCTTAGCTTTTTGGTACAATAGGTTTTGTCATGTATAAGTCTTAGTAGAAATGGTTATTAGCCTAAGATTGACAATGAAGACATGGCTGTGATTAATCATTTTCCTTTAAATGGGATTAATCATTTTACTTTAAATCTGTGTTAATCAAAGGCTTAGTTATTTTAAAACTGAAGGATCTGAGAAATGCCCTTTGTCTTTGATCATCTCTTAAACTTGTAATTAGAAGTATCTAAAGCTAATAACAGGTTTTTTTTCTCCAAAAGTTTGCCAAAATGGAAGACTCTAGCTAGATTAATTAATCTTTGCTCTTGCTGAGAGCAGAATGTATAGGCTTGGAAGACTGAGAGTTGCAAAGCTTTATTTTGTGCTGAAATCCCATCTAGATTTGCAGAGGAGTTTGGGTTTAGACGGGGCTGCATTCAGCCTTCTCTTTTTCAATCATTTTTAGAAACTGTTTTCACCAGGCAGGATTTGGGAAATAAAGATTAGGAAAGGAATACAAAAATGTATATATTCCCTTTTTTATTCCATCTGCAAATCTACAAAAATTACTGTGCTAAGTCACTAAGCATTCTCTCACTTGAATGCGGGAGACTTTAAGTAAAAAACTGTTTATTATAATTAGGTAAATAAATAAAAGTCTAATTGCATGGAGACCCAATAATAGCCTTCCAGTTTCTGAAGAGATTCTGCAAGGAAACTGGAGATGGACTCTTCAGGAACTGCAGTCATAGGACCAGGAATAATGAGGGAAAGAGGGAAATGGAGGCTAGATTTACTGTGAAGGTGGTGAAGTACTGGAACAGGCTGTCCAGAGGAGCTGTGGATGCCTTATCCCTGGGAGTGTTCAAAACCAGGCTGGATGAGACCCTGAGCAACCTGGTCTAGCTCCTTGCTAAATTCCCGTGGCAGGGAGTTTGGAACTAAATCACCTGTAAGGTCTCTTCCAGCCTGAACGATTCTATGGCTCTTTATCTATTATATTCCAGTTTACAGTGTTTTGTCCTTTTTCTTCTTTCTTCAGTCCTTGCCAGGGATTGTATCTTTCAGCACCATTTTGCTCACAATGGCTCCAGAAGCAGCTATGGCTCAAGAAATTATTCCTGTCTGGGGAAAAGTGGTCTTTTATACAAGGTCCCAAGGTGTATTACTACTAAAAGATTTATTCACCTTATTCATATGCCATGACTCAAAATTCTAATGAGGTCCTGGTTATTCATGCAATAGTTATTCATAGATGATTCCCTATTTATTAGCATACAACAATACTGGGCTCTGATACTTACTTTTGAAGAATACTTGCAGAAATCAGTTCCTCTTAAAATATTTACTTCACATGGAACAGGTTACCTCTTGTTTGCTTTATGAATGCATGCTCTGAAGATATGCAATATAAGACAGGTAAAAACCCAGCTATGGAAATGTGTGTTGAAGATGCACGTGGTAGCCCTGTAACATTTTGTCTTGGCTCATTTTGTAATTTTACACAAGGAAAGGGACCTATCACTCAATAGCTATTGAGAGGATATCACAGTTATGGTGATTCACATATTGCAACTCTACCGTAATAGAGAAAGAACTGCATGTAGAATGAAGTAATATGAAATAAAGTAATGCAGGACAAGAGAGTGGCATTACATTATTCTGTGGAACAGAATCTGGAACTGCTGCAGGGGAATGAATACATGATTCCTAATATGGACCACTATATCATGTAGATTATTTAATATATTGAAACACTGATGTGTAGCGTACTATTGAAACGGGGTGTATAATGCGTTTTCCAAAGAGAGATTTTTCTTTCAGTCCTCCTCTGTTAGGCATGGACATAGTGGAATATATTGTGCTAAAGAGTAGCTGACCTTGCCTCCATTTACAAAAGGAGAAGAATCTATAAATGAGCTGTTTCATAAAGAGGACTATGTGATTAAGAAAATTGGTTTCCAAAAGTAGCAGCATCATGGTCAAATCAATCTTGGTCACAATCAAAGGGTATACATTTATTTTCTCTGAGTTGTGTAATAATATTTTGACAGTTGCAGTGCTCAAAAAAAAAAAAAATTAGAATCATTCCGTTTAAGAAAAATTGAAGCTATCAACAAGGAGAGCTTATTTATGTGGAATAAACATTCAGTCAACAGAAAAGCTTTAATTTTAAAGTTTTTATCCTGGACATTTTTTCCCTAGAGATTGGTTGCATATATGCTGCATCAGTCTGCCCACATTCTGTGTCCAATTAGTTGTTTTTTTTTTTAATTAGTAAGTAGTATTTTTTCAGGCCACTCCATTGATTTATAAGAACTGTAGGCTTAATTAAGGGCATATTTTTTTTTTTCTTTTTTTCTTTTTTTTAAGAAAATCAAGAAGATCAAGTGGAATTGCTTACCATTCCACATAAAGCAAATATAATGCCTTATGTGTTGAAACTGCAAAAATTCTCCCTAAGGACTATTAAATGCCTTTTACAGGTGTGAAAAAGATCTTGTGTTTTTAACAAATACATCCATAAAGAATTTTCACACATTTATAAAACCTGTTGCTAAACTGGGGAGAAGTCTTGTTTCTTAATGTAGGTGACTGAATGCTTCAGGATATGCATCTCCCCCAAGGCACTCAATTTAAATGCCTGCCTATTTAATGTATTCTGTAAGAACAGAGGCACAGCTTATAAATAGAACATTACAGCATTTTTATACCCTGCATGTTGGCTAAGGATCATACTATCAGTAATTTTTTTCAGCTATTGTATTCACTCGTTACTTGTGTGGATGTATTCAGCTGTAGAATGGGTTGATTTGTGGTGAGTATTTGGGGTGTCTTAGGGAAACATAAGGCTCTTTCACCAGCTGGATGTGACTCCTGATCAAAGTTTTTTTTAAGTGAGTGAGTTAATCAAAATGTAAGCTGAGAGAGATGCCTTTCTGATCCAGTGGTGCATAGGGATGAATAAAATGGGGTAAGAATTTTATAGACTTATAGAATCATTTATGCTGGAAAAGATCTTTATGATCATGGAGTCCGATTATAAAGCTAACTTTGACAAATAGCATTTTTGTATACAAGCGTCCAGCTTCAAAAAGGGAACTATTTATATTCTGTACACAGTATATGTTGCTGTTGGTGGACAGAGCTAAATTATATATGAAGATATAAATAAATTTATACTCTGGAGCTGCTCCCTAATCCAAAGCCCATTAGAGTCAAAGTTATAATCTTTGGATAAAGGTCCTAAAGGGCAACTCATTGGAGTTATTGTATGATCTGCAGAATTCCCAGCAGAGTAGCTCTTAAAACTGGACTGCTTGCTCTTTTTTTTCCTTTCTGTATACGTCTCCCAGCCTCTGTATTTGCTTTTCCAATGCCTAATTTTTTCTCATACCTATTGTAGTTTTGTTTGCTATTGACCATCCCCAACTTTTTTTCACCCCTCTCTTTGCTTCACTTTGTTACTCCATCTTGTGTTTTCAGTTCTTATCTTTAGGAATAACATTTCTTACCTCTTTTGAATGTATAAACCGCCCTCCTTGCTTTGTGCCTTCAGCTGCCCTACAGGATCAGTTGGGAGTCTCTCTTTCCATTAGAGCTGAGTCCACCTTAGAAGCAAAGAGGTGCTGAGGCTCATTCACTCAGTTTCAAAAGGATGCTTCAGATGCCCCATTTAATTTGCTTCGTTTGTTTGTTGCATTGACCTGGCACATGATAGAGTTTTCCAAAGTGCTGAAGTCATCTGAAGAGTCAGAGGATGTGTCTACATGGGAAACCCAGGTGAACTGGGCCCACTTTCTGAAGGGATCAGAAGCCATATGACCTAACAGCACGACTCAGTAGCCTCACACTGTGCTAGGCAGGGTTTCTGGATGCCACCAGGTGCGCGAATTTTTAACTGCTGGTGAAAAACTCTGTAGAGACAACTTATGTATAATGTAGGAATACATATAGCCAAGATCCTAAATCACTTCTGTAGGCGGCTTGTTGATGTCCTTTCAGAATTTTGTCTAAAGGTGTAAATAGCCTTTCTCAAAGGAAATAAACTGATTTGATCTGGATGAATTGTTACAAGTTTGGAGTTAGGCAATGTTAATTAGCTATCAAATTCTAATGTAGATCCATACTTTTAATGAGATGTTGTGCATGAGTTTGTAGGAGATGGTTGGGGAATGAGGCAGGGGAACAGGAAGAATGATTTTGTGAAGTGATTACTCTGAAAGCTAACCAAGACAACAGAAAATGTTGCTAAGGTCTCTTAAAAAAGAGAAAAAGAGAAAATTCCTTCAATAATTAAAAACCCACAACATTTTAAGTAGGTAATGTGGGGTCAATTTCTTCCTCCTTTCATGAGGAATGTGCATTGATTTTCAAGGACTGTGCTGTAATGGCAATGTGTCATTTTTTACTGAAATCAGTTGAAGGACATGGAGGGTTTCTAGAGGAGCAGAAACATGAAGGACATACCTGGGAAACTGTGAGCACTTATATTCTTTCAGAGTGCAAGAATTAGGGATCTCAATTAACAGAAATCTGCTGGTCCTGTTTTTTTACTGCAGTATTAAGATTAGCTGTCATTGAAGAGTCTCACTCATTCCAAAATTTTCTGTGTTTTATAGAAATAGTTTGAGCAGCGCACATCATAAATCTGAAATGTTCTTCATTTCAGTTTCCACCACAGCCTTGGATTTAACTAAGTCCCTTTTGTCTTGAGTGTAAACCTTATCAGACTGATATATTTGAATAGATATTCACACTCATGGGTAAGGAAGATGTGGCTGAGTCCTCCCTAGAAGAATTTAATGCAATATATTGTGGGTAAAAGCATCGTGCAATCTTTTAGAGTTTAAAAGAAGAAGACAGTTTCAGCTTTAAAATATTTTTTAAATATTTCAGCAACACCCTTCATATAGCACCACTCACAGTCTGTGGCATCCTCTTCAGTTCTGCTATTGTCCCCCTTCTACCCCACCGAGAATAAAAGGATGCAAATGGAAGTTTGCCATAAATAGAGAGTAGTACATTGTTGTGATTTTTGTGTTAATTTTGTCTTAATCAGTAGCACCAAAAGCCCCTCGTTTTGTAGTTTTGGTGTGTTGTCTTTTTTCTAGAAGGTAGAACAGTTTGTTTCTCTTTAACCAAGGTAAAAAAAAAATTTAGAAAACCTGGAAGTATTGTGCGGTTTGTTTGGTAGACCCTTAAATTATGAGTAAAACTGGATGTTAGTGTGGAGTTACTGTATATCATTAAATCTGTTGCACAGAGTTTGCTAATTAAAAGTATGATACAGTAATATTGCATAAAATAATTTGATAAATATAGAGTACTCTTGTGCCTTTGCATTTTGAACAGGTGCTGTTCAAAAATGCGTAAGCCATTTCCACATAAATTAATTTTCCTCAATGTACAGTAGCTCAGGGTTTTTGATGGCATGATTTTATTATTTTTGTAACTTCTGAGATTTTTTTAGTGGCTTTGTTTATTTTTTTTTTCTCATACTGTTTAACAAGGTTAATATTTAGAATACGCGACTTTATTTGTATAATGGATTTGTAATTAAATGTAATCAGACCATTTTCTATCTTGATGAAGCTGAACTGCCTGCAAAATAGGAGAGAACAACAGCTACTTACTCTCTTTTCTGTAGCAGTGACTACTATTAGTAGTGGTATAGTAGTTATCACTAAATCTGAGCAATGTTTCTTGGTTAATATACAACATGTTATTTCTGTGTCTCAACTGACGTGTAAACCATATAACTGCTGAAATATCTTAAGACTAGGATTTAGGGACTTTGTTCTCTGAGGTGGTAAATGTGCTTAAGTATAGGGCTCTCAGGTTAAAATATTGGTCCTGCTTTCTAAAGTGGGGAAAGTACTTCTGTGCATAAAAAAGTCAGATATGTCATGACAATGTCTGAAGGTGTTTTTTAGAATAACATTACAGGTGTTCTAGCAGCATAACTAGAAATACAATATCTATAAAATCACAATATATATTATAGGGAAGTAAAAAGTAAGTTTCTAAAAAATCTGAACTGGTCCTCAGTTTGCAACAAAGTATTAGGCAGACAAGTGAAAAATCTGCCCACTGTGGATCTGCTTTATCTGTTTGAAATGAGCAGACATATATGAAACATGTAGGTATATATAGAAAATGAATGGAGAATAACAGACATGAATTTATTCTTTCATCTTATTTTAGTTGACCTACTTTAAAATGTAGAAGAAAGTACTCCCTAAAAATTCAGTGTAGCACACACCAACCTCCCAATTCTCTCTATGTAGATGTGTAAGGTGAAATTAAGTTTTGTACAGTTTTCCATTCACTTGTGTGACAATGTGAAGGTTTCCTCCACCTGTCCACCCCCCCTTCCCACTTTTTTTTCTTCTCCTATTTATTAATAAATATTAATAGGAAAGGATGGGCTGTGGGGAAGATGAATGCCTTTAGCCATAGCTGGCCACTTTTTTCCAAGGAACATTTCCATGTGGGTTCTTGTTTCCTTTATAAAGCCTGGCTAGTGGGACACTCTTAGCTTTCTCAGCATGCTTCAAGTGCTTTCTGTGCCAGTGAAATCTCATTGTTATTAAGCATATGTGATGCGTTGACATTGTGCACTCACTACATATTTGCATTGCACGCTCTTTGCTTGAGTTAGAAGGATGATCTGTGTTAACAGGATAATTTACAGGTGTGGTCTTTAGTTTTTCATTCCAACTCAAGATGTTACTGTTCTTTTCTGCTACTGCTGGGTTAGGTAATAGGATGGGGAGTTTTTGTTTTCTAATGTAGTCAGAGTAAGTTGATATATGGATTTAATTACCTGCAAGGAACAGAGGCTTTTATGATGGATTCCTTAAAATTAAGTTCTATACACAATTATAGAGAATCAAGCCTTCAGAAAACCAAACAAGAAATAGAAAGAAATTTTCTTCTCAAATGAATCTTCTGTCATACCTCTCTAGTCAGTGGAATTATGCTGGTGTAAAATAAATGCAGGTGTGCTCATAAGCAGACTCATTTTTTCCAACTTGTCTGCTAAACACTGTACTTTCAAAAAGTTTCAAAAATTACAGGCAAGATATAGTAAAGTTCAGCAGTAGTTAACTGCAACTAAATGGACTTTCCGAAATTTTGCTTATTTTCTTTTCTCTCTACTTATTTCTGCAGAGAAAGCTTGAAAAGGGAGCTAGAGTGAAGATGGGAAGCAAAATTTGAGTTTTGTTTATGTTTGGCTGATTACAAAAGCATCCTTGGGTGCAGTCCATCATTGCTACAGGTTCTTGGGCTCTTGTATCTTGCAGATGTGTCATAAATGGAGATCCATTCAGAGTAGCACATAGGCCTAAGTTTTGCTCATCAGAAGAGTAATTCCTCTTAAATCCGGTTACCAAGAAATTCCACACTGGCAGCTTCCTGGATTAAAGGGCTTTTCTACAGTGTGAAGGTGACAGTCTAAGGATGTACTAACATTTTGTACTGTCCTCATTTACTTTGTCCTTATTAGTGGCTGAATTTCAAACCATATAAATATCCCTCAAGTGGCTTAATAAAAGACTGGAGATAATCTGAAGCAGATGATTTACTATTCCTCTTTCCCAGGCCAGAGGAGAGTTACCATAAAGAAAGATCTTATATGTACTCAGATGCTGGGGAAAACTGAAGTTCCATACTTTGTGGATTTTAGTGCACACAGCAGTATCTTTAAAAAGCTGGCTGCGATACATATTTCAAATTTTACACCACAGCAGCAAAACTGCCATTCAAGACACTATAGTTCTTGCAATTTCCTTGTGAATGAGAGAAGAATTGCCTCTGAATTTAATTGCTCTGATGTATTGCACTTGGACCTTCCAGCCACACTCTCCGAAAGTGGCTTTAGTAAGCTTTATTCTTTTTTTCTTATATTTACTGGATCTTTAGCTTTTTCCATTTGAGTCTGATTCTGTGAGGTACTGGGTGTCTTCTGGGAAAAGCCAAATGCTTTTAACTCTGTGGGACTTTTCTGGATGTTGGATATACTTGGCATATCACAGCAGAGTGTCCCTCAAAGTTCCATTTGATTCTGCAGAGTGGATAAGGGACAGCAATCATGGTGCATGTAAATCAGGAGATTACTCACACTATGAACAATATTTTATGGGGAAAACTATAGTTTACATTGTAATCCCTGCAATCTTTTCTAAGTTTTTCAGTCTTCCTGGACATGGGATAATCCTATGTCTTCCTAATACACCTGGCAACACACAGCCACAAAATGTCACGGAAGTAAATGGCTTTAATCAGTAACTTGCTTAGTGCCTTATTTTCAGTTTTCCCAGAAGACACTCTTAGACTTCAAAGTGTACAATATATACAGATTGTGTTTTGTCTTTGCAGGCCACCTTATTTTCATTAGGGATCCTTTTTTTTGTTACCTTTCACCAAAGGATTTGTGTCACTAATTGGGCCAGTAATTTCTTGTCATATCATGCTAAGTAATGTATTTGTTATGTGGTACTGAATGGCTTCTTCAATTGTTTATTACACTTTGGGCAAATTGAGCAATTAAGTGCAGCATGAATTTTTAATTGAGAAAAAAAGGTGGAGGAAAGAATATTCAGATGGTGTATTGGGTAAATTTAAATTTCCCATTACCTCATCAAAATGCCAGTACTTTATATGTATGCAGAAAAATTCATCCTGCTCTTTATAAATCTGAAACAGCCTAGACAAAAGTTATTATTTTATTGGAAAAAATAGTCTGTTTTTGTGAGGAATTACCTTGTTCAATTGTCTTGCAAAGCTGCCTTCTAGTATTTAATTCAAAAATTAATTTCTAATGGTCTCTTACCAGAGTGAACACGAACAGTAACTGTTTTGGTCAGGAAATACCACTGCCATTTGAGATTCATAATTTTGCATGTAATTCTTTTCCTCTTTAAAAATTAATGAATTTGCTAAGTATTAACTGATTGTGAAAAGCAAGGATTTATTTCCTTCCCGTCTGCTCATTTCAAGTGACTTGATTCTATTGGAAATCAATATTCACGGTGTACCTGGGTATCTCTACCTGTAATTTGCTTCTCTTGCATGTATGTACATGAAAATAAATGCATTATTTTCCTGACATAAATATGCCAGCTTATGTGGCAGCAGTATCTTTGCTATGTTTGGCAGCATAATTTTTTTTTTCTTTCAGCTTCTCCTCATTCTTATGTTTAGCCTCTGAATAGTTTAGATTTCCTCTGAGTATTTTCCCTAGATGGGTTCCTTATGCTGATCTGAAAATTCCCACTAGCATGATAGAACTGAACAAGAGTTCTTGAACGAGCAGAAGGGGCACGAGGAAAGGAGGAACATGATTTTCATTAAATGGAACAGAAATTCTTGGAATTACCTGTTAGGCAAAAAACTCCTACAAATATGTTTGGTGTCCATGTAAATTTTTCTCACATCAATATGAAATGTTTCAGATTTAGTTTGACCTTTTAACCTAACCTTTCCCAGTTCTTTCAACCCAGTAAAACAATCAATCGTCTTTTTTTCCCCAACTGATACTATCTATTGAATTGACACAAAATTATTAATTGTTCAGGTCTGAAAGTTTTTTCTTACATTTAATGTGAATTTGCAAGTTGTTCATAATGTTCCCAGCACTCCTCACTGCTGGGTTCTGATGGTGTGTTATTTTGACTGGAATTTGGACTTAATACTGGATTCTTTGTAGAGATAGAGAAGTGAAATACAAACGAATTTAATTACTTCCCTAAAGTCTAGACTGAAACAAAACCTGAACATTCAAGTTGTAACAGATTAAAATAGAGTCCTTTCCAACTGCTGTTAATCATGAAAAAATATCCCCTTGCTCAACGTTTTAGGCAGTGCTTCTTTTTGTGGAGACCTAAGTGGCAAAGTTGGCTTTGTGCTAACCTGACCCACATGTCAAACAGTAAATGTTACATTTTTGAACTTGAATTGGTAGTTAACCTGGGTTTTAGACCTGGCTGTTGTATGTTTAGGCAGATCAGGGGGAAAAAAAAATAACACAACCATAATAATGCGCATAGCAATGTCCACATAGCAATGTCCACATGCTGCATGCCTTGTATATTCTGGGATACAATTTTCATTTTCAAAGTCAACTTAAAAAAAAATTAATAAGTCCTTTTATTTGTTAAAGAAAATCTGGCTTAGACTATGTGATGTCAGCAAAACTATCTGGATGAGGCTGATATTATAGCTAGAACTTCTCAAACAGCTCTCCTGTTTCCAGTTTTATCATAGTCTCAAAATTTTTATTTGCTGTAATCATCAGGACACAAATCAATTTATTGGAGGGGACAGTACTCTAATTTCTCTGGACTTGCATAAATTATGGCTCGAGTTGTGGAACGCAAATCCTTTGGGAGATGAATTGAATACAAACACAGTGAGCAAGGACTTTGCATCACTCCTGGTGTTTGTAGGACAGTGTGGTTTTGTTGCAGGTGTTAATTGTGGTGACCTATGGTGGTGATGAGGGAAGTGTCTGGATGTCACTACAGGGAAGCTGGGGGACAGGGAGGGCCAGCTGGCATGGAATGTACCTCCTGGCTGAGCAGTGAGCTACGTGGGGAATCCTCCACCTCACATGGTCCAGTGCTGCCTGAGTCGTGTCCTGGTAACAAATCACCTTCCTGGTAAAAATGAAAAGTGTAATTGACGTAATGGAAGGCTTAAAAAACCTCAGATGTTGGAATGACCTTCATATAAGTCTTCTGCCCAACAGACCAGCGGGAGATTTTTCAAGATGATAATTTCTAATCTCCCTTCACTTCTCCACTGCATCGCTCCTGAAATGCCAGGCAAAAGGAATGATTCACAAATTACCGCTTTCTTCCCAGCAAGGAAATAAGTGCAGACTTCAGATGTAATTGATAACTGAGAAGACTAGAGAAACCTTGGCTATTTCCCCCTTTGGCTCCTTTTACTTAAGTATCACTCTTGTTCCTGCTGTTACACCTTGGATTTGTGTTATATACAAATTCCATGTTGAGACGCTTGATTAGGAGTTGTTCAAATGTGAGTCTTTATTTTGGAATCATCCTTTTTAGGAAACCCAAGCGGCAGAAACACTGAAAGCATGAAGATAACATGTTATCCAATAAATACAATATTCTAAAATCTCATACTAAGACATAAATGTTAAGTGAAAGAACTGCAGCTTCCGTTCTTGCCCTCTGTGCTGAATTTAATCTTACAGGAAAAGATGAGATATTATCCTGACAATTTTTACAATTCTGTATTCCACAGTGTCATGATGAAAAAGTAAAAGAGCAAAGTCTTTATTGATTTAGATCTAATTTAAAAATAGTGTGGCAACATTATCTCAGGGTTTCTTTATGCTGATGTCAGAAATGTAAACCATACTTTCAGAGTACATGTGTGAAAACCTAAAAATTCTGAGGTGAATTGTAATTTTGAAACTTGTTTCTGCCTTTTCTTGCAAAAATGTAACTGTAAAAGATACTGTAAAAATGCAGTCTGGGCATCTCTGTAAGAAGAAATGTTTTTCAGGCTTTAGAGTACCTTTGCTGACAGAAGCATGGTGGAAGAATATTATATAGTGACTGCTGTCATTTCAACTCTCCTCTGTAGAGTTTTAGATGAAATATTGTATTAAAAGGTACAGTAAGTTTTTTATTGTTTTGCCATTCTGCTAGTTGGGAGATTCCCTTAGAGCCTGTGAAAAGTTTTTGTAGGCAATGAGTTTGCTATTTGCTTTAATAACAAACACCCATAACTAATTTAAATCAGTATATAAGTTCCAAGGTCACCACTGCCATGGAGTTGTCTTTGATTGCGTTCTGCTTTTGTTAAGGTGTCATTACATCCTATTGATCTTTCTCTGTCTGTGCTTTAAGACTTAAAAGCCAGGAGAAAGGCAGCATAGGCATCTTTTAAAGATGTAAGAAGACATGCTGTCCCCTTCCTTTATGATAAACACAGGTAGGTTAAACAATGGGACAGATTTTCAAATGGTGTAGTAAAATGAAGCTGCACTTATGGCTGCAGATTCCAAGCACAGTTTTAAAAATAGGCTGAATTTGAATGAAAATACCTTCTGTGTAGCTGAAAATGTTGGCCTTCAAATCCTGAGTTCAATTTTATCTTCATTCCTATAGCATCTCCTCCGAGAGAATATAGGTTGAGAAGGGGTATTTGCAAAAGGCAAATGTGTACTTCCTACAGTCATATAAACTGAGCCAAGAGCTGGGGGTTTTTTGTGGTTGGTTGGTTTGTTTGTTTGTTTGTTTGTTTGTTTTTTGGTTTTTTTTTTTGTTTGTTTGGGGTCTTTTTTATTTGTTTGTTTTTTGTTTTTGGGGTTTTTGGGTTGGTTGGTTGTTTTTTGTACAGCATCCAACAAAAGGAAATCAGGTGCCATAAGAATAAAATTTTAAAATAAAAATGCAAACTAGAATCAGTCCTTTCCCCAGTTCTTCTAACTGCCTCCGAAGACTTACCTGGTTCAATTATATATGGCCCAGTGTTGATTTTGCAATTGCCACGGAGCTGCAAACCACAAAATTATACATAATCTAAGATGTTTTTCATCTGCTTCAATTATCCAAAGAAGAATTAATTGCTACAACTCCTATTGATGATGCAGTTGTTTCAGGGCAATATGCATTTCTGGAGATAGGAAAAAAATATTACAGGAATATTTAATGGCTCCTTCCCAATAGGATCATGTTGTCCTCTGTTACTTTCCCAGAAGTTTTTGAAGTTTTTTTTCATTCTTTTCATCCTATAATTCTGGGACATTACTGTTTTCATTTGTTCCTTGTCATCTTGATCCCTCTGGGACCTCTGAAGATGATCTAGACCAACCTCCATTCCCAGAAGTTACCATATATATATATAAAAAATAATTAATTTTTAAAATATATATATATATATATATAATTATTTAATTATTTATTTCAAATATGATGGATATTTTTGGAAGTGAATGGAACAAAATCCCAAATATTATTAATTTTCTGATATATTTAGTGTTTGTTTAGGGCTTTAAATTATTTCTCATTTTGATTAAGTCATTAATTTAGCCAGACCTAGATGTATTTGTCATATTAGATATGTGTTGGACAAGGAAAGAAGAAAATATTGGGAAATAAAATATTTTATTAAAAAGAGCAGAATAAACTTGTATAGGGAGATTTAGAGGATATTTTCAAAATTCTGAAATTATGTTAGAAATTCTGATAGCAAGTGACCATTAACATAGAGATGGTCAGGGTTTTTCACAACCATCACATTTTCCATAGATTTGTTATGTCAGGGTTTTGGGTGATGTCTATTTTATTTTCCCATGACATATGCCAATGATCATAGTTTCTTTCCAGAGTAAGTCCAGGCTGGGAGGAGAAAGAAGATACTCTTTTAGAGGTATTGTGTTTTCCCTTAGCTTTTAGGCAAACCTTTCCCTTTCTCTCAGTTCCCTCTTTGTGTCCTGAAATGGTCACACTTCTGATAATGTTGTCAGGAGAAATACTTCTGCCATTTGCTTTGACCTTTTTGAATTTTCTCATATTTTTTCATTAGTCTCAACCCATTTAAAACTAACTAAGCTTGACTCTTCAAACAAAAACTGGCCAAAATCTCTTTGGGAATTTTTGAGCCTCTAAGAGACAAAAAAAAAAAATCCATGTGTGATGTCTGGGAGTGAACTAACTGGACCAAAAATTTTTCAGGGACTGTTGTTATGACAAAGAAAATATTGAATAATTTCTTCTTTATGGAAATAGAGATATGAATCTTGGAAGAAGGAGGGTTGAGTCTAGAAGAGAATTTATAGATTATTTCACATGTGTGAAGACAGCTGACAGGTTTCCCCTCTATACTGCTATTTTCCCCGCTCTGCTTATCAAAAACCCACATAACAAACTTTTAGGGTCATTTGAGTGAAAATTTTTCCTCCTGAGACTGATTCCATCTTTTAGCCTGTCTTACTTTATACAGGTATCTTTCTCTATAATGTCCAATTTCATTATTATTGCTACCAGTTCATTTATAGGTAGAAAAGTTAGCAGTGCACAATATGGAAAACTCTATCTGTACTAGATTACTAAAACATCATAAAAAATTATGCTAGCTTGAAAGTAAAAAGAAAAATAGTGGATTTCAATCCTTTCCACAATGTGGATTTAATTCAAATAAGATTAATAAAAGTATATATTATTATGTACATAAATACACTCTCCTGACAGTAAGTTGCATGATGATGGGTTGTCTATAAGACCAAGAAAACAGATTAGCTTAAACAAGTCGATTCGTGTAGACTTATTTAGGAATTACTTTTTTCACTGGCAATTTGAAATTGCCAAGGAAGTTAAAAAGAAAACAAGAAGAAAAGGAGATTTTTATACTGCACAGATCATTATCAACACTGAGAAGACAGAAAAGTACCATGTGGGCAGGTCCAGGACAAATGACCTTTGCAACAACTTGTTCAAAAAACTATCAAGATGAACATTTTCAAAACTGAAGGTCTATTTTTAAGACGGTTGAAATAGGAAAATTACACTGATTGTCAGTTATCTGGAATTATTGTCAGTCTTTTGGGTGATTGTACTTGGCAGTATTAAATGTAGTGAAGCTTTTCTGTTCCCTGTTCCTGTTGTGACACAAATGACAATGTATTGCCTCAGTGAATAATAGGGTGCTGGTCTGATTTAACTGGCTTCTGAACAGACTTCTCTCTGCAACCCACATGGGAAAAGACAGGTGGCAGTGGAAGTGTCTGTCTTCCACCTGCCATGCCCTCCTCTATATTTTCACATGTGTGAACCAAAATTAGAGCATTTTATCTGGCATATCCAATTGCAAATTGAATTTATAGTGAAGTTAAAAAATGATTGTTTAACAAAACCAGACTTTTTTTTTTTTTTTTTTTTTTTTTTTGCTTCTGAACAAAAAAAAAGCCCAGTTTGGCATTTCTCTAAAAAACTTTGAACAAAAAAAGGTTTAAACTTCACTTCAGTCCTGTGCATACTGATTAATTAATTAATTTCCATGGGCAACAAACACTTTTGCCACTGAAATTAATCTAACTGTTACTAGTATGGTGGTATTATGCTGCTATAACAAGAACCGAGCATGTTTTTTCTAAGGTCAAAAATCCTATGTACCTGAAGAAGTGCAGACTGTAGATTGAAAGAGTTGGATTCTTCCATCTACCAAAGCGAGGATGGAAATTTAATCACTGAAATTTCTTTTTGCAGTGATTTTGTAAAAAGCATGTGTTAAAATCTCCTGTGTTGGGCTTTGTGCCTTGGCAAGCAGTCTCTATCTTTCTTTTTGAAAAATCACACACTACATCCTGCTCTGGAGTCCCCAGTACAGGAAGGACGTTGATCTGTTAGAGTGAGTCAAGAGGAGGGACCCTAAGTTGGTTAGAGGGATAGGGCAATCCCCCTACAAGGAAAGGCTGAAAGAATCTGTTAAAAAAAAGGCTTTGGGGTGACCTAATTTCAGCCTTCCAACATGTGAAGGACAGAGAAACTTTTTACAGGAGAATGTAGTGACAGGACAAGGGGTAGTGGCTTCAAAGTGAAAGTCAGTAGGTTTGGGTTAGATATTAGGAGGAAGTTCCTCATTGTGAGGGGGATGAGGCACTGGCACAGGTTGCCCAGAGAAATTGGGGTGGTCGCATCCCTGGAAGTGTTCAAGGCCAGGTTGGATGGAGCTCTGAACAACCTGATCTAGTGGAAGGTGTCCCTGTCTATGACAGAGGTTGGAATAAAATGATCTTTAAGGTCCCTTCCAGTCCAAACCCTTCAATGATTCTATGATCTGTCTCCTACTGAAAAGGCAATACAGCCACATGTTGTGCTAGCAAACTTAATTTTACGTACAGGCCATGGAGATTTAGGTAGACATAATATTTACCTTTATAGTTGACTGATTAATTAGTATGTTGTACACTAATTTGAAAATAGGAATTATGTTCTCCAGTAACAGGAGGTATTCCACAGGAGCCAGTTCTGTCTCCGAGGCTCTGATTCTCTGTAACTGTGGTTGGTGGACTAACACCGCATTTTCAGAGTTGTTAAACTAGTCGTGCAAATCCGTCTTAATTTGGGGATCACTGACTCCTCCTAACAGCTCCTTAGGAACCATTACAGTTCTGGGTCCAGCTACCAGTGTCAGTGCTTTGCAGTCAGGTTGAATATTTCTATTAATATTCTGGGTTTATGCTTACAAAAGCAGTAGAGAAATAGCGCTTTCGGTTTTTTTTCCAGTCTCTGGACTCTTTCCACACACTAAGCTACACACTGGTGTAGTTTTATTTAAGCAACAAGATCCTCCACACTCCAAAGGTAACACCACCTGAACCTTAACTAGGCTAAAGATCTGTTTTCCTGCTACTTGGAGGTACTGCACATGAGTAGTAAGTAGCTCCTCTCTGAGACTACGTGCTGATGTTTGCCTCTTCTGCATAGCAAAAGAATTTATTGAGAATATAGAAGCCATCTTTTGAGCTAACCTACTTGTAGAACACTGCTTTGAAAAGGGAGATTGTTCAATATATGTGAGTCAAAGTCTGTCAAAGTGCAGCTTTTTGAACTTCCTAAGTGATGTGAAGTGATTATTTTTGCTTCCTTGTGCAAAAATAATGAAATAAATTGGTTCATTCATATTTGTTGCAGAATGATAGGTGCCTAGAAGAACATCAGAAATTCTGATTTCAGTTTACTGCCCTGTATTTAGAGCTGCACATTGGTTTTGTCACATAGGGTTAGTTGTATGAATAATGGTTCATCAGTGTGAGCATGAGGAAGTCACACCATGGCCCTTAGTGCTGTAATCGGTGCTTAAGAAAAGAGATCTCTAAAGCACAACTAAACATTTGATAAATTATTCAGAAGAGCAGCAAAAGCTTTAAGCCACTTTTTGTGCCATGTATCTTTGCAGCAATTGTTGTGTACACTTCAGATGACACAAATGTGTGTAAAGGTACAAAGTGAGAAGGAGTTTCTCTTTGATTTATGCATCCTCCTTTCTGTGATACAAATAAGAATTGGTCAAATCACAGAATATTATGGAATCACAGTATTGTTTGGATGGGAAATGATCTTAAAGATCATCTGGATCCACATCTTCTGCCATGGGCAGGGACACCTCCCACTAGACCAGGTTGCTAAGGGCTTCATCCAGCCTGGCCTGGAATGCTTCCAGGGGTAGGCATCCACAGCTTCTCTGGGTAACCTGTTCCCAGTGCTTCACCAGCCTCACTGTAAAGAATTCCTTCCTAATATCTGATAAATCTATCCTCTTTCAGTTTAAGGCCATTACCACTTGTCCTATCACTAGGTGTCCTTATCAAAATGTCCCCTCTAGCTTTCTTTGGATACTGGAACATTCTCCCAGAAGAATATCTCCCCAGAATTTCTCTTCTCCAGGCTGAACAACCCCGACTTTCTCAGCCTGCCTTCATAGGAGAGGTGTTCAAGCCCTCTGATCATCTTTACAGCCCTCCTCTGGCCTTGCTGCTCTGGAACTTCAGAGTCCATATCCTTCCTGTGGCTTTAGGGCCCCAGTGCTGGATGCAGCACTATGGAAAAAGCTGTTCTCCCATAACATGGTTATGGGAAAATGATGTGCTGTGCTTCCTTTGAAAGAGGGTGTTTTTTTATTATTATTTCTTTAGGATTTGTGTTTAACTAGAACATTTGAATGTACTGCTCACAGTGCAATCAGAATCACAATGATGGCTCAATCTCACTCTTTTACTTGGCAAGAGCAGGGTAGGATCCATATAAAATACATTCCAGGGGTTTAGAGGTGTCTTTTAATCTGGAATGTTGTGCCACTGAAGACAGCTCTGCAGATTTATGAATGATGGGTCATTAACATCCGTTTCAGCTTCTTGAGTGCACATCAGCTGATGAGGGCTGAGCACAGCTAAGAGCTTCTAGTGCTGTGGACAGGGATGAGGACTAGACCTAGGCACAGGGCAATTTTTCCCAGGAAGGGATGCATGGTGCTTCCCTTTAACAGCACCTTTAAAAATATTCACAGTTGCTATAAACTCTCTTCAGTCTCTGCATTGGGGATTCATATAATGTCCCAGCTGACATTATGTACAGGCATGACTATTATCATAGGATTGTAATTTCTCCTACTGAGTCATTTCTCAACATCAGTAAGCATAGTAATTTCTTAATTCCTCTTTTTCTGGAACCAAGGAAAACTCTCAAGAGCCCCATTAATTTCTAGAGTAAGAAGAAACCATTTCCAGTGTCTCAAATGGACTTATGCTCCACATGCTCAGAATTCCATACAGATTATTGTTTATAAAATCTTGATTTCTTATTCCATTACATTCATTCAAAGAGTTATGGATTTTATCCTCACTGTCCTTGTATCCAGTTTTCTTTCCCATGTCCTGTTTCTGCTGGCTTTTAGTTTATACTCACAAAATTCTAGAGACCTCTATTGCAGAATTTATGATTTATAGAAAATTTTAAAGATTTTTTTTCAGTTAAAATAACAGAGAAATTTGAAACATTAGTATTTGGAATTACAGCATTAGTATCTCTCTGTAGTTATAAAAATTATATACTAGAAATACTGTGAATCCTGAGCTCTTAAATCAGCATGACTGTCAGCACAATATGAGGCAATACTGCATTGGAGGCATGTCTGTGAGCTGAAGTGGGGAAGAGCACTTTGAACAGTGGAGAGCAGATTTATCCAATGCGTAATCCTCTGAGGGATCCAGGAATGTAATTTATGCATGGAGTATGTGCATGAGATGTACTCCATCATGCAGGGAAGTTTTGAGTTGCTTCTGTCAGATTGTTCTTTTGAATAATGTTATCCAAGTGAAGAATTACTTCATTTTAGAATTTGAACAGACATTTTATGAAATGCACTTATTTCAGAAACATATTCAAATAGTACTGATGTTTAAGATACAATTTAGAGCTTTTGAAGCTTAGGGCATGAATTTTTTTCATCTGGAATTATGTTTTTTCTCATTCTCAGTTCACCAACCATTTGCACCATTTTTTCTTTTCAATAGATAGATTAAAAATCCCATTACAGTGGCCTTCTATTAATATATATGCCTGACAGTCAGCTTCTAAGTCTATGACTTTGGTTAAACAGCCTAATAAATGAGCCTTGAATACTAGTGCTTAATTGATGAAACAGAAGTGGTGAGGTTAAGTATCCCGTGCCTTTCTCCTTCTGTAGTTGTTAGAAGCAGTGCAACACAGCCTGACACATCTGCCAGCACTTCACACCCACTTGCTCATGTATAAATGACTGAACAAAGAACAAAGCAATGAAAAGTCAAGCCTTACCTTTTTAAGTCGGAATGATAACAGGTTAGAGAAAATCTGAAATATGAGCTGCACAATACATTGGAGGAACAAAATTCTAGTGGAAAATATTGTGGCATTTTATAAGAGATTACAAATTATGCCAGTAATTACATACATTTACGTAGCAAATTTTGAAAACATGTATCGGGACCAAATTTGACCGTGTGTAAATAAAAATGTTTGGTTCTGGTGTGCATTTTGAAAGAAAAGACAATCGAGGAAACCATTCATTTATATTCTTTAGATTAGTTCAATACTTTTAAAAAATTAGATTGATACGATTCATATAAAACCTACATTCTTTTAATCAAATTGAATTCCCCATATCCAAACACTATCTCTTAGAAAAAAAAAAAAATTATTGAAAAAATGTATGCATGCCTGGTTTAGAGAGTAAGGACTAGAAAGTGGAGCTTATTAGGGAAGCAAGAAGGATGTTCTATTTCCCTTCTTCTGACCTGATTGGTATTCTCTTTTCTGTCTCCTGACATGTTTTCTATAATGCAGACCACAGAAAAATGGCTGGCAAAGTGTCTTGATTTTCTTCCAGCCTTCAGACTTCAAATGCAGAAAAATGTCTACTAATTTCTATTTCAGTGTTGCCATAGATACAGTTTCTAGGATGTTTTTATTTTTTTTACTTCTGTCTATCCCTCTACCTGTCTATAGATCTTTCATCTTGCTAGCTAACAACTTTTATTCCTCTTTCCTCCTTTATTTTCCATGCTTTCCAGCTATTCCCCAACATGTATTCCACTTGCTTAATTTCATCAGGGGCTAAATTGTGTTTGTTTGTTTTGGTTTTTGTTTTGTTTTGCAATTCAGAATCCTCACTCTTGATGTTCTGGTCAAGACATGAATCCTGTAATGCCCCACAGGTAGTGTCCATCATATCTTGTTGGGCTTTGAAATACTTTTTCTTTCTACTGTTGATACTCACAGTCATTAACTTTGCTTCACATTCTGTGAAAAAAGGGACGCCTTCAGATCCCCTTTTCCTGCTGTGTTCTCAGGCTGTGCTGGATTTCTTTGATTCTGCTTGTGGTGTAGTACACATTCTCTCACGCTGCACTTTCCCATTTTTTGTTTCTCCCAGACCCCCTTCTCTTGATATTTTTTTAAATGCAAACAGCAGCAGCTGCTCAGGATGCACAGTGTGTGTAGGCTTAATGTACCTACTCATCTGCAGTCATTCATTACCACTGTTGTATCTCTTTTTCAACTGCAAAGAGCAAGACAGTTCAGTGATGTACTTAAATTGGATGTTAACCGCTGCTGCTGAAAAAGTTTCATCCCTATTCGTTATCCAAAAAAAAAAAAAAAAAAAAAAAAAAAAAAAAAAAAAAAAAAAAAAAAAAAAAAAAAAAAAAAATTATGCCTTTATTACTCCTTAGCATGCAGATGGGCATTTAATTCCTAATGCACTAGGTGAAATTTATAATTTCCTGATCTAGTAGGGATAAGATAGATCATGAAAGTAGAGCACCTGTGTTTTTCCATGAAAGTTACACTTTTTCCTCTAGGAACATGGAACTGGGCTTATGAATATGTTGACAATACCCAGTCTTAATTTTGGAGCTCTGATTTATGGACCTAATTCAGGGCTTTGGAGTCCCATTATATATTTCCTGGACATATTCAAAATTGCAGATACTCTGAGTAACCTTCTGTGGAGAATGAAATTTCTTTTTTGGAATGTCTATGATCCTACACAGTTCACTTGCCTTTGATGCCTAGAGTTAGCTGCTGTCTTCTGTTTTCTTATGCACATTTCATCATGTGGTATTCTCCCTTTTAGGAAACACAGAGTTTGATTTTCCTTAAATAATAATTGTCATCAATTTTAATAGGGATGTGCTCAATGCAAATGTGTCTCCAGAGACATTCTACCTTATTTGAAGTTGGGCAAATATGATAATTCACTTTTACTACCAAAAGACGTTTTTGTTGTGTTGTTTTCTGTTTGTTTACCATCAAGATTTTTTTGGGTTTTTTTCCTCTATCTGTTATTCTGTCCTACTGGGCATTTATTCTGGAATTCTTCCAGGTCTTGGAGGAAGTCTCATGTACCACCTAACTCCACGTCAAATATTCATAATCTGGCTTTTTTTGTTGAAGCAGTGATTTAGCTTAGGTAAAATTGGGTTGGTACAAGTCCAAGATTTATGTGGCTTGAGGATGAGCTTATTTAGCAGCATGCTCCCTGTGCTATTACCTGTGTACGAACTAAAAGGAAATGCTTGCAAAATCAATTACAGCTACAAAATTTTACAAGCTACTTTGAAAGAACTAATTCTTAGTTAAAATTTCAAAGTTACAAAATTAATGGTAAAATTCACACTGTACAAATTCAGGGCTGGTGTAAAGAAAACCTTTTGTGTCTCCTTTTACAGCCTCTCTGCTCTATCTCCGTCTGTTGATCAGTTAACAAAGCCTAAATAATTATTTATTACAAATAGTTATTGCTATAATTTTTTCTTCAACAATTTTGGCATTTCTCCTTTGCTGCTTATTGTCCTCTGAACTGCTCCTCTCCCACCTGTGTTAGCAGAGAAAATCAGCCCCTCCCAATGCAGCTGAACTTGTTGGCAGTGCTCTTGCCTGCTTTTAGCCAGCGTAAATAGCTCTGGGATTTATTGAGGAAGTGTGAATCGTCTCATCTGGAACAAGCATCTAAACTTTAGGCATTTTGTTTAAACTAGCCGTAGGCAGTCAGGCATCCATCCCGGGGAGGAATTCTTTCCATTGCTAGTTAGGTCTTTAGGAAAGAGATAACGCAACAAAGGGAGACACAACTCTTGGAGATGTGTTTACACACCTTTCCTCCAAGAAAGGAAAGCTTCATCTCAGCTTCATCCTGTTGTGTTTGTTTCTACCCCCGGAGGTAGCAGGGAAGTGGTGCTTCCAGTTGAAAGTTCTGGAGAGAATCTCTTCTTATTACACTGTGGTTTTTTTTCCTCTTCAGTTGTCTTCAGGTGAATTATTCCTAATTTACTTTGGCATTTGTGAGAAAATAAAGTCTCCGGGGTCAATACTTCTGCTTTGAATGCATCCACTTTGTCATATTAACTTAATAAAATGAAAAGAGGCAGAAATGAAAAGATTTCTTAAATGGTATCTGCTAAAACTCCAGACACTATTTTATGCATACAGTATGGCTTATTTTTTTCTTTTTCTGAATTAGTACTAAATGGGAAACATGACTTCTAAACAAGTAGAGGCTTTCGACACTATTTTCTCCTTATCCTCTATTGCTAACCTTGTAATAGGCCTATTAAGAAAGAGTCAGTGTTGATCACTTTAAGCATAGTCACAATTTATGAGATTATTATCTCAGATAATCTAAATAGGCAGTGTTATTGTGCACTTTATGTACAGTTCTGCCTTTGAGCTCAGTAAATGACTGGCTGCATTATTACCAAGTATTTTTATAGAGGTCCCAAGTGTAGTTAACGTTTCTGTGGACAAGAATCCGATAGCATCAACACCAGCACAAACATAGGAAAAAACATAGAATAAAGAGGCAGAAGATTACAGGAAAGTTGGACCTCTTTGAATAGCAGAGGTATGGTGATTAACAGTCTAGGTGTCCTGCAACACATCCATAGGAATCTCCAATAAGATCCATAAGAATCCAGGTATTCTCTAATCATTACCATGTGGGTGGTAGTTTGAAACCGTGTTAGTCTCTTCCTTCCTGAGCTGTAACAGAGCCTGGAGACTCAAGCTGGGAAATCTTTGGCTCATCCCACTGTGTTGATTTCAGTGCAAGCATTCAAATCGTCACCTTTCTGTCCTCCTTTTACTCTTCTAGCTCCTAATAGTGACAGTCATATTTTCCTCCTGCGAGTTTGTCCTTGATTTCTTTCCCCCTTCTTATTGCACCAAAGTATATGCTACAGTCATATTTTGATTTTGTGGTACCATGTTTGTCGTGTGGTCTATTTACTGTGTCTTCCTGTTGTAACATTTTTTCCTCCAGCTATATATCTAATTAGTATTCACCACTTTAAAAAATGCTTCGGTTTTTCTCTCCCTGTGGACTTTCCTTTAAGAATGTTTACTTCAGGCAAAGGACAGATTATGCTATCATGTTGTAAAATCCTAATAATACCAATAAATGCCTCTAATGGAATGAACTCTGTCCCTTTTTTACTAGAGTACCATTGAGTAGGTGTCCCACAGCAGTGGGTTTATTAGAAAGGAAAATAATTTAAAAAAAAATGTAAGGAAAAGAAATAAAGCTAGCTGTAGACTTCAGAAAATTAGAAATATCAGAGTCTATCAATCTGGAATCTGTTTGCAGTTTCCAATTGCTCTATTGGCAATAATGGGGTTACAGTAGTGTGAAAATTGAATCAGTAAAATCAACCACATGCCTTCTGAGTCGTGGAGCATATTGCATGGCATAGGATATTGCATGGTATATTTCTCCTAACAAAACCAAGCTACTTCTGATGCAGTATAGAAAGGGGCCAGAAAATACATTAGCTGTTTCTATTTCTAAGAGAATGACTGACATAAGCTGTCTTTTGCTTGGAGTGTAGAGCTATTGAGAATTAGCAGTGGTCATGATAGGTTTCCTCTTTGTTTATATCCTCTTTATGATTTACTTCCCAGCACAGCTGCAATATATGCTTTTGGTGATCTTCACCTTGGAAATCTATTGGGAGCAAACTCTGGCCTATAATGCAGCCCATTTGCTGCTGTGAGTGTGCTGTTAGGAAGAAATTACCCTGGTTTCTAGTGGTGTAAAAACTGGAGACTCTCAGGTCTCTGTGCATGGAGCCATACCCTCAAAAGCCTTCCTGCCAGCTCTGTACACATGCAGCTGTGAAAATTGGATATGGATTATGGAGAAGTAAATAATAAGGTGTTTGTGGTGCCCTCAGAAAAAACAGATGACATGCAATATCCAGTCAGAGGTGACTGAGACAGAGCTACAGAAAAGTGGATAAATCTTTTCTGGCAAAACTGACAGCTGCTACTCCTGGCAGGGCATCACAGGGACTGATTCTGGAATTCATCTGGTAGATCCCAGATGCTCTGAGAGGGTTCACAAAGTGCTCATCTACAAGTGCTTTTAGAACAGGCTGTGTCACCTGACCTAGTCCTGTTTCCTACACAGGCCAGGCTGCTTTTTTTCTCCTCCTTTGTGTGTGATTGTTGGCTGCTGGAGGTAGAGAAGGTCACGCTGGTTGTTGTAGTTGCAGAGTTGGGCTTTTTGACAGTTCTCCAAAGGTCAGGCTGCTTGCTCTTTTACTGTCTTGAGTGCAAGTAAATACATGAAACACATTGAGACAGAAAATCCCAAAATATAATAGTTCAGAGTATCTTTTCAGATGAAATGTCACTTTATTCCCTTATAAAACCTTGCATAGAAAAGCATGAGAAAAACATACCAGTTTGATTTCTTTTGAAAATGCTTTCTTAAGACTGCCAACTTGGAAAACAGCTGAAAGAAGCAAGGGGAATTGTTATACAGGATGTGACAGCTAAAGTGACTTCTTTAAAGAAGGGGGAAATTCCTCAATAGCCCTCCTTCATCAGTGCAAATTGCTACAGAAAGCAGTTTACTATATGCTGTCCAGAATTAATAAATTGAGTTATTGATGAAGGATCCAGGTCACCACCTCAGCTAAAGGGAATACTAAGGGGCACAGTGTCTTGCTAAAACAGAATGGGGTTTTTTTCTGTGCAGAATCTGTATTTTGTCTGAGACAGTGTTCATACTGATTCAGCACTTGAGATAATAAACCTTTTTCTGAAGCTGAGGTCTGTGCATATTAGTGACAGCATAGTACTGAGGCTGAGACTGATAATGGTACTAAGTAATCATCTCTTTTAAAGCAGAAATTACTTTGATGAACATTAACATGAATATCAGCACAAGTACAGGGTGTGCTTAGTACTATTTAACATGACCTTCATTTTGATAACAGCTCTAATTAGTTAGGTTTTGTAGAAGCTGACTATCAGCTGTTTGCATTACTGGAGAGCTTAATGAATTCTGTTTATCTGCAGTTTTGTGACTTTCATTCTTTTTTTATCAGTTTTGTCTTATACAATAAGTTTAATCCCTTCAGCAGATGAAATATCCACAATATATTTAAGTGTTCCGTGAGACAGGTGCCAGGAGAAGAGTGCACTGAGAGCTTAAGCCCACAGCTCTCAGAAAGGGCCATCCAGGCTGTTCCAGAGGAGTAAGAGGCATCATTTGAGCTGCATCAGCTTCCTGAAGCAGTGTACCATTAAGTCTCTTGGACACTACTGCTGACCTAGGGAAGAGGGATAACAGTACCTGGTATTTGAGTGATCCAGGCTTGTTTAACATGCATTCAGAGGACTTGAATGTGATTTGGCTGTGCTTCACAATTATGTCAAGTTTATCAGATTGGCCTAACAACAGCAGATTCTTCCAGCCACCACCACAATAATTAGAGCAAGACTTGTTCTTTAGGTCCAACATCTTTTAAAGATGCTTGTCTGCATGAGCATAAAGAGGCTCACAGGGTAATGTTAATTACTTCATAACATTTTCTTCCTTGGTTGTGCCCTCTTGTCACTCTTTTGGAATTGTGAGAGTCATTCTGTTGATGTTACTCTTGGAGGGATGAAGTGTAATTCTAATCCAAATCTTTTTCTGTATCTTTCCTTTATTTGTGGCATGTGTCTACCTTCAGCTTTCCCTTAAACCCACACCTGATCTGTGTAGGGAAGTGCTCACATGCAAGCTTAAGCTTGAGAGAGGATGAAAAGCTGCTATGGAACATAAAAATGCCTTCTTATTTGAATCTGCAAATTAGGAGTTCCTCCTTTTTTTTTTTTTTTTTTTTTTTTTTTTTTTTTTTTAAGGTGGCTTTTGGGTGTTTTGCAGTCACGTATACAAAATCTCATTTCAGCTGCTAATTCTAGCAATCTACTCTTTCTTAGTAAAAGTTCAGATTCCCTTAGTTTTTGGTATTGTTAGATTATAAGGCTTTAGGGAGAAACCTGTTTCAGGAAGCATGACATTTTTCATCACTGCTAAGATTCTGTATAATACAGGTATGAAAAAAACATGTTTGGGTCTACAAAAATTAAGGAGATTTAATTGGAATTAATAGAAATTGCTGCTTAAAGAAATAGTCCTGCATTTTTCATTATAGCCCTAGTTTAACAATCCTGTGTCTAAATGTCATGTACAGCCAAGATCCTGAATGCAGATGAGTCTGATTTCTCCAGAAAATGTAGAAATAGCTCTTTTGGGATTTGTGAAAAAAATTGTTTTTCCTTGTATGCTGTTATGCATCATCTTTTATTTATCAAAATGTAATTTGGTGCTTCCATTCCTTCTCTTTTAGCCTACAAGGAGTTAGTAGCTTGAGGACACTGATATTGAATGTCAACTGTAAGGTGTTTTTTTCCCCAAACAGAAGAGGGAGAATAGTTTGAAGACATGGCCCGTGGCTCTGAGAGCTGCTTGTGATGGCTACAACACTGTTAGAAAACAAACAATTTGTCAGAACTCCTGCAGATTAGGATTAGAAGAAGAAGGGAATGGAGGATTGATGAAAGGGGAAATATGAGGTGACTGAAGCCCACTCTCATTACAAACAGTTGCTGATTTTTTTTTTTCTATTCAAGGTCATTAAGTAGAAAACATTGGGTTTGCTAATCATATAAGAACTTCATTACTTTGTTTCAGAGACCAAGGGACACATTTTTAGCTGCAAAAGTCTGTGGTTTTACTTCACAAAGTTAATTGGGAAAAATTGATTTTAAAAGGTAATCATTTAGAAATGCATTTTTTAGAGGTAGTGATAAGAAAGGTGCTAAAAGTGCTTCAGCTTTGAATAACATAAAATATATTTAAGAACTGACTAAATTATTTTTAAAAGTTATTCCTATTTTAGTAAAAATATTTTCAACCCAATAATCTATAGCAGCAGAGTACAAAGTTGAACACAGCAGTTAAGGACCACTGAGCTCCTGGAGCTCACTCTGAGTGAGCTCCACTGAATTAAGGAAGCATTAGTGTTTCTATTACAGTATTATTGTGTATTTTGCAAGATAAGATGGTTATAGTAATTGGTTCCAGACTGAAATGTAGCTTGAAAGATTGAGATCTGAGATCACAAGTTACACTCTTAGAAATGTATTCTGGGAATTGCTTAAACTTCTGTGGTTTGTTTATGTTATGCTGGATTCCCAAGGTCCCCATTAAGGTTCGCAGTTGCATTAAAGGCAGTTTTGCATACACAGGCACAATACCCATATAAGTAGTTTGCAGTCTCATACCCTCAGCTGAGGGTGTGGTTTCAATAGATGCTTAATCCTATCAGATCAGGATATAGAGTGTATTTCTGAAACATGGGACTGAAATCTCACTTGGGCATATGGAGGTCTTTCAGCTCACCAGGAGCACAAGGAAGAGCCTGCCCATCTTGTATCTGTAGGGACAGCTCTGAGGTCCTTGAGGGCTGATAGCACCGTTGGCTGCTGGATCTTTGCTCCTTGGCAGTGCAGGCTGACTCAGAGGAAGGGATAACCTATTCACAGAATCATTCAGGTTAGAAAAGGCCTCTAAGGTAGTTAAGTTCAACCTTTGACTGATCTACCTTGCCAACTAGACTTTGGCACAAAGTGCACCATAGCATAGCTATTCCACACCCTCGCATTTGGCCCCCATCCTTGGTTGTGCTCTGGCACGATCTCTCCATGTGGAGAAACCTGAGCAGGGGTGTCATGGGAGCCAAAAGACATGCAGTGCTTCTCATTTGAAATTTGGGGCCAAGATGCAAGCTAAGTAACAGAGCAAATTGTTCCCTTTGTTTTAGACTCCCCACAAAGCCCTTTGGGTTATGTTTGGCTCGTGCTACCTGATCTGCACATTTTCTGAGGCTGAGCAGAACACTAGGCTGGGAATGTCTGTCACATTCACTCAGTGTCCTTCAGAAAAGTAGTTCTGGTTCTTTCCTAACTTGGGGTTTTAGTTTAGAGGTTATTTCCTTTGGGATTACTGCTTTCTTGGACTGAAGAGAAATAGGCTTATGTTGTTGTATTGCTAAAAGCAGGACAGGTTCTCCATGCCTTGTTCTGTTCCTGGCTGCATCTTGAGGACAAAGGCATTGATTTATCCTCACCATCTGACAGTATTGTATCAGGAAAGTAATAGCTTTGAGTGCAAAGAACTGAACTTCACATTGATAGGTTTTCTAACTATTATTTTCAAAAATAAGCATGAAAACACTTTCTTTTTCCAGCGTGAATGAGATGTTACTGTCACATTTGGCCTGCGGTATTTACAATTTACTCCACAGAATCAAAACCAAGTTTTTAAAGACTTTGTCACAGAGCCTCAGGTAGTTAGTTATCCACTTGCTGCTGAAAAAAGATAACTGATAGGAAGAGGTACACAGAATTTTTAGAGAGAGATAGACATCTGTATGTAAGGGACTGTGTTACTAGAAACACTTGTCTTTTCACACTGTTAGAATTTTGAAAAGTTTTTTATGCTATGTATTAGTTCTTGAAAATTGCTTGCCAATTTAATATCAGCAAAATCTAAACAGTAAGTAATTGCTTATGATAATGAGCGCAAACTAATTTACTGAAATATGTTAGTATTCACAATGCATTTCAGAACAGCAGGGTATTCTAAAAATGCTACTCTGTTGTTTAATTGCAGTGTTTAAATTGCATTGTTATTACAAATGCTGGCAATATCATCACAAACCTAGCCTCTCATTGAATAGCCTCCTTACTGAGACTCCAGCACATGAGTAGGTAGTGTCCTTTGAGAAGTAAGCAGGATATGAACAAAACTTTCTGGATTTAAATAATGATTCTTAATTTCTGATTGATGTTTGTTATGTGAATAGGCCAAGAGCCTTCTTATGACTTTTAAAATTTAACTTATCCAATTTCAAGTTGAATAGAATTCAATTCCTATCTGAATATTTGCATGTCCTCAATGGAATAAATACTTGTGTGAGATGCAGAAACATACCTAGAAATATATTTTATGTTACAGAAATGCTGTAAGAAAATACTGTAGTGCAGGAGTCCTCAAAACTTCCAAGTTGATGTGCTGCAGTTCATTCTGCAGGACTGGTTAAGTGTGTTTAAATTTTCTCCTTTTTCTTGGGAAATCTTCTCTTTTACATTGGTTTGGGGGTTTTTTGAGAAAACTTATAAGAATGCTCATTGAAAATGGGATATCCCTGAGCACATTTCTTCACAGAATTATTTTCCACATGCATTGGTACCACTTACAGTTTTGAAGGATTCTTGACATCTTTGCATATGTTATTATAAAGTACGGTATTAAAAGTAAGGTTTCCTAAACTAGTGAATATTGATCTTCACTTCAGGATATTAAAAGCAATTGTAATTTCTCCCAGCCAGGCCCTTGGAAGTGAGTGGCCTACACAAAATCACTGCACTAATTAAGGCTGGGTTAGTCTTTAGAGGGTGATTAACTGTTCACCTTTCTTGCATACAGGAGTGAATTAATTTACAGCTGATAGCACTGGTGTATGGAGTGTCAGAGCCAACGCTTGTGTTAGTCCCTGGTGAAATGATTGAACTATTTGGAGCCCAAAACTCTTTTGTCAAGTTCTCTCCAAACATTGTGGAATCCAGTGGTTAAGCCACACTCTCTGATTACTTAACTAAGTAACTCAGTGAAAAGCATTAAGACGCATATTTTTCACTGCAGCTCTTTATCCTCTGAATCTGGTGGAGAATTGTTGCTTACAAACAACACCATAAGGACTTTGCAAAGAAGAATGACAGCAATTATTATAATGACAAAGCATGTAGTGTTTCTGTGTCAGGCCAGCATTGAAAATCTATTATGTAGTAGAACAGAAAGAAGTGGGAAGGAAGTGAATTGGCCCAACCTGGCTGGCCCCTGTTAGCTCTTATTATCATGGTCTAATAACCTTAAAGATTCGAGTACAAATACAGCTGTGTCTGTGTAATCCTATTAAACACTGTTTGTTTCATACACAGAGTTGATAATGCAAGCAAACATTGATGTTCCAAAGTCAATCCTTGGGGTAATGACTGCAGAAATTCTCCAAATAAAGTAGCATTTGTAACTGCTTGCTAGTTCTTATTTTCAGGCTTCTTTGACACAACCAAGCAGACACTTATAGATCATGTTTCCTCTTTTACCTGATACTTTTTGGAGGTTTGAGTGCATGCAATGCTGGAGACTAGCTTTGGGTTTAAAATTTGGTTTACATATAAATTGAATTATCCTGAAGTTTTGTTCATGCTTGGAAATAGGGAGATGGGACAATGACTCAAGACTTCAGTCACTATGCAACTTACTCATATAGTCCTTCCCTGTGCCAGGTCTCCTTCTGAGATACCTCTGAACAGCTGCTTCAGGGGTGGATTCTTGTGCTTCAGGGAGGATTGGTGTTTTTCCCAAGATTTAATCTTTTGCATTTCATTTGGTTTCATTTTTGTTACAAGAAAATTTTTTGCATTTCAGTAACATCCCTAAGAAACTGTGCTCTTTCTATTTTTCTTCAGCTACAGTCCATGTCTGTCTACTCAAAAACATTCAGAAATGCTGCCACAAGAATGTTTTTGTCTCTTTAATATTAGTGGTTGAGTAATTAGTAGAACATGTATGCCACAGAACTTCTTACTACTCTGCACTACCTTTGCAAACAGGCAAAATTAAACTTCATTGCACATTGCCCACAGTACAATTATCTGTTCTCAGCAGAAGCTCCCTCTTAGCAAACTCTGTAATTTGTGATGTTGCCAGTACCATCTTTCTGCTGCAAGCAACAGCAACATCTTACCTTAGTCCAGTATCTGACATCCTTGGGTGTGGATCATTTTTCAGTGCCTTTAGCAGGCTTGCAGTTAGCAGTGCTTTCATTTTCAGCATTCTATACCTTTCTTCCAAGAGAAGTTTTGGCTACTTTTGAAAGCTCTCTAAGGATTTTTCAAGATTAAATTATGAGATGCACAATTTAGCAAGGAACATATTATAAACGTCATTTAAATATAACTAAGTTAATGCAAGATTGATAGTTGGTATATTGTCTTAATAAGAAAGCCAATAAGAAATAAAGACTTTAGCCTAGAAGCATGCTAGGCACTTGCAGCCAAGCTCTTGTCCATTCTAACTCTATTAAATGACTTAAGGCCAACTATTTCAAATGTTTTGATCCCCATTTAAAGAGGGGAGTTATTTTTCAAGGTTGCCAGAAATGCAACAACACTTCTGAGAATCGGGATACTGCTGTAGGTACTTGAATAAAAACATAACTTTCATGTTTTGCATGAAATAATGACTTACAAGTAATTATTATTTCTCTGATGAGGACATTGCCTTTTGATGGACCTATACAGAGAAATTAAATTTTGGTTTTTTCTTCTACCTATTTTTGGCCTATGTGCACATCTGTGCAGAGCTGCTTTTGTGAGAGATGCTCAGGTCCTAGTTTCTGTCTTCAACTTACTGGCTTCCCAGCTGAGTCAGCAGGCTTGGGAACTCTAACAGCTCGAGCTACTTGGCTTAGGGAATTTTTAACTTTTGCCAGGTATCTGTTAGTTTGTAAAGTCCCTGATCAAGAATCACTGAGTGATTTCACAGATGGTAACAACATTTGGTGTCTATCAACCTGCATAGTATTTGAGCTAATGTCCTAGTTCCTGCATCCTGTTACAAACTAACCAGCCTCTTTACTGCGTTCACTTTGGATTTGGAACAACTAATAAGCCGTAGAGAAGCAAATCAGTGCATGTGTAAATTTATTTTAATGGAACTGATTGCAGCTGTGGTTAAATTGAATTTTAGGCCTTGACAATTCCTGATGTTGGGAGTGTGCAGACTGGAATAGTCCTATTGTCTCTGAGAGTACTTGAGATTACTGATTTCAATCTGACGATGGTGTTGAGGAGTACATTTAGTGCAGGTAGCTCGGTGTGCAGCTGCAGCGTGAGCTGCAGGCTGGGCTGTGAGGGCCAGGAACCCCATCCTGAGCCCAAACGGGGGCCTGTTGCCCAGCCAGGGGACCGGACATTCAGGGACAGCAGGAGTCAGCCACGCAGAGTTTGGTGCACTTTGACTGTGAGGTTATAAAAACTCAGGATCCCTCCTTGAGGCACCAGCTTGAGCTATTACTTTATTTTGTTATTCCATTATTCTGTTGTTTAGCTACTGCATCATGACTAAACTGTTTTAAGGCTCTGGAGGTCTGGGACTCTGCTATGGGAGGGCCATTGTGGAGCTGGTAAGGAGATTTGGTGTGCTTGTGTGAGTGTGGGGTTGTAGTTGGGAAGGGTCTCCGGTGCCACTCAGGTGGTATGAGGGTGGCTCCAGAGTAGTACTGGATGGTCAGACAGGGAAGTTTCCTCAACAATGCCTTTATGTTTATCTGTTTGGAAACACTTTTCAGTTCATTGCCTTCTCATATGTGTTTCTCAACCACACCATTTCCACTTCTGTAGAAAGTGTTCAAGAAATTTAACTATATGTTGACAAGGTTGGAGGAGGAATAAAACCTTCCTTTATTTATAGACGCTTGGCTTTTAATTTCCATCTTTTTGGCAAGCTTAAGAATCAGACATGTTGTAATCCTTTTTGCCTTTAATAGAGTTATAATGGATTAAAATGTTTCATGTTGAGCGCAATATGACATTTAAAGCAGGCTTTAATTTCTAAAATAAATTATTTTCTATCCTTCTACATTGCATAAGGGTCCAAGGCCCTAATGGGGAATTACTTACCTTACATTTCATACAGAAATGTTTCAAATTAATTTTAAACAACATTCATACTGGAAAAGTGATAGGTAATAGGCAGCCTATAAAACTGTTAAACTGAGATAATCTGGAGAAGAACAATAGTTTTCTTTTATCACTCTGCATGAGATTCGTGTTAGATTATCCTTTCATAAAATAAATAGTGATTTTTTTTTTGTGTGTGTTAGTGAACATATTTATGAGCTCAACAAACCACAGAACTTTTTCCTGTGGATATTTCAAAACTAATAAAAATAGTTTTACAGAATCAGTGCCATAATACTATCACGTCCATTGACATTCAGTTATTCAACTCATGTTTTGGTAATAAATCAGATGAACAGATTGGTTCATCAACAGATTGAACTCTTAATTTCTATTATCTTAGGATTCCTTTCAGCTAGCTCTTGCTTAGCTAAGATCCTTCTCAAAATTATATTAATTTTAAACACAATTGGAGGCTCTTAGTTCAATGTCCCTACTTAAACTGAGTAGCACTTTACTCCAGATAAGTGATCTAATCTAAATCAGTGGGGTCATTTGAGGTGTAAGATGCTACTTGATTTAAAGTAATAAAATCACTCTAGTTGGAGAATTCCTTAAATTCTTTGAAACTTTTATTATAACTGTGTCATTTATGATGTTAAGAATGTTGCTGACTTGGAATACTGATGCTAAGCTGTGTCAGATTTGTTCTTTATAGATATGCATGTTTGTCAAGCCATTGTTACTCACAAATTTTAGTTGTCACTTACTGATCCTATTTATCAATAGAGCTTGATAGCAACTGGGGAATTCAAATAGCAAAAACCTTTGGAAAAGGAATGGAGTATTTTTTCACCCACTTTATTATTGCATGGAAGGTAAAACATAGACAATGGTCCAAATACCAATGCCGCAGACTGGAAGAAAGGAGAAGTAGAGAAAGGACTGGTTTTCTTAGGGTAGTTTTCTGTGGTCTGAGGAAAAAAAAAACCCATTGCTTCTGTGTTAGTACCCTGAATCTTCAACAAATGCCATTGGAAAGGGAGGATGCTCAGCGTGACTTGGGGTTGTGTTGGTTCTTTTAGACCTTTAGACCTAGACCTTTACCTGGAGACAGCTCTTAGGCATAGCTGAGTATAGTAAACCACACACAGCACTGGTTTATAGATCTCTCTGAAAAATTTGATTCAGGGTGATGAAAAGTCCTGTAGGCTCTGATAAAGCAAATCAGGTACACCTTAGTGCTCTGGGAAGAGGAGTTCTATAATGCAATGTAAAATTGTGCTTGAATTAGTAGTAGTAGTAGTAGTAGATACTGCTTTATTGGTTCATTTAAAATTATTGCTCCAGCTGATTGAGTTGGTTGAGGTCCTGGAATGTTGTGTCTTCAGCCTCTGTTAGAGAAACATTGAATTTTAAAGCTCAGCTGTACCACAGTGATATGTGGGTTCCATAAATACTGACAGGAGGCCAACAGACATTTCCTATCTGCTTTATTTTCCTCAGCATCTTTATCTGAAGAGAGATGATATAATTAATGGCAATATTAATAACAAATCCCAGCAATGATCTTTGTCAATGCTGCTTTGGTCAGTGAGTTTTCTTATAGTTACTCTGGAAGAAGGGAAGATCAATGAATGAAATAATGAGATTACTAAGGAGTTGTGCTGTGCAGTTTGTGACCTTACAGGTGACAAATATTAAGACTGTTTGTAACAGTCCTAGTTCAGGCATGCAGTCAGGTGGTTACAAGGACCTAACTAGAAATCGTTTGGAGTAGCAACTGCTTTCCAGGAAAACTTTCAACCTTTACTAAGGTTTCCCAAGCTTGGTCAAAGGAACACCATAAATATTCTCCTAGTCCCTATTATTCACAAATCTAAGAGAATCTGGCCAGAAAATAAGACATCCATTCCTTGTGGCTCAAGCTCTTTGGAGAGCTTCGGGCAATAATCCCTTTGAACATTTTCTCTTTCGCCATACAATACAATACTTCTGCTATTAAATAGCCTGGTGTTGCTCTTGCAGGAGAGCAGTTACAATCCATATTCAGGCTCCTGCCCAGATTTGTGGGAGAGAGTGCATCAGAATGCCTTCAGGAAGCACTCAGTTGAATCTGGTCTTTAGTTTGAAATACTTCTTCCAGCAGCTCTTTCCATCTCCTTCCCATGGTTAACCCTAATGGCCATACCCTCCTTACCTCAACCCTGTGGCATATATTCTCTCTTCTGAGTAAATAATTAATAACCTGTCAAAGTCTAGGAAGAAGCAATACAGAAGGGTTGCATTTTAATCCACCAAGTGGATTAGTTTGGAACACTCTCCTCTCCCTCTTTCCCTATGGCACATCATCTTTCTGGCTTGAAGCATTCCTTCCTTTACTTACCTTAGAGAATCTGTACAAATATATGTACAGAAATTTTGTGTATTTTTCTGAACTTCAGCGTGTGCCAACTGCAAATACATAGAGTAATAAAAATGAGTTTTAATGGATATTTATGTGCTCCTCTGAACATAGCAAATATAATTAAGCCTTCATATAGATGTTTGGACAATCGTGTGTGTGTATATATGTTTTCATATTGTAAATTCTTCATTCTTGGTAATTAATAGTAGCCTGCACAAATAGTCTCACTGAATTCAGCAGGTTTATCAATGCAAGTAATTACTTGCAGATGGGAATTAGAGAGTTCACATTGTAGCCCAGAATGAAGTACTGATAAGATACAGAAATAAGAAAATTATATTATTGGGTAATTTCTTGTTACTTGCAGTCCTTACCCTTCATATTTTTAATAATAGTTAAAAATACTTTTCTATTAATGAAAGTGTAGCTAATAGCTTTCATTACTGAACTTTACCAGGCTTCAGTCTTCAGTTTTTCAGTCAGAGAGTGTGATGGAATCATAGTTTGTGAGGGTCCAGAGCACAATCCAACCATTGCACTCTCTTCATCAGAACCTGAAACCTGATATGAATGTTGAAAATAAACATTATGCTACTTACATTATAATGGATAAATGGAATTATGTACATTACTCTTCAGTGCAATATAGCCTAAATTCAAAATTAGAATGAACATGAGGAAGGCAGAAAACCGTTGATTTGAGCGATCTATTAAGCTACATCAAATGTGACTTCAGATCAATAACTATTGAAAAGCTTTGCAGTCATAAACAATAATAAATACAGCGAATGGGTTATAAACAAAATATTTATCTGCTTAATACTGTAGAGGTAAGCAGATGTCCTTGAGTTGCTGCCAGACTGTGCTGAAATGAATGCTCTACTTCATAAAGATGAATTTTGCAAACAAGTAGGGCTTCAGAGACCCAGGCCATTAAAAAACATTCTGTATCTTGACCACTGGCATTTTGTTACAATGGGAACGATGCTTTCATAGGTAAGAATTTCAAAGAGCTGTGTGGACATTTTTCCTAAACATTGTGTGGATGCATGGAAGCATAAAGAATTATGCAGTCAGTTCTGTGGCTGAGATATAACTGGCATGTTACAGAGTTGCCTGCTTACAAGTACTGTGCTGATGGCGTTGCTATTCTTGACATAACAATTCCACTGCTTTCAATTCTCTGGAGATGATAAACCCCAAACAACACAGTGCCACAAGCTAAGGGAGATGGCTGGGGTTTCGTGACAATGTTCTGAAAGAGCGGCAGAGACATTATAAGGTTTGTCAGAGAGCATAAAAGCCTTTATGAAGCAAGTGAATTAGCCTTCCTCTGTTTCTTGCCATATCCAAAACTGATAGTAAGGAGGGTTGTTTCTAACAGCTGTTCTGTTTCTAGCTTTTAATAGTTAATGGGAGGTCAGGCTATAAGCTGAGATCAATCCCAGAGTAATAAATTTTACATTATTTTATTTGTCTTTCTTGAAATATAAACACCAGAGGATCTATTCTCAAATGGCTTCCGACCCATTTTTTTCATAATTAATACAGGAAATTCGAAGAACGTGACTCCCCTTAAAGCTCAGACAGAGGTAGATCTGTATTCATCAGCATGGATTAATTAGTCTTTTACCAGACACACAGTTACTTTGAAGAGCTACAAAATAGGCAGTTATAAAGGAGGGAAAGCTTTCACATAAAAACCCGTAAGCCACATGTTCTCGTGGATAAGGGATACTTTTTAAAACTTTCATGTTTATTCTATGTAGTTTAAAATTTACAGCTAGATTTATCCAGCTCCGCTGACATTGACCTTGTCTTCAATGCAGCAGGAGTATGAAATGAATTGTTTTTCCCTGCTTTATTTGAAGGGCACTATTTAACAAAAAAATGCAGCAAAGATTCACTCTGAATAAGAGCAGCACAGTCTCTCGTTCAGATCTGAAGACTTACTTCTGGGTTATCGTATTCAGTATGACTCCACCATGCTTGGCAGGCTTTTTCTTTGTCTTCTATATTGGAAAAACACATCTGTTACAACCAAGAAAAGGAGAATTATGCACTGCCACTTAAATCTTAGGGATGATTCTAACAGCTCCATCTGTGACACTGAGGTGTAAGGAGTTGTTTTTTTCTTAGCCTTCTCATTTTTGTTACTTATAAGAACCACATTCATGACCTGACACAATGCTTTATGAAGTCAACAGAAAGGCTGTCGCTGATTTTAATGAGCTTTGGATCAAGCCCTCAGTTTTTCATCAACACAGAACAAATCCTTGCATTCCAGACACCACAGTGACATGAAATCCATGAAGGTCTCAACTCATCAGTTGGAGATTTGAAGTCAACAGTAGCAGCAGAGAGGAGAACTTGGGGGCCATCAGCAGTGACATCACCTAATGTGTCTTTGTTTGGGGATGTATTGTAACTGGAGATTAATGACACACAGCAGATTATTGTGCATTTCAGACTGCTCCCTAGGAGGAAAGGAAGGGTGGGAGAGCAGGAGGAGGGTTTTGTCACACACATTCCTAAACCAGACACCTGTTGTCCATTACCAATTCCTGGCACAGTACCAATCTTCACTACTCTTGCAAAACTCTCTATAATAAAGATAAAACTTGATTTCATTTAAAGTGTAAGTGAAATCTTAAATAGCAGACCTGCTATTGTCCTTGTCTTTGCTGAAGAAGTTGACAAACTCTCCTGAAAGACATGCTGGTTGTTATTTTGGCATCAAGAGAAAAACCAGCAGATCCATTTGAAGCACATTAAAGGTATCACACAAGTGTATTAATATAAAATGAGATTTACAGTGATTTTAGTGGTATGCACTAATAAATTATCAGTGCATAAATTATTACAGATTGATGGCACTGGAAAAATGCCCTAATTAATAGGCTTATAATTCCATAAAGAAAAAGTGATGTTAGAAATAAGTATATGGAATCTTTTCAAAAAGCCTAAGTTTCCCTTTTGCATTACACCTGACACAAAGCAGTCTTGCTCAGCAGCAGAGTAAGATTTTGGGGCCTCTGGGAGTTGGACAAGCTGTGTAACTGTACAGTTCTTCTTGGCTTTGGCTTTGGCTTTAAAAGTCCGCATGTTCAAGGGATTTTAGATCCCTTTATATGCAAACAGCATTTTTGGCCGACCTTGAAAGGAAGTAAGAAAAGGACAGTTATGTTGTTATACACTGTCTCCTTCCATGGACTTGGAAACTATGGCTTGAGAGCATTGGGTGAAATAAACTGAGTTACTTTTCATAGAATTGTGGAATGGTTTGGCTTGGAAAGGACATTAAAGATTATCTAGTTCCACCTCCCTTCCATGGGTAAGGATGTTATCCACTAGATCAGGTTTCACAAGGCCCCACCCAACCTAGCCTTCCAGGGATGGGGTCTCCACAACATCTCTTGACAATGTGTTCCAGTGCCTCATTACCTTCTGAGTAAAGGATTTTTTTTCTTGGTATCTGATCTAAATCTTTTCTTTTAGTTTAAAAATATTCTTACTTGTCCTATCATTAGCTATTTAATAAAATAGATAACATGTAATAAAAATAAATAAAATGCAATAAAATGGAGAGTAGCCACACTTTGAGACAGTTCAAGACAGATAGTAAAACTAGATTTCTGTACTTACAATACAATAACCTATCTCCCTAAGCTTTGACCTATCCTCATGGAAAAGGAGTAGACAGCTTGTAGTGATTTTTCCAATGAAAGATCAAATCCATGCACAATTTTACTGCTCTGTGCCGTTGCTGTTGTTAAGATACAAGTTTTAAATGGAAATGTCCAGATATGCTGCTATTTTAGTTCTGAGGAAATATGCTGGTGATGAAGTTAAGCACCTGAGTGCTAAGTGGTTTTGGATTACAACACTTGTTTCAAACAGATTATAGAGTTTGTAAGTGCACCCTGGATATAATGTGTAAAGATTTCCACTTTTAAAAGATGTACACTGAGCATTATGCAAATAAGCCATTGCTTGCTCAGATGGTAGGCTAATCTCTTTGTCCTGACATGACAAGTATGTTATCCCCATCTGTCACAAGATGATAAACCTCAGGTCTGTAAAAGTCTTATCTGAAAATATTTGTTAACATCTTGCTCTGCTGGCCGCCATCATGTATCATTTTCATTGTGTAAATAAGTAGCTGCATTTTTTTTGTCAGCCATGAAGCAACTGGAATTACTTGATTTCTCCGCATAAGTCCAGTTGAGGAGAGCATTTGGTTTAACTCACCCTGTTCTACACATCACAGAAATATGTTTATTGAGCATAAGCTTAAGAGCTCTTTCAGACAGATACGCGTTTCTGAATCAGAGCTATGGTATTTCACATCGTTTCCTTCAGAATTAAGTTATATTCAGTGCTGATTGCACAATATAAAACCCACTAATATTTCACTTGCTGCATAATTTTTAGAGATAAAGACCTCTTCACATTGAAATACAGCCTATGAATCCATTAGCCATGCGAGAACCTGATTTTTGTAGGGCATGTGATTTCCACGTGGGTTTGCACCTGTGCAAGTGGGCTGATTATGTTTCTTTCATTCTTTCTTTTTTTTTTTTTTTAACAGCGGGGACAACGTATATCTTTAGCAAAGGTGGTGGACAAATTACGTACACGTGGCCTCCCAACGACCGGCCAAGCACTCGAGCGGACAGACTGGCAATAGGGTTTAGCACTGTGCAGAAAGAGGCTGTGCTGGTGCGAGTGGACAGTTCTACTGGCCTTGGAGATTATCTAGAGCTGCATATTGTAAGTATCAGCGCCAAGGGTGTGAGAGTTCTTCTTTTCCTGGTTGCTCTTGCATTTGTGGGATTTAAATTTATTTTTTCTGAATGTAATTATAGCAGTTAATGAACCTTTTGGGGTCAGTAGTGAACTAAATGATTTCTGTTTGTTGCCTAAGATGTTACACAGGGTCTCAGACATACTTAAAATGCCTTTCATTTGCCACAGTGCTACTTTTCATGGCTTTTGAATTAAAAATCATACTGTAATACAGAGAGAGCAGTTTATTGTAGTGTAATTACATGGAACAGAATTTAGCAGTGTCAGAGGAAGGTGTGTTTATTCTGGAGGATTTAATCTGGAATCTCATGGTGGAATTGCAGTGTATCACAGCTGACTGTGCTTATTGTTAATATTAGAATTTGTCCTCTGATTTCCCCATTCTTTTGTGATGGTAAATCTTAGGCAGAAAGACTGTCAGGCAAGGAAGTCTTAAAAAGTAATTTCAGCTGCCTTAAAGCAAGGAAATAGTAATCAAAATTGAAAGCATATGGAGTTTTATGGAATCATAAATAAATGATCAATTGAGAAAAACATAACTAGAGCAGTATAAAATTTTGTTGTTTAGATTAGTTTGAAATTTGTTAATGTATTAGGTTGATTTTTATTTGAGAATGTTTCTACTTTCAGGAACAGTTGAATTCCTTTTGAATGAAATTACTTATTGATCTATAACCAATTACACTCTAACCCTCAGAAAACATTCAGCAGTAATCATTTTCAAAATTAGATGGGATTATGGTATTCAATCTTCCCAGACTTCTTTTTCCTGCGGAAGCTCTCTTGCATTGTTCACAAATATGATATTTTTTTATGTATTTACTGGCTTGAGTAAATAAAGAAAACCTTAAATAAAATTCAGAGGTTGTCTATACCCTTATCTTACATTGAATCCTGTGGACAAAATAGTTGGCTAGTATTGTGTAATCATAGTTTAAAAATGTGAACCAAGCAACTTCTCCCAGGTACCAGAAAAACTGAGAGCCTGCATATTTCAAGGCAAGTATTGTTTTGCTAGATAGAGTTTAAATATTTGCTTTGCAAACACCAGGTGCCTTGTTATAATTTACCTCTTTATTTGTGATCTCAGAGCAAATCCACCCTCTGGTCAATAGAGTTACTTTCTTCATACAGTTTTTTCTTGTTCATTAGCATATAAAGGAATGCTTTCCTTGAAATTTTACTATACCTGAAGTCTATCAAAGCTATAATATTTTTGCGCTTTCATCTAGCCATGATATTTCTATTTTAAAGCAAACATAATGTTCATTAATGATGAGTTTGAGATCAAAAATTATTGCTTGCTTATGTTTGTGGTTTTCGATCTTTTTTCTTTTTTCTCAAATAACTTTCTTACACCCATGCTGTAGCAAAAGATGGTAAAGTAAAAGAATAACTGAGAGTTTTCTATGGTCAGAAACACTACCAGCTTAATATGGATGGGGAAAATGATAAATTATACTTTAGTGGTTCTTTTGAAACTTCTGTGAAGCAGCAAAGCCTTTTATCATCCTGCTCTGTGAGGTGATATCGGCCTCCCCCTGCTGCCTTTGCAAGGGACTTTGGGAATGTCCCTGAAGCCTGTTTTGCTTCAGAGCAAAATGGTAACTGTGTGAAATTTCACTGGAATGAGGTTTGACCTTCTGAGAGCAGCTTCAGTGTAGTCTGTCCCTAGAGTGGAGACACTGGGGGATTGACCTGAAATCCTAAGACATTTGGCAAGGATTTCTATAAGGGTTGTCAGGGATAGATAAAGCTTGGAAAACCACTGGGATATAATTTCCCAGAATCTAATTCAAATAAGGGTAGTATTCAAAGGGAAGTTGAAAGGCAGTATTTTCAAAAGCACTTGTGACACCAAAGACCATATATCTCATTAAAGTCAGTTGAGTGGCAGATACTTCTGAGAATTTTACCTGGCATCCATTTTAGTTCAGAAAGATTTTGTGAGATATCACAGTTATAAAAATGAAGAGAACATAGAAATAAGGAGGTATATGTATGTGTTATATTTGAAAAATAATTAATTGGATCTAAATGTTTCAGTATTGGCAGCTACTGTGTTAAACCAGCAGTAATAAAAATGGTAGGAGGGGTTTGTCATTCAAAACTTCATTTTCCACCAATATTGAGATGCTTATCTACCTAACAACCAGAAACATGCTATGGCTAATGGAAGGAGATAAAACTATAAGGAGGGAAGTGTTTAATTCTGCATGTTCTTTTGCATGTGCCCACTCTCCTGTTTGTGCCATGAATATGCATGAGCAAAAAGTGCCTGTGTACCTTGAGATGCAATGTGCATGGATAACTCACCTGCTTGTGGTGTCAAAAAGAGTTGCCCTGGAACTATTGCTTAAAAAAAATTTAGATTACAGCCTTCACTAGCATGTTGGGGAGGGTGCTTGAGAGCTTTGAGGTAGCTTGCTCTTAACCTTCTTCATTCTAGAAATGGCAAAGGAAATTACAAGTTAGATTATGGTACTTCAGTGTGTGCTTGCCCTCTTTATTATTCTCTTTACATAAAGACAATGTAAACCTAATAATGAAATCAAGCTTATAAGAAATTCTGATTTTAAAAATTGATGCTTGATCATCTGAATCATAGCTTTGATGTTAGGTTAGGAACATATTTAGTTAAAGTAATAATTTAACCTCTCCAAATAACCATTGTTATGAGAAACATTTTTAAAAATGTGTAGTCTGCATTGCTACCATACACTTAACAGTTCCAGTGCAAATATTTTAAATTACAAAATAGATTATTATAAAACTCCACCTGTGCTGTAACAGAATAAATATGAAGGACTGTTTGTGTGTACGATACGTATGCAACACAGTACTTCAGGAAAGGGATTTTAAAATGTTTTAGTCATCCAGAGCTGCAGCAATTAGCTTTCATTTCAATCACTTGACTTCTCATATGAAAGTGGTCTCTGCTGTCTCTGCTGGGAGATGTAGTTGAAGAGGAAATAGATATTGTACCTAAAAGTCTACTGCCACTTCCTCTCCTGTTCATGGATAAATGAAAGACAGATAGCTCTGATAATTACCGCAAGCTTCCTTTCTTTCTTCTTTTCATGACATGGTCTGCATTCATCTCCATGTCACATGGAAAAAGGCAGCAACTTTTCATGCAGTGTTCAATTAATCAACATGTGCACTCCTGTACTTAATTTTTTGTCTGACTTCTAGTGCCCTTAGGTAATTCTGTGCCAGTGATTCCTGCTCCTAGCTGCACTGTTCTTCTCTTTCCACCCTCTTATCCCACGTCATTAGAAAGCAAAGTGTACAAATATATGAATGTCATTGTCTTCCACAGGCGCTGTGCTGTTGCTACCTCAAATTTTTAACTTTCCTATGGTAAGGAACAAAGTGCAGTTAGACAAAGATATCATCTCAAAGGGTTAAGAAGTCCTGTGAAATTGCTCTTTCTGTCAACGCTGGTAGCATAGGAAAATGTAATTCTCCTGTGTTGCACAAGGGTTATTTTCTCTGTTTGAGAAGAAGGACATACTTCCATTAATAGACTTCAACCATTGTAAAAAATATGTAAATTATACCATGTTTTCATCTTTCATTGTTAAAATGAAAGATTTTATAACAAAATGTTACATTTTTTATGCCTGATAGAAAGAATCAGCAGTTTCTGTGTCTCTGTCTGTGTCATTTTTCTGAATATCAAAGTATTCGTGGAGCACAAAGCAGCTGTTTTTATGGTGATAGCTGGTTTTGAAGTTGAGAACGAGAACTTTGTATGGAGCATAAGGCTAGCAGAACATTCAAACATATAAAGCTTTGGCATTCCAGAGAAGACACCCAGCTTAGGGCACATGAGCTACCTAAGCTGAACTGGACACTTCTAACTCAAGCAGGGTGAGAATGTACTGATTAATCTCATTTACAGGTATGGACCTGCTGAATTATGTGGTGATGATCATTCTGATAGGAAAAATTTAGAGGTCTAAAATAAGGAATAAGGCAGATGTGGCAATGTTTTGAATGTTGTCCTAACCCTCTCCAGGAGGAAAGAGGGGAGGGGAATGTCCTGTGATTCCAGTGAGAGAATAGTGACAGTCTGTCTATACTTAGGATATAGAAAACATATCAAAAGAAAAAGAAATAAAACTCAGGGTAGATTGTAGTAGATATTTTTTGTTTCATTCTATTTCATGTCACTAGGAAACAATATTTTAGGAGAAACGCTAAACAACAAGATTAATACTGTGACGATAAAGCATGGAAAACTACTTAAAGAGATGTGCTAACACATTACCTGAAAAAGTATGGTATGGTTAAAACAGATGGTATCAATAATTGTGCTGGGAAGGCACAACACAATTAACCTGAAATACTGTGAAGATGTAGCATTACTGGCATGATGGATTAATCAATATTGTCCTTAGGCTTCCAAGATGTTTGTGAGGCCTTCAGAGTTACAATTAATGACTGAGGTGAACAGTCATGGGAGAGGAAAGATTGTATGTCTTACAGAAAATAGAGTTTTGGATCATGAGTAAACTCAGTTCATGCTCTTTGTCCCAAATATTTACATACTACCTATATTAAAATATATGTTGTGGAAATGACTTTTTTTTTTTTTTTTTGTTTTGTTTTGTTTTGTTTTAACTTTCAGGAAATGTAAAATGAGTATTATTTCCTACTCCCCGCCCCCCCTCTGTCTCTTATACATATGCAGTACTCTGCTACACCAGACTTTTAATAGCTGACTCTGTTAGACTTTATTGTACATATCCACAAAATATGGATAGTTTTAACTTATGCAAGTATAATGACCTTCCCTCAAGCGAACAGAAGGAGAAAAACTCAAGTGAGGATCAGAATTCTGTGTTTGAGTGTACCAGGGAAAGAACTGCAATATACTGTGATAAATGCATTTGTTATTCTCTTTTGAATACTTTACATGCCTTTGGCCTAATGTCTAATGGAAAGTCAATTGATTTTTATTGACTTGGTTGTATTTGGATCAATTCTGAGAGTGCTGGATGTACTTTCAGTGAGATTGATGACAAAAATACATTTGATTTTAGTGGTTTGTATTGGAGCTAATTAATTTTCCCAGGAAGAGTTTAATAATATATTTTTAAATAATGTTTCTAGAATATTATTTCTTCTAATAATCATCATTCAAATCTAGAATTCCTTATTATTATATGCATACCTATGGAAAGCAAAGCTTTGGGAATGCTAGTGGTGACTTGTATATTCATGAAACAGTAATGAGTTTAAAATCGAATTATTCACATACAGGAAGGGATTTTTAAAGCAAGGGCAGACCTAGTTTTCAGAAATCTGATATTTTAGAAGTGCTGAACATGCACACTAGTGGCTGAAGTCAATGGAAGCTGAATGTAGTCAGCACCTCTGAAAACCAGGTCATCATCATCACCAGCTAAATGGGCATCAGGGATCACTCTGAAGCCCTGGAATGACTTTAGACCATTATGTTTATCAGAGTTGAGATTTTTAATATTCTGCTACCTTGAAGCACAAATTTCATAAGGCTGATGCTATCTAATCCAGAATTCTGTTATTATTTGATATTTTCATTATGCTTATAGATGGGATATTTATTTGTGATTTCTTTTTCCATTTATATATGTGAATGTAAAATACTATAGGAATTTTAACTTATTATGGACAATGATTAGTCTCTTTGGGGAACAAAAAACTTAACAACCAGACTATATGTTAACCTTTAAACTGAAAAAAAGAAATTTACTATGAAAGAAAGATTTCCAGACTTGCCTATGGGTTTGAATAAAAAAAAAAAAAAAGCAGTACAATCAAAGAAGACTAATTTATGGGACTAGACAGGCAGGTGAGAATGCAATTCAATGCACACAAACATTAAGTTAATTAGAATGGGAGCAATTAATTAATCTAGGGAATTTGTGCTAAATGCAGCAATCATTTACCTCACTGATCAGGTTAAAGATCTAACTTTGTAGGAAAGAAAATAAATGAATCACTGAGATGGTCAAGTCATGCCTTTAAACCATGCAGTTAAGTTATTCTTTTGTATTAGGAGAGCCAAAGATTAAAAAAGCTCTGAAAAGGGCTTTTATTATATAAGCTATTTGTTAATGCCTCGTCTTGAATACCCTGCACAATCTGTTATCATTGAGCACCAGTGGTCTGTTCTTGCCATAAACAGGCCAAATTGATGAGGGAAGGTTATGAAAATGTGCTAATTCTGGCACAGAATAGACTGATACCTTGCTGTATGAAAAATATGAATGCAATTTGTACAGCTGATGTAATCAGCAGTTTAACTTCTATCATGGAGCACTGCAAGGAGAAATGCTGAAGTTTTATGGAAGGTCCAGTATTTCATTGTGGTAGGTCTGATCTCCCAGCTGATTGCCTGGTTCTTCAGCCTAGAAATGTGCTTGAGGGAGGCAGCTCCTTTCATTTTCTTCTTCTATCTTGGGATAAAATAGAAATTCTCACTTCTCTTTATCCTGCAAATAACTCCTTTATGCATCCTGCTCCTGTTGTGCTTTTGGGAGAATACAAGCTTCCTTCCCAAAAAAGCATGCTGTGTAATGGGGTCACCACTTGCCAGCCCCTTGACCAGAGAAAATTGCACAGCCATTAGGACCCAACTTCCAAGGTAAAATACCATGTCAGTGGCACAATGCTCCAGCCCTCAACAATGATGAACCTCCTCAAGTGTTTCCTTCTAGAAAAGGTATAAAGCCTGGCTGAATGTGGGTAGATCTTTAAAACACTTCTGGTGTCCCCACATATATCAGAATCAGCTGAAAACAATATGGAAAGAATAGCATGTGGCTGTGGCATTGTATGAAGCTATACAGATCAGTTAGTGGATTCTAAATTCCTTTCTGATCCCACATATCTCAAAATTACACTGGAAAGTGAGTACTTCTGTTGTCAGAAGTGCTTAAGATCCAGAACTTTGGTACTTAATTTGATAGCAAGTCTTCCTATGACTTTAATGTTGCAAACTGTGCACAAATGTCTTAGATCTGGCATGAGAATAGAATGTAAACATGGAACTTAATTTTCTTATTGAGCTTTACAAAGCACCAAGATTAGGAATAGAAGGGGTTTGGCCTGGGTCATGTTATATTAATAACAAAAACTCTGCATTTTTAAGAATTCAATTGGACCAATTTGAAAAAGCAAGCACAAGACCAAGCATATTTAATTAGCACAAATTTGAAGAGACTCATGACCTCTTCATAAAGCTCCTCTAATTTTTTACATTGTCACTTTTAAAGCTCTGAAATACTCCATGGATTACATCCAGTTGTATTTTCAAGGATTATTTCTTTCTCTTCCCTTTTCCTTGTTCCCCAACTTGTTCTTCTGCCGTGTCCTTAAACACAGAATTGTGTGTTGTGCAAATTCAACAGTCCCAGTGAATCCCACTGAAAGCAGGTAGCAAACATCCAGGGCTCTCAGAAATTACATACCTTTTCTTTCCCATGAAATGAGGCATAGGAAGGAATAGTGGAGTCACCTCGAGTGTGACTGTATGGTGTATTCACATGGAAGAACTTCTCGATGAGAACCATTGATAAGTTCTGCTTAATTAAAAAACAAAAGCACCAACAACAAAGCAAATAAGAATATGGCCGGAATTTGGAGGTATATCCTTTGGTGTCAAGGCTTTTCACATGTAAATAATTTCTGGCTTCAGGAAGGAGGACACAGGAATTAACTTATGATGTACAGATAAATAAATAGACCATCTTGCCTCCCACCTTTCCTAGTTAATGTTATCTCCTCTCACAGACGTTTTAGGTCCATCATGATCTAATCATATACTTGTAATTCAAAATTCCTGGTGCTGGCTACTAGCCAACATCCTTGTATATGAAGGTTGCAGATATTTTAATAACTTGGCACCAAGTCTCCCAGAATATTGCCATGTATAAAAAGCGCCGATAAAAACTTTAGAAGGCATTTTAGCAACTTTATTAAGATTAAAAGGATACTTGACTGTTTGAAGAAGCAGAGCCGTTGAGGTGTTCACTGTAACCTGGCTGACCATCCAAATGAGGAAGGAACTGAAATGCAGGAAATTATTGTCATTATTTGGAGAATGAGAGCTCTGGATGACTGAGAGTGAGATCCAAGAGCAGGCTACTTTTGTCCACTAATCCTATGGGGATAATATTCTGCTTATTATATTTAGACATAGATATAATAGCATCTATATTATATGCTCATATCATTTTTTATATATATAAAATAATATAAGCATATACAGTTTGTTATACCTAGTCATGTAGGAGAGTCAGCCCTGATAATTTTTACAAGCTTATTCCTGCCTGGTTCTTGTGTAATTTTAGAGAAACACAAGAAGATTTGTACTCCCTCCTCCCTGCTGTGCATGCCTGGCTCAACACCAAGTGGAAGGCATGTGTACTCAATGTGTCAGAAGTCATAGCAATGCAGGCTGGAGAAGGTTTCACGCACTTTTGGCTGACAATGTGTGGTTTGGGGAAAAAAAAAGAAAAAAAACCGACAGACTGGAGCAATGGCACCACATTCAGCATATCCTAGACAATGCTTTTAGCTCCTAATGGCAGCTTGAATAAGGGGCAGTGACTCTCAGACTGCTGTTAACCACTGAAGAAGTGCCAGGTTTGCACAGGACAGATCAGGGTTTGTTTCCTACAAATAAAAGCCAAAATCCAAGATCTGGCCCATTAACTCCCTGTCTTTTAAATTTATGAGTTCTAAGTGAGGATAAGGATGAAGTGTGCACTGCAGAAGAGAGTACCAGTGTAGTGGTTTTTCAGTATTATTTTTAATACCAGTGAGAGTGATCAGCCTATTGATGCAGAACAAGATGAGGGCAAAAGTGCTGCTGGTGACCTGAACAGATTCTGATCCTAACTCCATGTAATTCTCATCCCACTGCTGCCACTATTGATTTGTTTGAAAATACAGCAGAAATATGAATAAGTACGAGCAGGATCTACATCAAGCCTGCTGGAAGGTCAGGTGAAGAAACAATTTTACAGAGCCTGCTGCTTTTCTTGAGTAATTTGTTTAAGTAAATATTGCTCATATAGTTAATCATTTTGTGCAAATAAGGAAAGCTCATCTTAATGCTATTCTGGTTGTGTGAGATACCACCTTAATTGTTACTCACAATTAGTTAATTGGACCACTTACTTAATTCAGATTTTGCTCTGTGAAGCCTCAGTGTCATCACCAAATTGAAAACTTCTTTTCACATTTGATGATAGTTCACTTTTTTCCTTCTAGACTGTTTCATGGTTTTGAACCTTTCTCCCCGTTTCCTTACACCACTGTATCAGTGAGGAGGAACTAGAATAAAGTCCCTGGATGGGTATAGGGAAGGGTGGAACTGGACACACAGGGCTTAGCTCCTACCTTCATCCAATTAACTTATTTTTGTAGTCGTTGGCACTAACTCTCCTTGCACCAGGATTTGCATGCAGGAAAGAGCCAGAGCAGGGAATTTGTGTTTTCTGAAGCCCTGGCTGCCAGTTGTATCTTCATCTTTCTTTCCTTTACTTCCCTATGCTCTTTAATCACTGTGTCTCTTACCTGTGCTTGCCACCCTTGACATCAATGCATCTCCACTGCTGGTGAATCACTGAGCAGCCTATTGCTTTCTCTCCCAGCAACAACCTTAGGTGTACAATATTTGCCTTCCCTTTGAATCTAGCACTGATTCTTCCCACTTGACAGTGGGCTGCTGCTGCTGTTAAGCAGGGTTGTTTTGTTTTCTTTTTCCTTAAATTATGCCACTCAGAGGAATTCCTGTAACAATAACAGACAGGATAAAGATTTAATGAACTGATACTGTCACTGTTCTGGTGGCTTATGTTTAATGTACCAGTCCCACTAACAACAGGTGAGTTTCCCTGTTGTGTTTGGAGAGGCTTAAATATCTTGCTCTTTGTGAAAGCCCATTTACACTGAAACATGCTAATGATTCAGAGGGTGGATTAGCTGAAGGAACTGACTCATGCATTTCCTGGCTCTGGATAATTACCTAGCTTAGTTGAATAAGGGATGCTGAGGAACAAAGAAAAGACACAGCCCTTCAGTTTTGCCAGTTCTCCATGAAATTATCCTGAAGCCTTCAGTGCATGAAGCTACTAACATGGCTTTAACTTCTCGTGCTGGAATTTCTGGTGATGATCTATGCTCAGTCAAGGGTGAAATGTTAAGTCCAGATGTTCCTTCAGGGAGATGAAAATCACACTTGCTGCTGCAGCATTACACATTCTTTGTGGGCTAGGAAAGCTGCCTGTACAGGACTGGGAATTTTTCCCTCTGTTATTCTACTGTTGGATCAGGTATTCCTCTTCATCCGAGGTCTCTGGATTGAAGGATGAGGATGAAGCATTACAGCAGATATCATCAGGCTCCACTTTGGGTCCAGAATCTCTTATTTTAGTTCAGCCCTCCCCCTTGATGGACTTGCAGCTTACTGCCTAGAAACCAAATGCTACAAACTGCATTCTTCCTGTCTGCTGTGAAACTGCATTAATGTCCTTTTTCCCCATATGGGGATTTTTTCCCTGACCCAGTGACTTCCAGGGAACAATGGAGAGTTCCTGGAGCAAAAGTACTCAGCGTTTCCCTGGCATAGCAATGGAACTTTTAAGGCTGCCAGTGGATTACGTAGCAGTACCTTCTCATTTAGGGACAAGCACAAAGAGCATTATCACACATGAAGCTACTTTACAGTAACTTCTACTAACCAAAATAAAAAGTGGAAGGATTATTTTAGAGAGCCTCAATAACCACTCAGCATATTTGATAATGCCACTGCTGTTGATGTCGTACTTGCCACAATGTTTAATAGCTGAACAGATGCAGCTCACTAGAGCACCACATGGTAGGCAGCAGCAGGAAGTCCCATTTGACAAGTTGGTTTTGGTTTATTTCCTTCCCAGAGAGCCTTCCCTGATATCCCAGGTTTCTGTAGTGTTTTGATTTGCTACTTAGCAAACAGGAAAAGGCAAGGGAATTCTTTATTGCTTGTTTCCAAAGCAAATGGGGTTTTGATATTTTAGTGAATGTGCTATGAAATTCCTAATTAAGCTCATACAAAGCATGTTCAAATTCCCCCCTTTGGTCTGGAAAAAGTTCGGTTTTAGCAGGAAGCATACACCCATATGTATGGACTGTTTGTAGGATAGCGACTATTCTGGTTTTTGGAGGTGACTAGCCATTTGAGGATTTTTATTTTTTTTTAATTGCAAGACTTTTATGTATACATCTGGAAGTCACTTTGCACAGTGGGCTGTAACTCTTGGCTGTAGTAGTGCCATGGGATTCTGCAGTTCTTTGGTGCTTCTAGATTGGCTCTCCATGGAACAATACAGAGGAACATTTTGTAAGACTTTCCAGCTTTCTAATTGCTTGCCTAGAAAAACACCTGAGTATGTACTCTGAGGCTAAAAGAAGATGGCTCTGCTGTTAATACATTCTAAAAAATCAGTGGATGATACAGAGGAGATAATGAAACCATTGGGTATTTCTTTTCAGGAAACATATAAGAATAATATAATTAAGATGGAAAAAAGACTAAAAGTGCTGCAACAATCATGTTATCCACCACAAATTGCCTCTTCCATAAAGAAATACAGAAACTCCCTTGGTTATATTTCTTTATTATTGTGGTTGTTTACTTAGAGATAGGTGCTACCAAGGGCTAAATTAATGGGCAATATCTTTCCCAGAGCTAAAAACTTCTCACAACTTAGTGCTCAGATGAGAGAGGCTCCTTTGGAAGATATTTAAGATTTCTGGGGTTTTATTTCTAATCTATGTTTTGAGTATTTTGCTGGCTATTTAAACTGACATTTTTAAAGCACTGATTTGTTTTCTTTCCTCTTGCTTTTCGCTGCATATTCAAACTCAAAAAACCACCAGCACGTCGCCTTGTCACAGCTGTAGTGTGGTACATGATGACACCAAGCTGTGCTAGTGTGGGAGGAGGGGAGACAGGGGTTGCAAGCACTGTGGAGAACTGATTAAAATTCAAAATGAGCTTGATAAAGTGGAGAAATAATCTGAAATCAGGAAGATGAATTTCTACAAAGGAAAGCGCCGATCCCTGTACCTTAAGATGGAAAAATCAAATGCACAGCTATAAAATGAGGAATAATTGTGGCCTAGAAGTAGTTCTGCAGAAAAGATTGGGAAGTTACAGCTGATTGCAATTTGCTGCAGACACAGACAGGCATCAATCTGGGATGCATTGACAACACAGGGGGTGGCAGAGGAGGAAAAGTTTGATGTTTGCACAATTCTGCCGGGATCTTAGCTGAAGAGGGATGTCCAGTTTTGAGTACTTGGCTTTTCAAAAGGAGGTAGGAAAAGAAAGCAGCTACTGAAAGGATCAGCAACATACACTAATTTATTGAATGCTTTAATTTATTAAATCCCCAAGAAAAAAAAAATAAGAAGGAATGGACTCTGTTTGTTTGTAAAAGAGAAGACAGTGTCTGGTCATGAAAGCGACCTTTTAGTACATATAGGTTATTAACAGTCATGACTGTGGCTAACCTGTGTTACTTGTCTGTCAGCATATGGTAAATAGCTGGTTTAATTGCAACAATGCTCTTCGGTATTAAAAAAAAACGTTCTGCTTGATGGCTAGCAGTGGAGCTCGCTCTGCAGGCAGGCCCTCTTAATTTATGCTTTCAAGATCAGGCTCTGTTCCTATCAATATTGGGAATGCCATGGAGACTTCTGCTGTGTGTTTCTTCTAAAGTTAGCCTGGATGTGCTCACTGTTGTCAGCAAGGGGTGGGTAGAGCAGGTTCTTCTTAGGTTGCACACTGCCATTTATGCTGCAGTTTTTAACTGGGAGGCTTTGGTCCAGGAATGATCTAAGAGAAATGCTTGGATGTAACCACAGTGAGGTTCTCTGATGTCATTCTTAAGACCCAGAAAGAGAAGAGAATGAGTTGCTGCTGCTGAGCATTTTCTTTTAATATCCATTGGTCTTAATGTCAGCAGCAAACCCCAAGACCATGCAACAGCACCAGCTGGAACCTGCTCTCCCTCTGCCATACCGACATCTCCTCTTGTTTAACACCAGAGAACTGCTTTGCTGCTAAATGTGGGAAAGAAACGTGGCTCTGTAAGGCTGGGAATTGCTCTTCAGCCTGCAAAGGCCTGTTGGTGTGTTCTTCACTGACTGTTGGCATGTGCCTCCTCGTCAGCTTGTGGGAAAGGTGGTGGTGATGTAACTAAGTTTGCCTCCTCGCCCACCTCTCAAATGTTAGCAAGTGTTTGCTTTGGTTGATGTGTGGGAGTGGTGAGGTAATTTGAACCATCCTGGTGGAAATCCGAAATAACCCCAATGGGCTAAATAGATTGCTGAGCAAAACACATTTGGTTATATTGTGAAAGTAATGTGCAATTGGGGTGAATTTATTTAGCAGCTTTTTGAGCTATTTGGTCAGTTCACTGAGTGCAGATTTAGCTGTGCAGCTCTCTGGAACGTTTTCTAAGGTTTATTGTCAAAATAGTGCATGAAGTTTAACTCAAAGATAAAAATCACGCACAAGTCATAGAAGAAGCTTTCCTGTTTCATTTTTAATGTAAACGTTCTAGTTTATTAACATTGCTGGCTATTTGTGATGCAGTTTTCTCATTATTTTAGTGGAATGTTGATTTTTAAAAAATCCTGTGGCTATTAAGAGTTGTCACAACTTCAGGCTCATATTATAAAAGCTCAGTATGCTTTAAGCATGGAAGAGGTTTTATCTCTTTTCTCTGGGACTAAATCTCGATTCTCTGTGCGTGCTGTTGTCAGACGACTGTGTTCTGGGATTTCCTCTGGAGCACCCTCCGCTAGTTACCCCGTCTAACCTCCTTCTCCCCCAAGCTGTGTCATGCAGCTTCACCAGCTTATTTTGCACTTATGCCGTCACAAAGGTAGGTCATGGATTTGCTTCATTGCCCCAAAATATTAAAAGTCATCCAGACTGAAGTTAAAAGTATGTCCTTTCATTGAGTTGGAAGAAAAACAATGAATAAATTTGTTGCTGTGACTGTCAGGATTGCTACATTATCTGTCTTGTAATGGAGATATTGTTCAGCATTTCTAATTGTGATATTAATCTTCACTCTCCCCTGCTACAGGGGTAATATCAGGATACTGGTACATGGAATTTATTATTTTTGACCCTCAGAGACACCAGTCACAGGCACTTCTGGTTTACTGGCAAACCTCGTTGGTTCCCTACAGTCCTTCCTTTCCTCACTGAAAACTCTCACTGAGAGTTCTGCACTGCCTTTTTCCTGTACTGTTCAGTAACATGAAGAATCAAGACAGGGAAATGGTTTTGCATGAATCATATTCTCCCACACATGTACTACTGATAGGATTATCACAACCATTCCTAACATTGTTAGTATTTTTTTTGAAAGTATAGCCAGGGTTGATTTCTATATCAGAAAAGCTTTGGAATGCTTACTGGTCCGGAGTATTTTATAATTGCTTTTTAAGGGTCGGATTGTAAGGGAACTCCTGATCAAGGGCATGTTACTAACCTGTGGTAGGTTGGAGGATGTAGAGAAAGCAGTTAAAATCATGAAATCTCTTCAGGAGGTGGAGAAGGTGGTGGAGCCTTCCCTGCACCCCAGTCTGCTGTGCTTCCTTGTGGGCCTGATGGATTCTGGTTTATACTAAATTATGGTATCGAGAAAAACTAGAGCTTCTCCTCTTGGTCCTATTAGGGGAGGTACTAGCAGGGCTTTGACTCTATGGGCTGACTTTTAGGCAGTTAGCAGGCTTTTCTGATGCTGTTCAGCTGGCTATTTTTTATAAATGTCCTGGTTGGGATGCTCATATTTCTTTCTTTTCATTGTTTTTTCTCCCTATCTTAAGCACCTACACCACCCTTAGGTAAAACTTTACGGCATTTCAAACATGTTATTGCTACCTGAGATGGGTTAAAACCAGCAAACCTAAACCTTGCAGAGACAAATCAAGGGTTTACTGTCAGACATTTACAGTTCACCGCCAGAAGCTGGCTGCATCAAAAGAAAGACCAGTGGTCTGATCTAAGTAGTAGTGCTCTGTAAACTGTTAAAATGAGTTTTTTCCCAGTCCCATTTTCAATGGGAAACAGAACATAGAAAATTTTTGGGATTGTGATAGAATGTACCAGGCAGAATGCAAAGGGACTCTGGCACTGATAACCAGCTAGTGCTGGCTTCAGTGGGACTGGAAGAAAACTGGATTCACTTTCCTCTAGTTCAGACTGGGACCTGATACAGACTCCCACACTGTGGCTTCAGAACTCTACTTTTGACTCACCTTGGCAACCAAATCTTTGTTTCATTCTTTGATTTTAAAAATATACAAGGTTTCTTTTTCTTGCTGTGCATCAGGAAGGAGAGGGTTTTGAAAATTTTCTTTTTTATTAAATGTATTAACGAAAATGTTTTCTAGTCAATTTTGCTGAAAGCACATCTTCTATGTAATGATGATAAAATGGTCTTTGTTGCGATCATTACAATTGTGGTTGCTGTTGCTTGCTTTTTCTAAAATCAGGACCCATATAGCAACAACTTCCTGAAAGATTTTTAATCAAAATTCAGGATGGAGGCTTACTTGATATTTTGTTAAAATAAACAGATAGGATTCCTAACTGTAGTTTTTAGAATAACTTAGAAGTGCAGGAGGCAAGAAACTTGTAGAGCATTGCAAGAGCTGCCCAGCATTAGGGACAGATTAAAGTAAAAATGTCATGGTGCATCCGCTTTTAACATGAAACATGGCACATCCACAATTCCTAGAACCCAACGTACATTTCCAAAGGTCAAAACCTTTTCTAAATCCATTAATACTGCTGAATATTTCACCTTTTAGCACAATTGAATATGTCTGGAGGTATGGACGAGGGACATGATGATTAAGCTGTATAGTGATGGAGAAGACAGAGCAATTAGATGACACATTCTCTTACATGTTTTAGTCGGTATTTTTCTAAGTATGAAAGGAGTTTACAAAATTTTTCTTACTGATTCTAGCTACTGGAGATGCTTTAAATCTGAATTCTCTCCCCTAGTTGCTCGATTAATTAACATAGGCAACATAATAATTCTCTGTATCAATCACTTGTTATAAAACGCAAAAAAAAATAAAAAATCAGTAATTATAACCAAAAATTAATACATTAGAATTAAAAATGTTTGTTAAAGAAAATTTAATGGCTTAAAAATAAGCAGCCTTTTACTAGCCAGCTGCAAATCCCCATTCTGTTTCCTGGTCAAAATGAATTCTTGCTGGAAGTATTTCAAGGCTGTAAATTAGATAGAGAGCTAAGTTGTTCAGTTGGGTTTCTATTGGTTATTTCTGTTGGTTATGCAACTCAGACGATATTCGACAACAGTGTAGATTGGGAAAACTCACATTGCTCTTGAGGCAAAACATTTTGGTCACTTTTTTCCCACCACACATTCTCTGAATAATAGAAAATAAGTGAGTGTGGTTGCCAGTAATAATTATGTTTCTTGAAAATTCAAAATACGCTTTCAATGAAGCCTGTGCCAAATAATTTGTTTCATTCTTTTCTCACTTCCAAGATATTTCTAGTGGAGGAGGTACTCGGTGTATAGTAAAAACCTGCTGTGCAGAGCTTGTGTATTTTGAGCCTTCAAGAAATGTAAACTTTTCAATTTCACATTGCAGACCTGCCGCAGAAGGATTTTTTTGCTGTAAGGCAACAGAAAAAAAAATGGTTCTAGCATTAGAGAGAGGTAATCCAGAGGATTACCTGGCCAACATGCAGCTCCTTGATTTTAGTTACTAGTCTTAATATTAAATGAAAATAAAAATGGAAAGAGTTTTCTTTGGTGTTACATCACTGCCCTGTCTTATTTGTTTGAATGAAAATTTTAAATCTTAACCCCTTGATTACCTTCTCTTTGATTATGAATTCAGGATTCTAAAATAATGACAGAAATGTAATCACAAGATATAATTTACAAGTAAGAGACATAGGGTGAGTTGTTTCGTACTTTTTTCCTTTTTTCTTCATTAGAGACAAGATTATGTATTTGTTCTACATTCTGGTACTGTTCCAGACATGTATAGTAGAAGCTAATTCCAATTTCAATTGTTGTAGTTAAAATACATTTAGAAAACCTAGCTCATGTCAAAAGCAGATACCTAAAGTTTGCTATGTTGGCATAAAATGTAGAAATCTTAGATTAATTCGATATACTTCAGATGTTGGTACCTCTTGGTGACTTTTTCAACATTTTCTGCAAGATCATGAACAGTAGGTGCTTATTTATTATTAGTAGAAGTAGTATTTTAAGGAATGCAGTGTAAGCTATATCTTACAGGACAGATAATGGAGAGAAAAATGGTTCTGCAAGACTGTAGGAACAGGAATGAGCAGGGAAAATACGCCTGGGCACCATCTCAGTAACAAATGCACCAGAAAAGTGTCTTTTTAGAGAAATGCAGCTCTGAAACAAGATTTATAACCCCTGTGTGACTTTGAGAATTGTTTGTTAAAAGGAAAAAACAAAGTGCAAGGGTTCAGAGTTTCGAGTTTATTTGCAACACTTATTTGAATATACAAATCAAGAGCCCTACCTGTGCCTCCCTTTTAAACAAAACTTGCATCGATGCTTCAGTGGTGCAATACTAACCAAGTGAGGAAAATAGGTTTTAGGATTCGCCCTGTGGTTCGCATTGGAAAGCACCAATGAATTTTCAATTCACACCTGTGGCTTCTACACAAAAAAATATCCTGAGGAAAAGATGTCAGAATGGATTGCTGGAAAATTTGTTATAACTGCATTATACTTCAAAATTATTATATTGGATGACAATTTCTATTATTTTACACAAAGTCCATTCAATTTAATTATAATTTACCACTCAAGTATACCATTCTCTTCATGCTAATCTTCAAATTGTTCTTGTTTTTGCTCTAATAGCTATTTATGAGTCATAGAAAGTACACCTAATTAATACCTCTGCACATTGCTACAATTAAACATTAATCAGATTTGATTTTTAGAGTAATGTGCTACCAGTCTTCTAATCTTCTAAGTTACAACCTGATAAAAATTTCATTACCCTAGTTATAAAGTTCTCAATGGGGATTCCCATTTAATGCATGTGATACTTAGTAGTGTCTTCCATGCAAATTTTACACTCTTTTTAACACATAAAACACATAGCTCTACATAAATTGAAGGAGTGACACAAGTAAACTGATGTTCCAGAAATAATTTTAAAAAAACAAAAATCAGTCATGAGCTTGTCAGGAGGATCTAACTTAAATGGTGAATTTTTTAATTAACATGGGTTGACAGCATTTAGTCAAGATATTTTCATCTTCCCTTTGAGTTTAAAAGAGAAAGCCAACAGATGTAAGCATGAAACAATGCGCAAACTTTAAAAAGACCACCTTAAAGGGTTTGTATAAGCATGCTTGGTTTAGTAATTTTATTTTATTCTTTACTTTCTACTTGCAGTGAGGGGAAAAAACCATTGTTTCCCAGTATGTCAGAATAGACAGATGACTATCCTGTTGATCAGTGATTCTGTCAAATCACTCACTGTGGCTCCTCCACTCCTGATCACAGCCACACAATGCCCTGTACTCCCCTGCCCCTGCTCCTGGACTCAGCTGCTGGTAAGTCTGGGGATATATGACAAGGAGTGGACAGCAGAGGAATTAACTTTATCACATCCCTGAAACTTGTCTCCAACTCTATTAACTTGCTTCCAATGGGGAAAAATCCTTTTTAAATCCTCAGAAGTTCAGAGCAACAATATGGAATGAACTCTGTGTCATAGGTTAGCTCTCCCAGATCATCTGCAGCTTAGAGGAATTTCTTACACTTTTTTTCTTCAGACAGCTAAACCCCTTCTCTTCATTCAATAGGAAAGCTAAAAGATAATTTGATCTAGGCAAGGGCACAGCAAAGACAGTAGATAACCTGTTAGCACAGCTTTGGGTTGAAACTGGAGAGATTCCAGCTCTCATTCTGATCCTTAACAGGTTTAATTAACAGTTTCTAACTCTGGCTTATTGCACTGCCAGACCAGATTTGTTTAATGCTCTAGCATTTCTACCCCATGCAAAGAGCTTATAAATGCAGCATCCAATTTTGAATTTCTTTTGTTGAAATAGTTGTAACTTCATACATGTGTTCTTGGATATGTCCCAGAAACTTTAGACTGTTCAACCGGTTATCAAAATGGTAGGACCAGTACTTCTGGGGAGGTGGGGGTAGTTATGAAGTTGTCCACTACCTAAACTGAGAATGTTTCTGGCTCAGAACAAAGAGGAACGTAATTGGCAGCCTGTTCAAAGGATGGGTCATGTTTTGTCTGTTGTGCAAAAAAGTTGAAGTTTCTTGGTTCCTCATGGGTGATCTGAAGTCAGAAGGAATTGGTAGGACCTACTGTGAGTATGGTGTGAAGGGAGGGTTTGGGGCTCTTGCAGTAACAGACTGGAGCTGGACTTCTACTCTATCAAGGTCTTGTGAAACTTGGAGAGGTTTAAGTGATTATCCTTGAATTGGTGGATCCCAAAATGTGCTCATTTGAGAGCTCTGTTCTTGTGAGCTGAGCAAAGGTTGTAGTGGCTCTTCCCCACCCCTTTTGAGGAACAGTGTTGTGTGTGTTCAGCAGTGTGAAATGTGCCTTGGACTCCAGTGTTCCATGTTCAGGAAGGGATGGTTCATTCCCAGGGAGCTGCCACCATGGCCTAGCCTGGTCCGTGGTAGAGTGGGAACCGTGTGCAGTGTTGCTGTGAACATCACACAGGCTGTAGACTGCACACAAAGATATGCAATGTCCCCATAAAAAAGTGTCATTTCCTTCAAGTCTATAGGAAGAATGCTAAATGTGAGTCATGCTGTTTTCTAGAACACTTACACGTACTGTGAGAGAAGAAAATCCCTTTATTGTACTGTCCTGTTGTAATTGAAGGTTATGCCCATTGTCATTGGGTTTTTCCCCCTTTAAATTGCACATACTGAGGACTCATCTTCTTAAGATGTAGCTACAAATGGTTCCCTTCTGCTGCATGTATGTAGAAATATTCATGGTTATTTGATTATTTATCAAGGTTCAGTATGTCTCTGATGCAATACCTAAAGAATTAAATCATTCGTGGCTGTATCTCTGCTATGCTTGCCATCAAATCTCTACTACGTCCTTTTCCAAAAAAAGGTTGGTTTTGTTTGGTTGGCGGCTTTGGTTTTGTTTTTGTTTTTTTGTTTTATTTCCTAGACTTTAATGAAGACTAAATACCTAGCATTTTGGTGAGATCATCAAGGAATTCTACTGGAAAGATCAATCATAATGTTTAAGGATGCTTTTAGGAGGAAGAAAATAATTTCATCTTTTGAAGACTATTTGGAATAAGGGAGTAAGATGTCACTCAAAAATTAAAAATAATTTTTAAAAAGTCAAACCAGTCATTTGTCCTATACCTCCAAAGACAGAGCTCTGAATTAACTTCCTGTCAGATCCCTCCCCCAGAACTACTTTTTCTAGTCTTGACATCTGCTGGTTATTTCAAATAGCCGTGGGCACAGGGTAAGGCTTTCAAGAAGTAAAAATTCAATGTTACACTTGGCTCCTGTTAATATTAGCTGATAAGGAACAGACTCTGGCCCTGTTCATAGACTCTCTGCCACACTGATGATAGGAAAAAGGAGTGTGGAATAATTGTGGAGTGCATGCCCTGGTGTGGAGACTTCAGCGCTCTGGTCTTGAATTCTCTAGCATGTTTTTTTGGAAAAACATTCAACATCTGATATTTACCCCAAGCCAAAGCATGAATTGGCAGCTTGAATTTTTAAAGGGTATTTCTTCCTGGCAGTTCCTAAATTGAAAACTTTGGTGCACTTTTCTTTCTCAATATACAGTTTATTGTCCCAATCAGCATTAACAGCCTAAAGTGATGTTTGTTTTTAATTCAGCCAAGCTGCTACCAAAAAAAGTTGTACGTCAAACAGCCCTGTTTAACGTACAACAACAACAACAAAAAATGGACAAGATCAAATTCTCTTGTGTGTGTGACCTACCTGGAGGACTCAAGAACCCATTTTGCCCCCAGTTCTTAAAAAAATAAATAGCTTTACCTCGAAAGTTTTCTCAGAATTTTGAATTGTTCAATGCAATTTTAAGCAACATTTTAATGGTCAAATATTCCAAGTTTGCATTTTGGGTTTACTGGAAATGCTGATCATCATTAGACACACTTTTTAAAAGGCACTTTTAATGGGAATAAAACTTGTAGAACATTAAGCCAAAATATTATTACTGATAGAGAGAAATTGCTATGGAGAGATTTTTGTCCATTACTGCTGTTGCATGATTTTAGAGCAGCATTGGGTCATAAATAGGAAAATTTTACACTCGTACATACAATTTTCTTCAATGATCAGCCCTAAACTGTGGTTGGTTCTTGCAATGCAAGTGATGAGCTTTGCTTTTTTGGTTTTCAGCAGTCACTTAGGCAACGTGTAAATCAAAGGATATATTGGGATTTTTTAGGGGGGTTGTCTGATTTAAGTTTTTGGGAGTTTGTTGTTTTCTGATATATCTCATCCACCCATATTTAGGCTTGGACTACTGTAGCTCCCATTTATGCCTGTGCAGGTGTGTGTTTATCTGTCTTGCATTGTTACATGAACTTGAGTGTCTTTCTAAGTTGTTACTCTCATATGTAAGAATCTAATGCTCAGGAGGACTATTTTGTTCATCACATATTAATGCAAAGTATGACAGGTTATTGTTTTGCTTGATTTGTAGCTTCATTTACAACATAGACCCCAAACAGAAATGTTGACCTCTCCAGATAACGTCAGTAATGTAACCGTTTTATTATTCATTTAAATGTCCCTAGGGCAGCAACCTTTTTTTTATATTAGTTTAAATTAATTTTTGGATTTAAGCACATGTTTTTGTCTCTTAGTTCTGAGCCTTGGGCAAGATGTGGGGCTGGACAGAAGATGACCAGCACAATGCATCTTGATAACCATGACAGGTTTCTCTTGGCCAAGATTAAATATGGCTGTTCTACCTGGATAGTAAATGGAAATGACAAAACAGTGTAATGTTTGCTTATACTTCTAGCAGTAAAATTTATATATTTTTTCTATATTTTCTAGTTTGAAGGGGTTGATGCCTTGTCCAGAAATGGCCCTTTATTATCATGGTAGTTTGACAAGTCCATTATGGCTGATGGAGTTTTTGGATTTTCTGGGAACAGAGCTTGATTTCTAAAGAAAACATGTGTCTGTAAATCATCGTGTCCACCAGTCGATCCTACTTTTTCCTCTAACAACGTTTGAACTCTGTATTAGAAAAATTTAGTGGAAGCCTAAATTATCAAAGGTACTAAAATCTTGCCCTTTTTTTCTCCTTTTCTGCTTTGGTTGGGGGTTTGTTTTTGTTTCAGTTTTTCCTTTTTTTTTTTTCTTTTGGTGAAAATCAGCAGTTCAGTAATGGAGGGAGACCTGTTAATCTCCCACTGGGAGAAAAGTGAGGAAAACTCAGATACGATCTGTTCTTTTTGGCAGTAGCTGAATAATCAATCAGCAGAGAAACATTCTAGCCAGTTTGTGTTTAACTCCAACTTGGGGAAGACATTTACTGTCTTTTATTGACAGGGAGACAGAATATAGTGTGAGAAAAAAGAAAGAAGAATATAATTGGAGAATCAAGAAAAGTAAATCTTTTCAGAGGCTGGGGGGGGTCTTGAGAGGGGTCCTTGACATGGAAAGGACAGAAGAGTATCAGAATCAAATCAGTAGAAAAACAGCTGAGTTAATTGTGCTTATAGAACAGTCTTGTGAAGATGCCCTGAAATAGAAATAGCAGGCCAAGAGTAGCTCTCCTTGCTTTTGTCTTTTTAATATGGCAAACCCCTCATTTTTGGTTACCAAATACTCTTCTTATAAAGCAACATACTAATTAGAGCAGAAATCCCACAGCACTTTTCACATTTAAGTACTATTTTATGTTGATTTTTTGGAGCTTAGCAGCAACTGTATGCCAGTTTATTATCCCAATTCAGCTGCATAAGCTAGTTCTAACCCAGCAGTTATGCTGCATTTTCCTAGTTTCCTCTGGGGAACACCCATTGCCTGGCTTTTGTACCAAGCTACCAGGTAATTTTGAAAATTGGTTTAATTGGTTCACAGATGGAATAAGACAGCTACAGCTGTAATATGTGCTAACCAAAATAAATAAACCCAACCAATCAAAAAAATAAACCTTGGTGAAATTCAAAGGCGGAGCACCAAAGTTTGTGGTGTTCAAATTAGTATTAGGAGTTGTCATTCAAAAGAATGGTTAATAAGTGTATTTTACCAGGAGGAAGGAATGGCATCAGTCTCAAATTGTTGCAGAGGTGATTAAAAGCTTCTGGGGCTTGTGAATTTTCAAGCTAACAGAGAGACCTGGGATACGTGAAGCTGAAAATAAAGTATTTCCAAATAGGTTTAAAATAAATTTTAAAATTCAGTGGGTTTTATAGCTTGTCCTCAATTCTTAAGTACCTTGAATTACATCAACCTATGATTGTAATAGCATAAGTGAAAGTAAAAGTACCCAGTACTGAGAGTAGTGCTCAGATGCAGAATTTACAGTGTTCTCATTGCTTTGTTGGGTCAAGACTATGTAAGCTCTAGGAATATTAATATATTGGATGACTATATTGTACAGCAGGGGGAAAATTAATGAGGCAGATTCAGTATGATTTCAGGCATCTGACAAAGCTGGTTTATAGCTGTAGATAGTGTATAAGTTATGCATGAACTTCGTCCAGCTAAAAATAATAGGTCTCATAGTTACCCAGTGTCGGGGGCCAGGGGAAATTATCACCATGATATACATTAGGAGACACTGAAGTATTAGCAGAGAAGCTTCTAGGGTGTATACTTTATTGATGCCTGTTTTCATTGCTAAACCAAAATATTTATGGCAATATGTAATGAGCAGATTATCATTCATAAAATGCGCAGTCATAAAAATGAGGAATAGTGGGATTATTAGCAGCTTTCAGCAGTAGAGAGGCTGTCTCTTAATGGCTTCCTCTTTCTCTAGCCATTAGCGCTGCAGCTGTGCATTATAGTATTGCATTTTATTGGATTCACTAGAAGAATCTGTCCAGGCAAAAAATAATAATTAAAAAACCCAAACAAACCAGGAAATGATAATAAAGAGGGCTTCTTTTTAAACTGCCCTAGTAATTACGATTTCAATTCTGACAGTGACATCCAGAATTTAGTCTGTCATTTTGGCTGTAAAACATAACAGTGATGGTCATATATTGAAGAGAAACTGATACTTGCATAAATAGATCTTGTAATCATTCGTTTTTTAGAACCAAATTCTTGCTATCTGTACACATAAGTAAGCATAAAACATTACATATGAGCACTTGCTGAAGCCAGCTTATGCTGTGAGTGGATTATTTGCATTAGTAAGCATTTTTATTTAACTCTTGCTGAAATGGGTGCACTTGGTCAAACAGAAGTACATGGCACATTGCTCTCACTGTTACTTTATTTCCGTCTTCATTATTGAATTTGAAATCTGTTTCTGTTAGGATCGGTAGAAATCATCACCAAGGCCATAAATAAAATACATAAGCAAACATAGCCTAGCATATCGCAACTGCAGAATAAAACTGCTTTCACATAGAGCAGTAATTCTGATTAATTCATCAGTAATTCTCATTAAAATCTGTTGTAAGAAGACCAAGGCTGCAATCATGCTTTATGAAAAGGTTATAAAGGTGCAAGGTGAAAATAAACACGAGGCGTATATTTTCCATATTGAAGAGATTTATGATCATGACAGCTCCAGTCACTCTTCCTAAATAACTTCACTATTTCAATAGTTATAATTTGAACTACATGAACTAAATCAATAGCTTATACTTGCATATAATGAGAAAGAACAGGGTGTAGTAACAAAAATGAGAGAGCATAGTGTATGTAAGCTAATAGAAGTGTACAGATATTTAAGTGTATGGATAAATGGAATACCAGTTATTGTAGACTGTTGCAGGATCAACCCAGGTTAGCTGACTTTTGTGGGCATTTCAGCAGAAGTATTTTCTGAATAAAGAGTTGAAGGTCATATTAAATATTTTGGAAAGATACATGCTCAGTAAACAATTTGGAGGTGTTTTCTAAGAAAACCCATGCTTGGTTTTCTTATGGAGTACAATGGAAAGGTTCTAGGAGAGAGTAGAGGGCAAAGGAGGACATAAAATTTAAGGAAAAAAAAATGAAAAGAAAAAAGAAAAGAAAAGAAATCTGGCAGAGCTGGAGGGCCTCTATAGCTGTATGTCTAACTGGCTAAATGATTAATTAGTACAACTGATTTTCATCTCTATTTGGGTGACACCTTATTTTCAGTCAAAGTGATATATTTTAATTATAGATTTGAAAACTTTAGTGTTCCTGGTGATTTGAAGCTGGATTGAAACACCAACTTCTTCAAACTACCTGAATGAGGTACTAGGAAACTTTTAAAGCTGATATTTTAAGGACTGGAACTTGTGTATATGAGATTATATTTATTTTCACACTAGATGCATTTTTACTTGGTTTAAAGTTGAAATAAAAGCATAAATGGCCAACAAACTGATCTAAAATAGCTTGGTTTGTCACACATGGCTCTCCTTCCTTCACTAAAATGCAAATGCTCTTTCAAATGTGATGTTTCTAATGCTTTTTGGTAAGCCATGAAGAAGGAAGGGAACCGAAATGCAAATTGTTCTAGGATTTTCTCCATTAGGTTTCTGTGCTGACTTGCTGAAGTCAAAACTTTCCTTGGGAATTCCCAGGTTTTGTCAACACCTGCATTTTTGCTTGTTCAGAGGGTGCTGTGTTTGGCCTTGCTTCGGAGGGAGCAGATGTTTGTCCTGTTGGACAGTGTGAGTGGACTCAGGCAGTCACTCAGCACAGAGCAGACAGGCTCAAGCTTTGCTCACATCTTACCCAGACAGATAATCCAAATTGTCCCATATTCCTTGTGCACATTCTCATTGTCAAATGAATGACATTTCAAGCTGCTTTCAGAATTCTTACTGCTTTATCTAATTACTCAACTTTAATGTTGATCAAGATCTGAAAGTGTCTTCACTGAACATGGATATTTCTTTTCTGACCTTCTCTGCACCCACTAATTCATGCTTTAGTTGTTACTTTTCTGACAGCTTTAAAACCTGAGTTATTTTTATAATCTAGGAAGTTAAATGTTTTATTGCAGTTCTAAATTTGTATGGATCAGCATTTGAAATGGAGATATACGATGGTGATGCTGAGAGAATTCTAACCATTAACATGCAAACAGGCAACCCTTGGACACTGATGGTATCTCTGTTCTGTCAGTGTTGCTCTGCCAGCCGTGTGGGTTTTGGGGGTGGGAGGCTGCATGTGTCCGTAAGCTAAGAAAGGGTCAGGTAGGTGCAGAGCAGCTGTGGTAGCAGCATATCTCTTTATTTATTGATGAAAAACCTCAGGAGGAAATAGTGTCAAAGAGAAAATGAGCTTGGCCAAAGCTGGTGTCGGATTGCAGGAGGTATTGCGTTGTGTGATGTATGCAGTGGTGAGACCCAACTGCATCTGAGTCACCTCTGCCTTTGCCAGGTCACCCGCCCTGGCAAAGATAGTGGGAAATCCGTGACTCTCAGATGCATGGCCTTGTCCAAATTTTAGTGGTAGAGGCAGTTTTGATTTAGACTGCAGATTTGCGCTCCTCATCAAATGCAAACCAGTGGGAATTTGGCTGGAGTGGAGCTGTCCTCAATTTTAGTGCACAGTTCCCATTTATGCTTGCACTACAACTGAATTAACAAGAATTGCAGCTCAGGAAAATCAAGTCTGTAGAGAGGAATGGATGCTGCAGGGGACCTCAACCAACACTGCACATATTTCAGCAGATTTTTCTTTAGATTGCCATTAGTCTGGTTCAGGGAACTACTGAATGTCCACTGGTGACAAGAGCACTCCTGCAGCTCAGTGTGGCTTTGTCCCAAAGACACCCAGTTCAGGAATGCTTAGACATCATGCTTTGGCTCCCATCCTGGACAGAGTGGGAACACAAGGGAGATTTGCTTCAGTAGGGGAGTCCTGATGTAGGGAATGTAGCTGTACCTAGGCCCTCCAGAGGCTCCGTGGGTACAGGAGCCACATGGACAGGCAGATCACCTGCCTTTCAGAAATGGTTTCCTGTCATTTTCTCGGGCAGAAACTGACTTTGACAATGATTAACCCAAAGAAGAGAGGATCAAGTGCTTCCTGTTTCTGGAAGGTGGCTGGAGGAAGAAATGTTCCTTCATTAGCACAACTGTGCTCTCTTCACCAAAGTGGAGTTCAGTTCTATTCTTTTGCCAAATACCACTTTAAGTAATCCAGGGGAGAATCTTGAAACTACTTGTATCAGCATAAGGCAAATGCTATTGCATAATTTTTTTTTTTTTCTTTTTGACCAATGACAACTTAAGTTTCTGGCATATTTTGTGTTAAGATCTTTGACAGGTGGTCAAAATGAGGCTATAGTTAACATATGTCTTGCTATATTTTGCAGGTGCTGAGCTAATGTGTGTGTGTCAAACTCCTACAAAGATCAAGTGACACTAATGCTTCACAAGTTTCAGATACTGGATTAAATTCAAACTCTTATTTAGGCAGAAATTATTCCTACAGGCACCAAAAGACCTGTGGTATGTGAAATAAAGTTGCAGAATTTTCTAGAATTTATAGTTATATTTGTACACTTTGGGGCAGCACGGACTTAATGCGTAAGGAGTCTAATAAACCTTTTTCTGAGCATGGCATCATTGCTGCTAGCAAATGTGCAAGAATGTTCTAAAAATGAAAATTAACTGTAACAAACAAGGAGTAAGAATGGCTACAGTAATTGAAATGTACTAATGAAACTCTGCAGTTTGTTCCTATTAAGAGCAGTCAAAAATCATGCATAATTCAGGAGTGCAGTTGCTAACAGTAGGCTCACATAAGATCATTTAAATTTGTTTTTCTGGCCATGAGAAGATGATTTTTGAAGGGATCCCTTATGAGGTCCTATTGGTCCTGTCAACATCTTGGGAAGAGAGTATTCTATTTTCTCTCTTTCATCAGTGAATATTTATGGAATGTAAAATAGTAATAACTTTAATTATGCATGGGGAAGGAAATATATGCAGTCCTGAGCAAGACACTTAATTGTAAAACCTACCTGAAACTCTGTTAGGTAGAATGCTTATGCACTAATTCAAGAATTAAGTTTTGTTTTCTGCTGTGCATGTATGTGGACATATAGGTTTATATTCATCTATTTGTAATATTTTATTGTTTTGATTTTATGATTCTCATTAATTTTAATACTTGTGACTATGTTACTATTCCTTTTGTTGTAATGTCAAGAGAGAAGCCTTCAGCAGTTTGCAGTCTAAACAGCTAAGGGACAATAAATGTGGGAGAAGGGGGAGGATCACAATTCTTAATTTAACGTGGATAATCAGATCTTGCTTGGTATTGCACAAAGCATACATAACGAAACACAGAAATAAGCTTACCTCTTTGCCTCTCTAAAATCAAGTTCTGTCCACTGTCTTCAAAAAGAAAATAATTAGAGAAGTTATGCCCTACCTGATCTTATGTTCACAGTTATTTCACCCATGGTGTCCTCTAAAAGGTAGAAATTATTCCTTCCAACTGCTTCTTCTTTTGGAATGTTCCTCAGAAAATGCTGTTTCCCAACACAGAGAGATACTTCAGTCTACAGAACTTCAGAGACTCTTATTTTCACTTTCATGTTACATTATAACAAAAATGTTTGACAGATTTTCTTCATCTGAATAAAGTGCTAAGTACCAATTACTGACAGGTTTTAGTTGCACATAGAAATTAGCAGCTGGGAATTTAAGTGAATTGTAGGATTAGGGCCAGGGTGTATTAAAGCATTCAATAAAGAAAAAAAAATTATGAAGAAAACTGAAAAATTACTTGAAAGAGTGTAATTTGATCTGAATTTCTTAGGAGAGGTACAGAAGCAAAAAACACTTCGAAATTAAAAAAATGGCTTGTATTAAATAACAAATCTTGCAGATTTGTTTTGGAGATGGAAAATAATAATCAGGTTGGGATTTCTTTTCATGCCCAAGTTCAGCAGCAATCTTTCACATGTTGTTACTCAGTATGTCAGTGTGCTGTGGGTGTTGAAGGATGGAGGTTGTGCAGGCATGTGCAGCAGATGTACAGCATGTGGGGAAAAGCTGAATCCACAGTGAGTCAACAAACACAACCTACTTTAGCAACAGACAAAATGCTTCCAAGATGTGCAGAGTCAGGGAGCTGTGCTGAGCAAATTACTGTCATAATTTAATGATGTAGTTCATAAAAGCTTCAAAATATTGGCCTGATGCGTCCTTCTGTGGTCATCCTTCTGCTTCGCTGCAACAGAGGAATTGATTTATTTTTAGGAGGAAATTTGTCAAAAAAGTCAGGAAATTTAGTGGCGTGAGTGCTGTGTGATCTGTGATACTGTTCCCAGGAATCAGGGAGGCAGAGACAAAGTCTGGAGGAAGCCTGGCTCTTGGGAAGGACTGGAGCAGGTTATTCAGGACAACAGTGCAGGAAAAAACCCCCATAATTTAACAAAAGTCAAATTGTGATGAGTGTCCCTCATCGAAGTCCATCTGTGACCCCCTGAGCAGGGAACACACAGAGAAACTCTTGGGATACCCAGGGTGTTTATCTCCTGTTTGATCTCTTTGCGTCTTGGCTGACATGCTTTGATTAAAGCAGAGACACACTGGGAAATGTCTGCATTCCTTCTTGAGGCACAGGGAGGATTTAGGCGAAGGACACACGTGCTAATTGCAGCTCTATAATGAATTTGCTTTTCTGTTGGATACTGAAATCCAAAGTCAAAACACTCCCATAAAGAGGTAATAAACAGAGATATTGTATTGTTTTTATGGCTTCAGTCTGCATCAGTAACTGAGCATCCACTTTTTTTTCCTATTCCTTGTAATTTGCTTGATTAGTGAATCGTATTAATGTCTTTCTGGGGAGACAGTCTGTTTTTCTGTATTTTTGGGAACCCTGAACAGATATGTGGTAGAAACACAGCTCATATCTGCGGCAGGGAAAATAAATCGTACTACTTTTCTCATATTTTTTCATGAATCACAGCAAAGTATTGGAAAATAAAGTCATCTGACAGTGCTTGCAAACTCAAATATCATTTGACATTAGTTCAGAGCAGGCAAGAAATCCTGTCCTCATTGCTATGCAGTGCGCTCTGAATATATCTGCAAATTCCTGTGCAATTTGAGTACTTTTAAGATAGTGAACTAAAAATGAAATTTTTTGTCAATGAAAGCATTTTAATAGTTACGCTGAAAGTGCCATATTCAATATTTTTGGTAATGTTTCATATTTTATGAATTTTGACGCTTTAGTTGCTAACAAGGGGGTAATTTCAGACTTTCCATGCAAGAAATTTCTCTTTTATAACTAGTAGTTGTAATAATATAGTTATAGTTTAATAAGTAATGTGTTATTGTGTGCGATGGAAGTGCTGAATGCAGTGTTCCATTTGCCATAAAGCTTCAAAGAACTTTTAGGCTGCAAGGTATTTTGCCAGGATAGAAAGAAGTTCCTTGAATGCTTGGGTAAGGCTTGCATTTTGTATGTTATTGTTGACACCCAAATATTTCTACGTATTATGAAGTACATCAATATCTTAGGAAGTTACTGATTAGTATTAAACAGCTAAAAACCTTCTGTGAGCTGAACAACTGGGAGTTTTCCTTCTGCTACTGGTTTGTTTTTATGGTTTTCTATGTTGAAGTGCAGATCCAACAAGGAGCAAGGGGTTTTGCACAGGATTTTGCACAGGGTGGAGAAAGTGAATTTCCATTTTTGTGCTAAGCTTCTCAGTTTCTGTTGACTTATAAGATCATTATGAGACATTACAAATTACCTAAAGAATTGTTAGCTAAAAAGCACTGTCCAAATATCAGCTGATTAACTTCCAGGTCATGTGAAAATGGCAGAGCAGAGAATCTGTGGAAAAATCAAGTCTTTTATATAACTCGGATTGCTTCCATGGACCTATGTTCTTCAGCCTTTTAGTCCTTTGCTTACTGAAATAAAAAGGCCTTGAAGAAACATAATTTCCAAATATTCTAAGAACTTGGCCCACATTTTCACCCTATCCTGTCATTCATAAATTTCACTAGTATTTATTTTTGTCTCAAGAGACTATCCTGAGAATCGAACTGTGTCCATTGAGTAGGTTTCTCTGGCATGAAGGTGTGATATGTGAGAGGGTTTTCAGGTGGCAGCTTGTTTTTGCTTGTTTGTGCATGAGGGTCTAGGTGATGCTGGAAATCTTAATTCATTTGTTGTAATGAGGCTCAAAGACAAAAGGCACACTTAGGAAATTTGAGTTCCTTTAAACTGTTTCTGCTTCCAAGTATGTCTGTCAAGGCTAGTAAATGTCCAAGATTAAACATGAGTAACGCTGGCATGTTTCCAAATGAAAAATATTGAATTTGCTTCTTGGACTTCAGGAATCTGGCAAATAACATGTGTGAGAAAAGCAATCAGAAATTCCACTCACTTCTTCTCATTATTGTCCTTCCAGACAACATAGTTTCTGGAAACTATGTAAAGGTCTTATGATAAAGTCAAAACTAAATTGTTCATTCACAAGGAATAAAATGAGCTTTGTTTAAGACACCATGTGTGAGTGCCTAACATGCTCTGGGAGAACAGCACATGCACCCATCAGATTCAACTGCAGACAAATGATGGCAAGAAAGTTTGGGTCCTGTAGTCCTAACACCCAGGATGCCCTCATGCTAATAGGAAACAACTGCAATTAGGGATGACAAGTACTTCTGGCCCACCTTAATGCAGGCACAACTGTCATTTTATAATGTGTGTCAATGCTGTATCTTATTCTTTGGCTCATTTATATGTTATGCAAGAAAACTATGGAGAAATATCAGAAGTATAGTAAAAAATATATTGCACTAGAAAAAGGAAGCAAAAATGCTTAAGACAAATAGTACATATGGGAAAAGATATACAAATAAGTAGAAAATCTCTTCAGGCTCTATGTATTTAGCAAGAGCATAATCACAATATTAAAGATTATGATTTAAGGAGTAGGATACTACATCTCAAAAGATGCTGTAAGTCTTGTTTTGCTTCATAGAAGATTATGTTTGCAAAGTTTTAAATAATAATAAGCTTATAATATATATTAAAAATTTCAAAAGAAAAAGAAGACTGGAATACCTTTTGAGTTGTTTTGTGTAAAATGCCTCACTCAGCATTCTTCTGACATGTGAAGCTATCAGATATGCCTAGGAGAGGACATCTTCTCCCTTCTTTCTGGGAAAACCTATAACTGACGTAGAACACCTTTATATTTGGTTGGCTGGTGTTTTTTGTCTTTCTTCAGCTATCAGAGAGCAAGACATCTTTAATATGTTACAGTGAATCAATAGCTCTCCACTCTTATAGTAGATCCTGGAACCTCTAACTTGGAGTGATTCACAGGCTATCCTTCTGTATCAGATTTTCTAGGCTAAGCATCTGCCAACAAGCCAGGCACTGCAGCCTGGAAGATTCTTTAGGGGCCCTGACCTCTAATTTGGATGTGGCTTTTTTATCTGCCACTGCACTTGTAGGCACGTTGCTAAATCAGATAGATAGGTGGAGAACATCTTTAATCCACTGAAATAGAATTGCTTCTCTGGCTTGGTCCATCCCTTTCAGTACATTGAGATGTAAAGTTATGAAGAGTTTTTGACAACTGCTGCAGCTTTGTTCAGGATAAAGTTTATTAATTTAGTCATATCTCAACTTATAAGTCCATGTAAGTATGATTTTTAAAAGAAAATGCTGATACTACTATGGCAGCATCACCTTGCTACCATATTTTTAGGTTGAAGCATTTGAGCTTGTTACTCCTGATAATATTTAAGTTGAGAAACTATTGATGTCTGGATTTCTTTTTTTTTTTTTTTTTTTTTTTTTTTTTTTTGAAAGGTAGTTTTTAGTACTGTAAAAATGATAGCCCATTAAATTTTGATATCTCTGCAATCTAGCTTCCCCAAAGCTGAAAAGGGATAGATTGCATCAGAGTTTAAAGCACAATATTTCTTTAATTTTTTTTTTTTGAGTAGTTGCCTGCTAATAAGTTCCTCTTTGCTAAGTAAAGAATGTTCTTAAATAAATCTTCGTGAAAGACTTGTTTTTAACACATTTTGAAACTAAATAAAAAAGGAACATCAGTAGCAGGAAAATCAAGCACCAGCTGCCCTTCTGGCAAGCAAAAATTCCATTTTTTCTGATTCCTGTTACAGTTGTCAGTAATGTTGACAGCTGCTAAATGTAAACCCTGGTAGTATAATAAATGTTTGCAATTAACATCTATGCTTCTGTTGGCAGCTCTTAGTCTGTTGTCATATGAGAAGCAGATCCTCTTAAGAAATATTCAACCCTGTAGCAATAATTCTAATGGCAAAAGTAATAGGAATTCTGATCACCATTTTAAATTTTTATCCATGAAGATATCTTTTTAAGACACGACTTTAAGGGATTCAGCTGGAAATTGTAGCTTCTAGAATTTTGCATAATTTAATTTAGAGCAAGCTTTATGACATTTAGTAATGAAGTATTATAAAAACAAGGTAAAAACTTTACCTTCTTTTGTATTTTGTGGAGGACTTCTCTGTGATTAGAAGATGAGGATAAAATCCTTCTTTGTTTAAAATTATTGGCAGAATTCCCACTGCCTTCTGCAGTGCCAGAATTTCATGCTTAGTTGCATAGATATGTTTCACACAGGGCTCCATGTTTGGATATCATGGCTCTTCACAGATACCTTGGTGGTGATGGTATTTACCTTCATGGGTTGCTAGCTTTGGCTGTGTTTATGGAGATGAAACAGAGCATGGGAGTGTGGGAGCAATCCATTCTGCCTTACATCTCATTAAACACTAATGCTGTTTTCAGCAGTGTGAGGAGTGTTTTCTTGGTTTTCTTTTCCTGGAAAAGCAGGCTTCATCCCACTTAAGAAAACGGCTCATGTGAATGTCCACTAATCTGTCCTCATGTAGCTGATGAATAATATTGGACTAAATCTTTCCTGAAATCCTTTCTCTGCCTCTGACTTGGGCACCTTCCAAGTGCTCTGCAGTTCTGCTTCCATCACTGGAGTGAGGTAGGATTATTAGCCCCGTTGTCTGCTCTGAGTGCATGCCACGAAATCGTGTGTAGGCACGCACACATTGGCTCCATCAAAATCCTACAACACCCTTTCCTGAGAGCTCCAGGCCCTCTGAGAGCTGGGATATGGAGTGGGATCTTACTGCTCCAGAAGCTGGCGTCAGGAGGAGCAGACAGAACAGGCTGCGCTGCTGTGAATCCAAGCTGCTCCTGGCTCAGATGCAGCCATGTAGGATGCCTGTCTAAAGTCATTGCTTTGGAAGGTGCTTCTGGATACAGCTCTAAGTTATGCAGTGTTGTAAAACATATCAAATTCCTTCTGTCAGTTAATCAGCATGTATGCATTATCAGGTGCGCTGCTGGACTCACTCCAGTGAGCAGCACATGGCTGCTGGACGCAGCAGAGGTTGCCATATGACTGCAGTGCTTTCTTTCCCTATTGTCTTGGAGTTGTGCCCTTTATGTCTCTTCAGAGATATGCATAATACTGAAAATGATCTTTAGAACCTCAGTTTGTCTGCAGATAATATGTGCTTTGTCTGTCTTGTACGGGGACTTGCTGTGGTTGCTTTCATCCCATAAATTTGCTATGTGGAAGTATCCTAACGTTAGGTATGAATGCTATGTGAAATTTCAGATAGAAATCTGTGTGGGTCTCTGTGTAGAGACCACACAGCATTATCTGGTAGACAGGTGCTATGTGTAAGCCTTCCTTTTACACTGAAGAAATTGACATTTGGGTGCTAATTTGGTTTTTTAATGCATATGAAAACCTTTATAGGAAATGATCAAAACCATGTCTACGTTTGTCTTGCTTGGGGATCTGATAGAGTGTTCCTGTTGTCTGCCCTTTTCTGTGTTTTCATGGTCTCTGGTAGTTGAACACAGTTGGGAGTTGTCAGCCAGGTGAGCAGCTGGAAGATATGGCAGCTGACTCTCTCTGTGTGCTCACTCTTCCAGGACTTACCCATTGTGCATGTCACACTCACATCTCATCCAATCTTTATCATCCCATCTTTCCACCAGAACTTGTATGGCAGTTTTCTTCCCTATAGTGTGCACTAAACACAGATGTAAATGCCAGAGGAGATGGGGAAAAAAGAGAAAAACATCCTTAGCGCAAGGAAAAGTAGGCCAGGTGTTTTCTGGGTTTTATGCCCAAGTCTTTTACATCCAATTCATTCTTTATTCACTGGCAGCACTGGGTTTTGCTGATTGTATTTTGTGCCATCATTTTCACTAGCAAAGAATGATATCTAATAGTTTAAAAAAGCACCAGAGCAGAGTGGTTGACTTAGAACTGTCCTATGTATGTGTCTATAGCAAATGCAGAGCAACAAAGTCACAAAATGGTTTGGGTTGGCAAGGCTCTTGAAAACCATATAGTTTCAACTACACCAAGGAATCGCCTCAGGTCTCTGGGATGCCTCTCATCGGGCCCACAGGCTTAAATATATAATAGGGTTCAGTCCTCTGTGTACTGAATATTTATTTGGTATAAATATTTCTTTTTCACTGACTACACAATTGTACTTATCCTCGTAATGGGACAATTAACTGACTAAAATAATATCTGATATGCTATGAGACATAGCCTTGACCTTCCAGTATTTCTAGAAAGCAGAGGTGTATCAAGTATTTGATGGAAGTGGAGTTACACTCTAATGAGGAGCTGTGAACTGGAGAAGTCAGCAGGAAATGGTAATAATCCATTTAAGCCCTTGTCATTTAATAATTAAAATAATGAACCAGCTGCACACACACTACCTTCTCTGAGATGTTACAGAGTACAGCTCTCAGTCCTGCTCTGAAATGGGCAGGGTTGTATTCTTCATCATCGTCATGTTCTGCAGTGTCATAATCCCATGGGATTTTGACCCCATATCTACATCCCCAAGGACCTGAGTAGTTGTCCAGCTCTCAGAGGGTCTGCAGAACTGGGAGGCACTATTTTTGATCAGGGGATAGTCACCAGTTCAGGATCTGGCCACATATTCAGTCATGGAGCAGAAACAGAGGTAATGCGCTGAGCTGACTTCTCACTGCTGTAGAACACAGTAATTAAAAAAAAATAAAATAATTTTGCTTTCTTATATTTGATGTTTGTCAACTTGGCTTTTATTCCTCTGAACTGGAATCCATCCTAAGATGAAGCTGAGAATTCATGAAAAACAGATATTTAAGGATGATCCAAGACAAAATACCTGTGAACCTGCATTGTGATGTCCAGGTTTTGCTGTTGGCAGGATCACAAGAATGGAAAATATCATTAATAAATGTGCTGAGCAAACTGGAAACAGTTGCATTTTTAGCCCCTTATCAGAATTTTACAGCTTTTCCTTTTTTTCAGAAGAACTTAATTATCTGTTTCTTATGTAAACATTTCTTTATGAACCTAGGGCACTATCTCAGTATTTCTTTGTTAAGGGATGAGGTCTAGAGTTACCTTGTGACAGATTCATAAAAGGGAAGTCTGTGTGAGGAGGGGAAAAAATTATGGTTACTCACATGTTTCTAATTAATTTCCTCACTATCATCTTTATAATGAAGAGCAGGAACAAAATATGTGCAAACCTTACCCCTGATTTAAAAAAAAAAAAAAAAAAAGAGAAAAGCTAGCAGAAGTTTCCAACACATTCAGGCTAAAATGTAAGAGGTTGAAAAGGACTACTACTGTGTCTGCTTTAAGAATAGTCTTATTTTTTCAGACCAAATAGAAAACTTGGGCGAGCTTCTGTGTGGTGTGGAAAAAGCTGGAAAGAGAGTTGCTGAAATGAGAATTGTAATGTAAAAATAGATGTATTTTAATTGATATTTTTCAGAAGAAAAGGAAAATTTCAATGAGGCTGGGTGACGGGGAGGGAGGTGTCACGATTCACTTTGTGGAAGGAAAAATTATAAATAGGAACAAAATGCAGGAAGAAACCTCACTAATTTGATTTCATGGAACTTGTTAGCTTGAGGGATAATTGAACTTCATGTGTTGCCCTGGACATTAGTGAATCCCTTTCTTTCTTAGGAAAGGAACTGTTTTCAGGATCAACTGTGTTTCAGTTAAAAGCTGTAATTTTTAAAGACATTTTTAAAGATTTTAAAGAACTTTTCAAAGATTTGGAGTACTCCTAAAGTCCCTACTTGTGTGGTCATGCAAAAGACAAGCCATTTACCATTAAAAACTGAAGTATGGACATAGAGGATCTAAAATTGGAAAGCATTGGAAAGCATGCAAAGTGGCTTCAGTTGAAGATACTTCTTTGAAAATACCATAAAAATTATAATTAGTGCTGTATTCCATGAAAAAAAAAATATGGGACATTGCTTTGTATTTGATAATCCAGGTAAATGCCTATTGATTTACATTGCAAAAAATCATTAAGTACTATCTGGAGACTATTTTGGGATGGTTGCAGCAGGGTAAAAGGGATCCTTCATCTGCTGATGGGCAAGATATCTATCCTGGCTGAGTAACCTCCCTGTGGTGCAAAGTTGGTTGTACCTCTGCAGAAGGAACAGAAAGGAGGTAGTTGGGATCCTCCTTATGTGTGATAGGATGGGGTAATGGATAAAACACCTGTTGGACACACCCATTCTGCTGGTGTTGAGAAGTTCATCAGCTGTAGAATTAAGTGCCACTGTGGAAGGGGGAATGACCTCTAGCAATTAGGATGCAGAGCTCTTGGTGGACGTTTCTGGTGGGGATGCTTTTGCTACAAATCAAATCAAAACCCCAGGGAAAAGTGATCAAGAGGTGGCTGCTGCTGAAGTGTTATTTATCTTATCCAGGAAATTAATTCTACCTGTTACCTTTCACAGCACTTGTTCAACACTTGGTAACTGCTTATGTGCTTTCTCAAGTTGGAACTTTAATTTCTATGCATAGTGGGAAGAATAACAATTATAATTTCTATCTCCTTGACTTAATGAAGGCTCACAATGCAGATTTTGTGAGCATGTTGGAAAATGCTAGGCTTACATGCAGCAGACAGATTGCTATGAGAGTCAGTAAGTGTGTATTTTGAAGAACAGTTTAGAACAAATAAATCTTACTTGTGTATAATCTTTCTTCGTATTGACAGGCAAATGTCAAACTGTATAGAAACATCAGGAAATTTTCAGGGCTGACATCATCTGTTTCAAGTCCTTATAAAGCAATGAGGAAAACAAGCTCATTTTATTATATGAAATTTCTGCAGGGGGAGGAAGGGAAATTTGTTGTCTTCTGAGCAGCTTGATAACTTTATTTGTCAGTAAAGAAAGATGCTGAAGGTTAGAAAATGTGACAGGGATTGATCTAGGTGCTTGCTGGAATCCAGAGTGTGGAGCATTCCAGTGATATGTTCTGCAACATCTTGAACAAAACACAGGAATCTGCAAAAATTCTTTGAGAACAGACTGTGAAGGGTGTAAGAACTTAGGTTCTTAATAAATAGTCACGTGTTTGGCTTAATCTGGGTGTAGACTGGGCAGAATGAATCATCGGTGTGGTGGCCTGTTCAGGTCTGTATGAGTTCACTGACCACCCTTCTGCAGCCAGGACTTGGTTCAATGGTGTGGTTTGGTGCTCCTGAAGAGCTCAGATGGACCTCTGCTTGTGATGACATTCTCTCTTGAGCAGCTGCTTGCTCTCGCTTAACTGTGAGAGATGTTGCCATGGAGTTTGGTGTTGGGCAAAGCCTGGGTGCCCAACAAACTTAAACCTTCTTGTGGTAAGTGGGAGATAATCCCAGGTGGTGCTGAGCTTGGGACTGAGCTGGAGCCTAGACCTGTATCTGCTGCCTGCTGTGATGGCACTGATCAGCAGTTCCTAGTAATAGTTGGCAACACCAAGTTCCCACTGGCATTGAAAGAAGAAGGATTCCATTGATGGCTTCTTTATAAAATAACAGCATATCATAAACCTCCGCTCTCACACTTTGAGTTCTACTAACAGATCTGGGTGACAGACTGCTTTTTTCATTTCACCAGTCCACAAATTGGTATCTCAACTGATTTAGGAAGCTGCAATTTACTGTTTGCTATGCCTTATTCCAGGAAGGGGCTGCTGGACATGGAGAGATTCAGCACTTAAATATAGGGATCTAACACCATGTGTACTCCGTCCTGGACTGTCCTGGGCTCCAGCTGTGGCTCCAGAAGGTTGCAGATGTCCCTAGATCCAATGTCAAATCTGCCAGACCCAGGCAGATGTCTCAAATGCCTAGTCTGGCACAAAGGTCATTATTACAGTTATAATAATATGTACAACATTTCAATGCAAAACAAAAATATTAATATACAGATAGTTTCTCCTATTTCGCTGCAGTGCAAGGAAAGAGGAAGAAATTTATGCAAGTATTTCCATCTTTTTTTTTAGAAACACATTCTAATTTTGAATTAAATGGATAAACTCCTATTAATGCCTACTAAGAAAGAACAGGATTTATCCAACAGATAAATCTGTAGTTTATTGATGGAAAACAACTTGCCTTATTTTTCTTGTTTGATAGAACAATTTAGAGAACTGCACAGATCCTGTTGATGAGATCTAAACTGGAATAACAATTGAGTGAACATTTGTCCAAGACATTGTAATTTCCTACCAATGATAGCCAAGTGAAATAATTTTGATGTACGGGGTTGTTTATTGTCATTCTTCTGTAAACAGCCTGCATTGTTGTTAATATCAATATACTTTGTATTGCATTAGTCTGCATTAATTTTCATCATTTTTGCACTTGTGGGTAGTGCTTATGACTAATTTATAGATTATGTGATGCCATATTGACTTAAATAGACTGTATTTTAATGCTATTATGAACATTTTCTAGTAAAATAATTTAATTACATTGAAATTTAATGCCATTACAGTGGATAATTGACAGCAGATCAAAACCATAATATACAAGATCTACCTGGAATGCGCACAAAATCAATTGGCTCAGCATCAAAGTTGTTCACTGCTCATCTTTTTAAAAGGTTGCAGTTTAAGGAATCATATTCTGGTCTCTGCTCTCCAGCAATCAGATGACTTTTAAAAGCATAGCCCACCTATATTTTAATGTCACGTCTGTTTGTCACATCTTTTGTGTGACCTCAAAGGAAACAGGCGTCAGTCTCAGAGGTGAAGAGACACTGTTGTCATTGTACAGAAAAGGCATACAAATTATTTTTGCCAGCAATTGGGAAGGAATGAGTTCTTATTCCATCAAATTCAGTAGGAAATCTATCTCTAAGTGCCAGAGCTTTCTCCAGGTGCTTTCATGCCAACAGAAAGGCATCCAGATCTCTGGAGTCCTTGTTACAGTTTGCTGTTCCAGCATCAGTTTCTTGTTCAAAATATTTTTTTTTATATATATATTTTTAGTTTCCCTTGCATTATACCAAAATAAGTAGTCATAGAGGCTGTGATATGAGTTTTCACTAAGAAAACAAGTTAAGCTTAAACAGATTCTACCTGATTACTTGAAAATAAAATTCAAGTCATTTCCCAAGTCATGAACACAACCAAAGTTCAGGTGTGGTAACCTTGGTTCTGTCTCTTTTAACCTTAGGATAATAGAAGTAAAAAATAACTCTATCAGAGCATGAGAGGAACACCTTATTATGCTGTAAAAGGAACACCCGATTAATCTTGACTAGTGATTTGATAAATTCCTCCTGCTGGTTTTCTTGTCAGTCTTACATACGCGAGGGGATACTTCCGCTTGACCTCTCCTAAGTACATGTCCCTGATAAAGTGTGACGAGATTTTTTTTCTCCTGTTGGTAAGGCTCTACAAGATTATGTGTTTTCTGATAAGGGGATATTCATATCATCTCAGCTGCTGAATACCAGCGGCTATAGGTTTGCTATCTTTGTTTCCAAATTGAAAATCATACCCGGAGATACATTAACCCCTGCTCTGATTTTCCTGACTTTGGGCACTCCTGTGCACCCTGCAGAAAATACCCTTGGGTTTGCAAACTTTTTGTTACAAACACCCCAGGGAATGGTTCTGGTTAAATAAGGCCTGGGCTACTTCTGCCCAGCTTTTCTCTTATCAGGTGATTCTGGCAGCCTTGACAAAACAAGGCAGCACGGAAACCCATTAATAACTTTTCATTCTTGTAAAGCAATTAGGGCTGGAAGCCAGAGGGGTGATGAACTGGGTCACAACTTCTCATGGGCCCTAGGAATGAAGAAAGCCCAAGAGCTGGCAGTTTATGCCAACCCTCTAAATTGGAGGAGAGTACATAGCTAAGACAGTAACACATCCACAAGTGTCCAGCATCTTGCAGAAGGCTGAGCCCAAGGTAAAACCACAACATGTCAGGTCCAGGCCATCAGCCTGGACTTGAACACACTGAGCACCTGGAGTTTTTTTCTTCTTTGTCTTCTTTTACAACAACGTAGTACAAATATTGTATAAATGATGTACAAGTCTATAAAATGTTCAAGTCTAATACAGTAAAAACCTTAGGGCTAGCATCTGTAAAAAAAGATGTAAAAAAAAAAAATTAGTAGGTTGCATTCCTTTTTCTTTCTTCCACTGATTATTTTTCATATTTAGACTAGCTTGGTTCTGCTGTAATTTTTCACTGAAGTCTGCTGTCTTTGTGTGAAGAACAGTTTTGATAACTCACTTAAAATTTTAAAATTTTTGATTCAGTTATTTGCTCAGAGTTTTTTTAAGGCAGGACTTGCACAAAACAGATTGCTGCCCCCATTTGATGTCTCCTGAAATGTGCTTTGGATGTAAAATGGATGATTTTGTTTTAACTAGGGAAAAAAAAAAGTTTCTTTTTTATTAGTACAAAGGGTTTATTTTTATGAATTCTGCTGAAGAAATTTTTAAAAGTCAGTCTTTGCCTATCTGCAAATAGTTCTCTTATGAAAGAATGTAGTTAGATTCTCATTACTTCTTAAAGCAAACAAAAAAAGGCACTTTATATTTCAATAAAGATAATTTTAACTTAGAAGGAAATTTTCATAAGAGGACCTTCCATAGTGTAGAAAAATTGTTCCAATCCCTGTGTCCCAAACCAAGTGGTACAAGTACATTGATCCTCCCCTGTAGGAGAGATCCTTCCTACAAGTAACTTGTTGAATTCTCTGAATCTTCAATAAACCTGGCTCAGTGCATATTGGATAGAAATGTCATCAATAAGATTTACATGATCTTAAAGCATCTAGAATTCCAGGGAAGTACAGTTTCAGAAATCACTTCCAAGTCTGACCTGGATACATCAGTCTTGTTAACCTGAATGTGTGTTAGAGAATCAGTATTCAAGACATTTGTGTTCAAAACATTTGCATTTTGGTGAGAATTTTCATGACAGAGCAAATAATTGACTGGTAAGGACTTACTCTTTTGACTGTATCCATTGTTACTGTAACCCCACCGAACTTGCTGGAAGTCTGAAAGGCAGCAAGATGTTAATTAATAATTATATTGGTACAGAAGGGAACTTTATAAGAATTTTAAATGCTTTGTGAGTGGATCAATAATTAATTCCTTTCCTCTGAGGTGATATAGTGCTAATTGTTTAGAAATAATAGAAATAAATACAGGCCACAAAAACAGTGGTAAAAGCCTCATATTATGTACGACTAAAACAGGGCTCACTGCTTAAGTTAGAAATGAGATGTGCAATACTCTCTGATTTTATTCTTTACTCAATTTTCTTTTCTGCATTGCCCCAAATAAACAATAGCAAGGACTCTTTCTGCACTGGAAGTCACACTGTGAAGACAGCAAATCTTCCCAGATTAGAATCCTATAAAATCAGCTTAACCCTGTAAAACTGGGTACCAAAGTACCTGGGAGGAGGCATTGTTTGATTTCCTTCCTCCCTCAGATAAGAGCTTTAGGCCTGCAGACACAGACTTGCCTGAAGCGACTGGGAGGTCCTGGTTGGACTCAGCAAGTGTCAGAAAAATCAGAAAGTTTGTAAGGACTGAGCAGGTGTTTTTTTCCCTCCCTATTCTGCTGTATGTAGAAGACTTAATGGGATGAAAGAGGTATTGCTTTGCTAATAGCTTGTACATTTTGACAGTGCCACATGAACAACAAAGCTCTGCTGAGAAACCTTTTTTTTTTTTTTTTTTGGCCTCTAAGCCAAAATTTCTCCTTCCATGGAGGAAAGAAATTATTTTAAGTAAAGAAAAATAAAACAAGAGAAAAAAACCCACCAACAATTCATCCCTAGATGCAACATTTCATTTCTCTCTGATCAGCATTGTCAGCTGTTCATTTGCTGCCTGAGTGAATTCAGAAGAAGTCATTTACCTTACATGTGATGAATGCTGTTTGGCACTTGTCTCTCTCTTAGTAGCGTTTACTCTCAGTCTGACAAAACCCTCCTGTTTATTTCTGGCTCTCCTAGTAATATCTCATTGAACTAATTATTTATCATGTTTCTGAATTGTGTGAGAAAGGCAATCCTCTGATAGAGACAGCAGCTCTGTGCCACATTCATGAGGGATAATTCATGAGGGGAATTCACGAGGGAAAGAATAACCAAGCAATGTCAGTGTTGCCAGAAAATAGGGCTCCAGATTTGAGCAGCAAGTATAACTAGACAGCAAGTTGTCTGCTCTGAAACAGATTAACTTTTATTGCACAGCAATTTATTCACTTACCATTCTATTTTCACTTTGAATGTACTCCTCCATCCACGAGGAGGCTTTTTTTTTTTTGCTGATATTTTTCCTCTTGGGCTCGACGCATTGTAGTTAAACACAGTGACTTTGAGAGAAATGAGGGTTACTGTTTATGGAAAATTTAAGGAGACTACTGCTGTATTTTTTTGTTTGTTGTCTTTTAAAATTCAAATTTGCAAGACTGAATTGGACTACTTCAACATGATTTCATTTTGATTGCCATTTTCTGTAGTGCACATTAGGTTTTGTACGGTGGCTGTGATTGTTAGTTACAAAGTAGTAATGGGCAGGCTCTCCAATTAATGTGCTACACATAAAAGGATTAAAAATGTACATGTTCAGTTTTGTACTTGCTAATACTCAGCTAATCTGTAATGCTTTAGAAGACAGTGCATGCAAACACTGACTAATAGACAAAATGCTCTGAAGCCAGCACTTGATACTGCCATCACTGCAAGGGGGAAAGTCATGTTATCAACTGCACAGAAGAGTAATAAAAGTGCAAAATATCCTGGGTAAATGTTGTTGCCTTCATCCTATTTGCAGATGTTTGGTCCTAGTATCTAAATCTGAAGGATTTTTGGCAATGAAAGCAGCCGTTTGTCAAGAAGATGGGAGCAGGCATTACACAGTCACTATATGAGGAGCAATTTTTAGTGTAAATGGTCACAACTTCACCAGTGACAGCAGATGCACATAAAATTTATTTCAGCTGGGAGTGTGTCTCTTTCTTTTTCCTCCTCTGTCAAATGAAAAGGCTTTATTCAGAAAGAATGTATAATGTAGTATTGGAGTGCAATGCTTTGTACCTTTTGCAGGAAATTTGGGTTAAAAGCTGAATTTTAGAGAAGTTGGAAGCCCATATTTTTGCTTCTTTGGAACCATAAATCAAATGTGTCTAAGTGTTTGAACCAACAAGGATATAATAAAGGATATGACTTGGTTATACTTCAGAATATATTTCTCTTTGAAAGATGAAGAGTTAACCTGATGGAGGAATTTTAACAAAAGGATTCTTACTAGGTGTTGTTCACTTGGTTCTGAAACATTTGCTCCAGGGAAGTCATGTCCTGTTAGCGAAGCTTGGTGCTTTTAGAATTACTTTTCTGGTTCCTGTAAGAAATTATTAACCTCAAAAAGGAACTGTTCCAACTGTAGTTTCCATCAATATATGTGTTGCACCAACAGAATAATGCACTTACAGGCTTGCAGAGTTTTGGAATATTAGCATAGTCCCAGGGAGAGCAAGCAGGAGGCTTCCTGACGTTCCTTCCATGCACAGGAGGAACAGCTTTGGCTTAGAGAGGTTGCATTACCTTTCCTTTTCTTCTCTGGAACTTTAACTTATTTACCCTTCCATGTGGGAAAAGCTATCATTCATAGGCCTAAAAAGAAAATCTCTCACTTAGAGGTGAATAACAGAAGAGCCAGAGTGAGCATGATGGCCAGGGTTCAAAAGTGACATTAGTTATGAAGATGAGGCTCATGTATTATGAATTTTTGTGATGTGTGACCCCATTAACAAGGTTAAAAAGAGAAGTAGGATTTCAGTTACAGTTACTTTTTCAGGATATTTTATCCCTTTGGGAAACTCTATTAGGCAGCAGAAGTGGGCTAAGTGATGCATTTTGAGGACGTGGGCATTTGCAGGTGATGCAAACAAGTGAGCTATGCCATCGATCTTTCTCCTATTATCAGTCTGATTATTCCCAAAGTAAGAAACAAGCACTCTCAGGAGCACTCTTGTGCTTTCCATGATGCTTTCTCAGATAATTAGGTCATGAGAAAATTGTGGGGTTGGATGGGGAAACAGCTTTCAGTTTGGAAGTCAGCAGACTCAAGAATGTCTGCATGTAAGTTGACTCTTTCTGGCGAATGGAAGTCACTGAACCCAATGCAGAGGGGGAATAGTCATGTTCTATATTCTGAATATTTGATTTGCTATTTTGTATTTGGATTTTTTGTGTCTCAGGTTTCTTTAGGTTTTTTCTCCTTATTGTTTTTGGTTTTGAACTCTTTCAGCACATTGCATAGAGAACACTGGTAGATTCGTCCCATATTAAAGTCACCCAAAGTTCTCTGACATCACAGAAGTAATCTGTATTTCTCACAAATTTCTCTGTAGTTTCAAGTACTTAAGTTTAGGCTGTTAGGTGTATTCCATCATCTTGTTGTCCATTTTAGAGCTCAATCATTGAAGAAAAATATGTTTGACAGTATTGATCTCTGAAATTACTTCCTTGTAAGTAATCTTCTTTCTGAAAGGAGGCCATTAATTATGTCTTTTTTTCTCTCCTAGGTGGTTATTAATTCAGAAGTTATTATTCTTTTCTCCTTTTTCTCTAAATAATATCACATGAAAGGTCTTGACCAACATGAAATAAATTTTAAAATAATCAATTCTGAATGCAGCTACAGGCTCTCACTTGTTTACCATTTAAGAACGCTGTGAAAGAACAGGTTGCAAACTGTAAACCTTCTTTACAAAGGCAGTCCTCTGGTTTATTCAGTCTGTACTTATCACATGCTATTCCAGCTTTACCTTATGCTTTAGGAGTGATCAGGTTGATGCCTTGAGGATCTGTTTTGACTGTACAGGTGTGTCGCCACTCCTGGTGCTAAAGACAGTTCTGTTCCTTGGCTTGCGAAGTATTTGAACCCTGAGCCACTCAGTGGTGCAGTAAGAATTAGCTTTATTTTTGTTTTGGAAGATGGATCATCTGGGAATAGCTTGCCTTACTCCTTAGGATTAACAGCTTTTTTCCTTGGCTCTTCTCCTTTTCCTTTATAGTCTTCAGGCACTCAACAAACTGTCTGGCCCTGGGCATTTAATTTCTCAAGCTGTTGTGTAGATTTGTGTCTCTGGCATGATGCTGTAATTTCCTTCTAAGTTTGGACACTCCTGTTATAAATAAAGTCATCCAAATTGTTCAACTATTCATCATCTTGATGCCTTTCATTTCTACCTTTATCCTTTAATAGCCAGTCTACAAAGGACTGATTTTCCTCCAGGAGTTTCTTCTCTCGACTGACAAAGACCGTAGACCTGCAGTCTGTACACCAGCCTTGATGCTAAATAATCACTTGTGCTTCCTTTAATAAAATTATGAGACATTATTAATGAAATGAAAAAGAAAATAAAAGACGTGCTTGGATCTCTCCACTTGGGCAGGGATTGGGAACCTGGGTGGGCTTTGTCTGCTATGAACTTGAGTCCATGTTATTATCTACGGCTCCTTTAAACAACATACATCCAATTTACCAATTAATTTGTCAAGAAATCTGTCTCAGATTCCTCAAAATTTTCATCCTGTCGTGCACCAGTAAACATTTTGTTATCATATTGGACTTGGGCATAAATTACCCTTGCCATACTTCAGTGCCATGCCAGGCTTCCTGGCACGGTTTTTGGCTAAATGGTAATAAGGAGTTGGAGTCTTGTTAAAATTGGCAAATACAGTTATTTCTCCTGCTACCAAAGGCATCTGATTCTTTCTACATGACAACTTTAAATTCTCAAATCTGGTGATATCATCTCCAGTACTAGTGCTTAAGCCTTTCAGAAATCTTATGAAAGAAGTTTCTATTTATTCTTGCATTACAAGTAATTTTTTACCTTGTCAAACCCTACACCAGAATTTGCCTACACCAATTTGACCCTTTTTATTCTTTTGTATATGAGAAGATGGGGTGAAACTCATCGTAAGTATCTCAGGGTCTTTGTTTGCATGTTCTTCAGTGATCGATCCTTCTTTAATATTCCTGGGACATGCTCTGGCTAGCTCAGTCACAGGAGCACAATTGGAGATGCTGAAAGAGGCTCTGTCACCCAAACCCAGTCAAGGTTTCCCTGACCAGAGAAAGATCAAAGGAGAATACAATTTCTACCTCTTTCTCCTTTTCTGGAGATCTCTGGACCAAAGAGGCAGCGGGGACACCCTTGATGTGCTGTTCTTTAAAACAGGAGAGCAGGAAGATTGTGAAGTATCTTATCCTCACCACAAGTAGAAGATCTACAAGAACTCTTAGGAGTTGCTGTAAGGAATATTGATCTAATGAAAATGGTTTTCCTGTGTACCAGGTGTCACATCATCCTTCCCCACTTGCCTGGTATTTCTAGCCCACACCTGTTGTCTGTCCTTTGTTTGCATTCCTGCTATCCTGAAGAAACATCCATTTGTAATCAATTCTGTAATTACCAGGCATGATTTTGATTTTTAGAGGATTGATAGTAGCCCTAGTAATTCCTCTGTCTTGCTTTGAGCTCTCTTGTAGTTTTAGTTATGAGATTAATGAGTAGAAGCTTCCATTGCTGGATGCTGGATATTTTTTAGGTATTTATGGCTACTCTGACTATATCTTCTCAGCTTCGCTCCTTTTAACCAACCTCCTGAAAGCCTTAAATGCTTAAAATTTAGGCATCTGAAATTCATCATAGCTGCTCATCCCTTATGATTGTTGTCTATTAGTTCTTCATGCACAATTGCATACTCATAGCAACTGAAATACTTCTTTCACATTATCTTCTAAAGACAATGCTACAGTTTCTGCATATTACACAAGATGTAATTGAGAACAGCTTTCTTGCTTTTATGCTGCAGAATTCTCACACAGAGTCAGTATTTTTCTTTAAGTTGCCTTTCATATGTTCTTTAAGTACCCAGTTCTGGGAAAGATGACATAAGAGAGGTTTCGTAAGGTTTATTTATGCAAAGCTGATCTGTCAGCAGTATGTGCATAAGGTTTCCTGGAAAAGTTGCTGTTTGCCAAGTCAGTGGTATGCTTCCAGTAAGGTAAGGAATGAAGTCTCTTCAAACTGTCACTGAATGACAGGCTTTGCCTACCGTAGGCTGTGTGATGAACAGAGGGGAGTTATTTTGGGCTGTGATTTTGAACATTGGCATGGTTGTGTACAAGAAGCTTCATAAGACTAGCAGAGTATTCCTTTCCCATCTGGTATATTCATGTTTTCATGGTAATAAATAAAAGTGTGCTTTCAAAATGCGAAACCATTTGAATTAAACCATGTCTAAATATTTTAAGACATGAAAATACAGTTTTCAGACCTGGAATAAAAATTGCATCAAGAAATACTTACAAATACTACATATTGGCTTTGTTTAACTTTGGCCATGAACTTAAGCCTGACCAATTGTTGCCCTCTAACTTGCCGAAAGCTGAATTTTCCTTTTTTTAAATTAATTCTTAGTATTTTGTCTTATACTCAGGATAGGTTCTTACACTAACTGTTTAAATAACTGAAATATTTACATGTAAATAATTGGTAGATTTTTCTTGTTAAAAGTTGGGGAAAGACCATTTGAAAGAGAGAGAAAAATATAAATGAGGTTCTAAATTCCATAGTAAGGAAAACCTGTGTGTCTAGCTATGCATTCTCATTTGGGGCCTGTAAAACAAATAATGTCTTGCAAGGATTTGATTTGGTGCAAATTATCTGGTAGCTGCTCTGCATTGCACTGGTCCACCCTGGGCTTGGAAACCCAGCCCCGTCCTAATCAAATCTCTGTAGTAGTTCTGTTCTCAAGTTGGGTAATTGCATGGACCAAGGCAAAAGGCTTTGAAGCTGAGGATGTCTGTTTAATTAGCCTAAGATATATTGCTTTCCCTCTTCTTAATTAAGCTGAGGTAATCATGAAATCTGTTTGACAATTGTACTCTCAAATGTTGCTCATCTATTTGATAAATGGGCAAGTAGAGGACAATTAGTTTCAGTCCTTTTGCAACTTTTCTGAAATGAAAGAAGAAAGAAGTAATTTAGGAAGATGTTTTCGCTTCTCTTTTCTACACAAATTGGAGTAGTGATAGCAAAATTGTACAGAATAGAATTTGCAAGCTTCAGCCAACCTTCCAGCCCAAAAGAAAATCCCTGCAACTTTACAAGATATCTAAATTTCCCAGAGTTTTGCCGTCCTTGAGGCATCAGAATATTTTTACAGGCTGAGGACTTCAGCTTCCTTCCCCAGGGTGCTAGCAAAGAGCCACTGAATGAGTTCTGTACATGAGCAAACCCACAGTTTTCCAATATTTGATTTTCTTTGCTGGCATGAGGATGCTGCCTTAACATGATTGTTGTATGTGAATGGTTCTAAATGTCACAATGTGGTGTTAAATATTCAGATAAATGGCTGAAGGAAAGTCAAAGAGACAAATCAAACACTATTTCCTTTCAAAGTGTTTTTGGGACATCAATATTAAAATCTAGCTTGTCCTTCATTAACAAGGAGGAAATTCCCTTGGGAGTGTCCCAACAGGTAGGCACTCTGCAATATTCTTCATGATGCAAGATGGTTCTAGATCACAGACCATGAAGGTATAAATGTACAAAGCATGCACTGATGTTTGTTTTCATATTTATGTGCATACTTTTGCTACAGTGAAGTAGTATTGGACTGAAATTGACAGTAAAATCCATGTAAATCCATTATCACTAAATATGTAATTCCTTATGGAAGTCCCTTTAAATGGCTTAAAGGTAGTAGGTGGGGAATAATGAGGATGATTTAAAGACATTGTGACCTTGAATATTTTAAGGGGTAGCAGCAATCTTGTATACTGTGAGATACACAGGATTAGACAATAGTAAATGCATTAATTTGGATTTTGCAGTCTTGTCTGTAGCATGAACATTAGACTTGTGCAAGATTAGTGGGCAGAATGCTTCTTATTGTGATTCACTTATAAAAGATAATAAATATTACAGCAGCTGCCAGAGTCCTGCTTGTTTCTGTGTCTGATCTTGTTGAATAAATGTTTTATTAGAAAATAGATTTTGAGAAAAATGACCTTGTTCCTTTTTAACTCTGCTGGACTGGCTGTTCAGCATTTACTTATTGTGGTGTTGTGAGTCAGGGAGGTGATGTAGCTGTTAATGGGTTAATCCAGTCTGGAGTTTCATAGGCCTGTTCTAATTCTGTAGCTGTAGCCACATCATCTAAGCAAATGCTTCCTGGGTAAGGAGAAAGGTGCACTGAAACTTAGGAATTCCGGATTCAAGGAGAGAGAAAACAATGACTTAGCTCTGAGACACAGTGGTGTAGTTCCTTCAGTTTTGCTCCAATGTTTTTCCAGGTCTGGGTTTCTACTTTCTCCATGCTGGGGATCAGACTGCATTCCTGCCTCCTTTGTAATGGCAAGCTGGAAGGAGCATCTGCTAAGGACTGCTCTCCACCTTGTGCTGTTAATGATGTGCTGGTTTGCTGCTGGTGTTGATCATAGCTGGGCCCTGGGGAAATAGATGTTTGCATGAATCTGTTCTGGAGACAGAATTATTGATAGATATTTATTAGCATGGAAAAAAATAAATCTGCCTAATAGGACTTATTTGGAGCAAATGCTTTGGAGTACTTGCTTGTAATGTCCTAATCTATCTACCCAGGCTTTGTGCTTTTGTACCTCTAGTCTCTCTAACTTCAGCTTCTATGCCATATTTTCAATACATCAGTAACACTGAGATATCCAAAAATAAAAATAAATATAAATTGTCTGGTGGGTCACTTCCAGTATTTCAAAGATTCTCTTCTGTCTTGATCTTAGGTATCAGATATGACTAACTGTCTTTGAAAGATTGTACTTTTTTGCTTCCACTTGTGTTTCAAAAACATCCAAGTGACCCTGGAATCCTGCTGGGGGAAAATGGCATTTTCCCAGCAAGCTACAGTGTTCCTAGGGGACCCACACAGGATACGTGCTCTTTCATCTCACTCTTAAGAAATTGAGACCTATAATTTACAGAGCTAGTTTGAAGCTTTGTTTTCCCTTTTTTCCCCTTTTCTTTTCTCACAATATATTTCTCATTCTGAGAGAACAGAACATTGTCTCTAGTAGTCTTGCTTCAACAGAGCAAGCCTGTCTTTTCAAGGACAGATCATTAATTCCTTGTGTATCCTGTTAAATTTTGCATGCTGATATTATCGAACTCTCCAACAGAGATGTTTCGGAATCTTTTTTTCCAACTACCTCTGTAGCTAGCTCTCAGGAATCATTTCCTTCCATTTGATTCATGTGTTGTCGCTGGGTTGTGGTTATTTTTTGTGGTGGTGTTGATGGGTTTGTTTCCTCCTCCTGCAGTGTGTATTGTAATCATTCCTGTGTCTCTGGAGAATCACATCTCCCATTCCTCCCCAGGGTAAGCTACCTAGAAACCTTCAGCAAACTTTGGATTCCTTGAGCAGATTATTTCCTTGGTATTTCACACCCATAAGTCATAACCTTGGGAAAGATTTCCCAGATAAAGGTGGCTGTTGTTCTTGAGGAAGTCACATAGCTCTTCAAACCAGACGGTTGTGAGGAGGAAGAGTTGACCAGTTCAGTATCTTGAACCATGAGGTCATGCTGTGGAGTGCTCTGATGTCATCCTTTTTGGTAATTACCTGATAGTTTTTGGAAAGAAGCGTGCACGATGGAATAATCAGAGATAGAAGCAGCTGTTCCTGGAAAGTATTGGACCATCTTCCCCTCATTCTGTTTTATTCTTTTTTCTTTATGTGCTGAGTTAGGAGAGAGAGGAGTTGTTTAAATGTTTGATATGTGCTTTTGTTCACTGTTCTATTACTGAAATAAGTGATTCATGCTTTCTGGTGTTTGAATTTCCAAGGAATCTGAGCACCTATGGTTCTTACTGCCTTCAGTTTTGCTGTTGGAAGCACTAAACTTTAACCATCCAAATTTTTAGGTCTTTTGTATTTCTCCCCATTGCCTTTATTCTTTATTTATTTTGCATAAATTAATAAAGACTACTGAATAATTTTTTAAATAAACACTTTATTTTAACATGTTTGATGGGTTTTATTATATTTTCTCATAGTCAAATTCTTCTTTCTGCAAAGAGCAAATGAAAAGTGATACACTAATGAAGTTATGTCATGTTCAGAGATGCTTAGATTTCAGTTTAATCTCCTGCACAGGAGTGGGGGAATTTAGTCTAGCAAGACATAGAAGACAAACTAAGTTTTGTGTTGCTTTGCTCTGTGTAGCCTAAATATGTGCTTAATGCACCTTTTCTTATTTTTGCAAGAGGTCAATGTTGGAAGCATTTGCTCGTTTCTGATGCTAACTCCATCTTGCCATGGATCTTAGAGATTTCTTTTTTACTAAGCCTTATTTCCTCTAGGTGTGTGCATTTATGAGATTCTCATAAATGCACGCACCTAGAGGAAATAAGAGGTAGGTGTCTGTGTATCCCTGCGTTGGAAGCAAATTTGGAAACAAGTTCCCTGCTGCCCAGAAAGTTGCAAACAAATATACAAGTATATTTTTAATCCAGTCTTGTACTTGGGGTGTGTGGTTCATGATTTCTCAATGATTGAGTTAGAATCTGCCTTATAAAAAAGAGCCTAAATAGTGAAAAGTTTTTATTGCTGAATTTCTAGTGTACAAAGTAATACAAGGCTGACAGGGTCCAAAAAATACCTTTGCTTACTGGTACGACTTTTATAACCAACAACTGACAGAGGATATATGAATAAGTGCTAATGGCTATGGCATGAGAAACATTAGAAAGAATGGAGAAGAAAGAAGTGGTTCACCCAAACTTTTTCTTCCCTCTCGTTCCATACACAGACCAAAAGAGAAGTTACTTCTTGGGCTGTATCACTGATGCCTGGTTCCAGTGATGTAAAGTTGTGCTTTTATTCCTTCAATCAGAATGTGAAGATGCACATTTATAGAACTCGAAGGTGTGGAACTACATTCTGAATTGGATGCCAGAGCTGTATGGCTGAACTCTAAATTGGTGTTTATTTTGTACTGGCAGAGTTTTACAGCCATTGCTCTTCTTCCCTCTATGTTTTTTTGGACCTTGATAGTTCATACTTAAATTTTTAAAATAATGATTTTATAGCTATGATGATTGCTTATCCAGTGTGTAAATGAGTTAAATTACTTAAGATGCTTTTCTGAGACTCTTTTATTAGACACAATAAAATCCAAATTCTCATTACCGTTCCTGTAGAATGTGCAGCTACTCCAAAGAAAATGCCAGATTTTATTCTGATCTGAGTAGCTGCAATTGGCTCTAGACCTGCCATTTCATGGGCAAAATTCACCTAAAGATTTTTTATGCTCTATGTATGCTAATTGTTCTTTTTTCATTACACTGGTAAAATATTTTCTCAAGTGTATTACGATTTTCTTTTGGTTGAAGTGAGCCACATTTATTCTAGTGGTGCAAGGTCCTAAAAATTTTCTTTTGTACTTTATGGATCTGAAACACTACTCTTCCTCTCTTGCATCACATCAAACTCAGGTCAAACTCAGGTCATTTTGGGAGAACTCTTAAGATGTCTTTTCCCAAGTTTACCCCTGCACCATCCTGAAAATATATTTTGAAATTTTCTTTTCCCCTCCATTTTGGCTATGGTGTTTCTTTCAGACATCTTATGTCTTGACTGTTTGCGGTAAAGCTCCTACCCTACTTCATAGGCCTACATAGGCCTCTGGTGAAGACTAATTTCTGAAATTTTCATTTTTCTCTAATATTTCTCTTTTTTTTTTTTTCCTTTTTTCCCCTTTAAATGTAATGCCCAGGACTACTGCTCAAGGGATGTTTTGCCTAGCCTGATGTAGCAAAACATCTGTGCTTCTTTTTTATTGAAGATTCTCTCGGCAGCACAAACAGCTAGGCACTTAAAGATAATGAAATGGAGGCTACGAGTCTGCAGCTAATGACAAAGTTGCAGAATTTGCATTTTTTTTCTTCTGCCTGCTTTTCCCGACATCCTAGATTTTTGTTTCAAGTCCCAATTTGGTTGACTTCTGGCCTCATGTAAAATATTCATTAACTGGAGTCACAAAGGTTTTAGTTAAATATTACAGAGCTCTTCTGCAACTCAATGATTTTTTAAAAATTTTTTTTTTTAAATTTCCACAACCACCACCCCTGCAAAAAATCCAAGCAGAATGTTTTTTTTTTTTTTTTTTTTGTTTTGCAGAAGGGGAGGCTAAACCTCCTGTTGCATTTTCCGCAGGTAGGCATTGTTGCAGCAGTGGTGCTCTGGTTGTGCAGTCACAGTCATACTTTGAGAGCAGGACTCAGAGATCCTGATGTAGCTCCCAGAGATGTTGCAAAGACAGACCCAAGTGGCTGTTATAGATCAGGACAGAAGGATGAAAGATTGCTATCAAATTCTCAGTGGCTTCTCTCCTCCCAGGCTCTATATACCTTGCCCTTATTTGCCCTGCTTTGTTATTGGCAGAGAGCAGGCACAGCTGGGGGAAGGGGATGGTGTCCCTGGGGAAAGCCTGCTTCTTACACACCAAACCATCCTAAATTATAATTATCAAACTGGGTGCACAACAGGTATTTTTCAGACTAAATCCTCAGATTGTTTTGTATTGTTTTAAGCTACAAAATTGCCCAGCATTAATAATGATTAGCACGGTATTTAACTAGAGAGAATTAAATTAACTTTTCTTCTGGAAACACATGCCATATCTAACATGAAAGGCGCCTTTGCCTAGAGCTTAACTGGTACCAATAGAAATAACAGAGCTAATTAATGTCAGCTCATAAAACTAATGACTGTGTTCTTTCCAAGTGGTAGCACCGGTTCATTCAGTGGCATGTATAGCTTCTTTACTTTTAGTCAGTTGGCTTTGAATTTTTTTCTAAATTAGAAGACTTGCCTGGAGTTTTTTCTTTATGTACTTCATCTGGCAGGCCTAGAAAGCCTATTTCTCTTCAAACAAACCCACAAACCCAAACCAGGACTAGGCAACTATGACTCATCCTCTTTTTTTTTTTTTTTTTTTTTTTTCATTATTTATTTCTGTATGTTGTTTTATTTTAGTCTCATTTCTCTTTGAAACTTTTTAAAATTCTAAACCAAGTATTTTCTATTCTCAATAATCATCAGGGTAGGTCTTTTTTATGACCAAGCTTTCAAAACCTTATCTTGCAATTTGCATGTCTATGTCAGCACCTACACACTGCAGGCATTCAGATATGGAGAAGCTTTTCAAGGCACCTTATTTTGGAATTTCAGTATTTATGCAAGAGATTATTGCCCCTTAGGATGAGCTCTGTTAAATTCAATTGAATTCCTGCAATGCTAAGAATATATTTTTCTTTGCTGTGGGGCAAACTGTGTTAAAGCTTCAGGCTTCTGGCTATACATTTGCCAGAAGCAAAATTCCAGCTGAGTTCAGTGATGTTATCTCACCTAAAGCCTAAAACTACTATTCACTTATCCACTGACTATCACCCAATGGAAAGAAAAGTGGTTATGGGCTTCTAGCAAGAGAGGAAGAAAGGAATGTTCTTAAATACCCATGAATTGCAAGGAAAGGAAAAATTGAAGCCTGTAAGGACATTTAAGGCATTTATGGTTCTGCAGAGCTGGAATAATTTTAGCTTTGCAGATGTGCCAAGCTGTTGGCAACTGCAGTTTGAGTCAGTGGAACTGCATGAAAGGACTTGCTCACCAGAAACACCTGATGTAAAGCAGCGGTGAAAACTAGAATTTCCTGCTGGAACAACAGCAAATTAAGGAAAAGCTCCAGGTGACATCATAAGGGTGTTCAGCTCAGTTAGAAAGGATCATCCCTCCTGCTTCTGTCAAATATTGATTGAAGACAGTGTTGCCTTATCACAAGTCCTAACCACAAATAAACCCATGCAAAAAATCTGTTCTAAAAAATGTGCTTTTAATCCCACTTTAGAGACTCAGCAGCAGGAATACATCAGAGCTTTACTTACTCTTCACCCAGTTTTACAATTGTTATGTATTGCCAATATCTATTGTGTCTGTAGTTTCTTGACTAATGAAAATGATTTGGTTTAAATTAGATGACAATAAAATGCATGGAAAGTCAAAGTCTTCCTCTTAACTAGGGTTATACCAAGATATTTCATCATCAGGCAGCTCAACCTGACTTAATTGTTAGTGGTTTCAAGAATTAGCTTCAGTATGCAGCATAAAATTTTTATTCTGAGAGCAAAACTAAAACCTTAGCTTTCAAGGGAAGAATTGGAAAGGCTTGTGGCACTGGCATATGAGGAAACAGAGTTTCCTTTGGTAGATGGAGTCCTGAGGGTTTCATGAAAGACATGTCCTATTAAAAGACTGCTTTTTAAATTAATTAAAATGAGCTTGATGTTATATTTTACATGATGTCCGGGCAACAGGTACCACTAAACTTGTAGCTTTAGTGTACCTGCCTGGTAATCGTAGTTCCTCTGACACTGAGGGTCTCTCAAAAGGGCTGCACATAAAAAGTAGCTGGTGAAAAGCCTTCCACTGGCTTGAGCAATTGTTTAGAAAAAACTGGGACCAAGAGGTGCAGAATCAGACTTCAAGGTAGTATTTCAGTCCCTAACCCTACCCCACTAGCCCAACAAAACAAATTATTAGGTATTTTTCTGCTCCATGTAGCACCATCTTCTATCTGCAGAAGCCAATTTAAAGAAATATGAGTGGGTAATTATTTTCTGGTGAGTTTCCTTGTAGTCTCGAAATCTAAGGAGATAAGAAGAAAAGGAGTAAGAATCCAAGGATCTCAGCTAGCCTTTTCCCATATGAACAACCTTCATTGTCTGGATAGCCCTATGTATGGAAAGTTTATGAGCTTCTTACTTTTCCTGGTAAACCTGTAATAGTATAGGGCTGAGTTGTCATCAGTCCATGCCTTTTTGGGTGCTGAAATGGCCAACATAAGGGATGTCTCTCTTCCCTGGACTAAAATGCAAGGGGCCACTTCATCGACGATGTTTGGTTTGCCCATGGGATCAGCCTGAACCTGCTGCACCCCTTTGAGAAGGAGTAGAGTAGAAATCTTGCTGGGTTTGCAGCCCCTCAGGAGGGCTATATCAACAGCCCAGTGCAGAGCCTCATGATCTCGGGCCTGTTCCCTGGGTTATTTGCCAGTCCTGCTTCATTTTTTAGGAAATCAGCTATGACATGGGAGTTCCTCTGTGTGACACCAGCCAGGCAGCTCACTTTGGCCCTCCATGCTGGGTATTGCACTCCTATTTGGCAGCTTTGTCTATTCCTGAAGAATATTATTTTTAGCTTCCTAACTATTGGGAAAGAAGCAAAGCTGGGAGAAGCAAAGGGAAAGGAGTTGCTGAAATGTTCACAAATGCACTACCGCTTCAAAAGTGAGCTGTTTTCCTGCCAGTCATTTTTCCTTTTGTTCCTCAGAACTGAGTGCATTATATTAATTTAGCTGAATATTTCAAAAAAGTCACCTTTTGCCACCAGAATTTATCATCTATATTTTCCTCCTTGCATCTTATTTAAATCTCTCAACTTAGATTTTGTTATTTGGCATATATTTATTTATTTACTTGTTTACTTACAGCCTTATGCCATTAAGCAGCCTGCTGCCACACCAATAAATGGGTAAAGAAATGAATGTGTTGAAAGAAACTGTCTGCACTGTGATTTATGCAGAAGCAGAGGACTCTTTCAGGCTCTTAAGAGGTGCATCACAGCTTTGAAAGTGACAGACTTGAACAGTGCATTGAATTTCCTTGATGGAGCTGACCTCCAGGAATTGCTTCCTTTTCAACTACAAGAATAAAAAAACTTTACCTAGTTTCAAAGTTTCTCCCTTTCTTTCAGCATTCTTTTATTTTCTTAAGCTGCTCTTGAAAAAATGTTGGAAGGCTGGGACCTCAGAAAAGGTGTTTTTGTACAATTTTGCTGTTTTGCTTTTTCTTATTGCTCTGGCTTTGATGGATTTGCTAAGGAACTGGAGCTACCTAAGCTTTCTCACTCGATGAATCGCTTTATGTTTTTGGATCTCAAGCTTTATTCTTCTCTGTCTCTAGAAATTCCTTACAGAAGTGAAGAATATGGCAGCAAAGATGCCTCAAAAAACACGATTCCTAAATTTCATGTGTAATAAAGTATACATAAAGCTGTACTGAAGTTCAGCCTGAATGAGCAGTGACCCAAAGATTCTTCAAAACTCTGAGGTATGCATTTCACAAAACAGCCTATAAAGAGAAGTGGGAAAATAACATTGAGGGCTACTTCATTTCCACTTGGTTCTTTCATTCCATTCATAAGGAAAATAGCCCTCTACTTCATGCTATCTATCCACCTTTTGGACAATTTGGAGCCAACATAAATAAATGGGAATTGCTGTAAGTAAAGCATCATTCAGCCATTATGCAGTTACAAAATGAGTAGGAGCTAAGAAAGTATTCAAAATGCAGGTGCAAAAAACTCAAGAGCCAAAGGAGCATTTTTATTATTCAGTCTAGCTCCCCAGTTTCCTGTAAGTGCTCTACGTTTATTCTCAGTGGAATGATTTGACTGAAAACCAATTAGAAAATTCCTATATGTGCCACTCTCCAACAGAAAGGTGCAAAATGCTCTAAACACCAGGTAACCAGGAATTGCTCTGTCATTATACTTTTTTTACCCTGAGTCTCTTGATGTCATCTGAAAGAGAGTTTTGTGGTTTCACTGTCTCTAGGTGGAAGTTTCTTCTAAGGACAGCATTGTGCTATTTACTGCACTAGTAAAAAACTACTAGGAGGTTGTGAGCCCTTCTCTGTGCGAGCTTCTTAATGTGTGATTACTTAAAAAGACTCTTTGTAACTTGTTCTTCTGCAGTGGTATGAATGGAGGACTAGTAGATCCAGAGTTGGTCCTCATCAGTTTGAGGAATTGCTTTCATTTCTTCTAAAAATTGTCTTGCGATTTTTTTTCTTTAAATTCTCTGGTGCAACACTGAGCACACTTGGAAAACAGGACTCAGAGAGGACTTGGTTAAAAAAATGCTTAAAATCTGAATCAAAAATATTCTAATGTGATTACTCTTAATAGTCACACTGGACAAGAAAGAGATTAAAGGAAACCCAGTTTCCACTGCTGTGGAAATGTCTGGTTTAAACTGTGGTGCCTCAGGTGGCCGGGGAAGATTACCCAGAGTTTTAAGGAATGCTTTCTTGAATTCTTAAATGTCCACCATCAAGCATGATCAGAGCAAAAACTGCCCTTCATGGTAACTCTCAGCTGTACTTTTTAATGGTCCATTCAGCCCAGATGCCTGGACACATGAGCAAATAATACCTTAATTAAGTAACAGATAGTGTCACTCTTTGACTGCAACTGGCCTGAGATTATCAACACTCAGGTCTCCCCCTGTCAATACCTTAATAAAAATCACATGCTATTGTATTTTGGATATTTTTTCCTTTCTGTTTCTCCCCTTTGGCTAAACCAGATGCCAAGAGAAGAAGATGTTTCGTATTCAGTGTGTATTCCACAGCCAATTGCTACAGTCATTGGGTTCCAAACAAGATAGTGTTTTTAATGGATTTATGGTATCTATTTTTCTTATCTAATATTACAGATATCTGTCTCAATGCTTTTTATAAGCTTTCAAGAATTATATCAACTTTCATGTCTGCAGTTTGGGATACAAATGCTGTTCAAGCTGGCTGTAAATGTACTGCTTGGAGGTCAGGAGAAATCTATTGTGGCACCATGGAGCTCCCTTTAAGTTGATTTATTGAGCTGAGAAGTCAAAAGAGAAATGTTCACTGAAAGCTACCTAAGGTTTCTCTGCATTGCACAGAGTTTGTGGGTGCATACCTGAGCATGAGAAACAATTTCTGTGAGATTTGTTTTGCCTTTTTTTTTCTTTCAAACATTTTTTTAAATGATTCGTTCTTTTACTACCAGCATGATCCAAAGGAGATGATACAGTAGAATAGCTCATGTCTGAAAATGAGTTTGCTATGGGCTTTCCATATAATAATTATTACATCATCCTTCCATTTGCATTTTTTACAATAGAAGTATATACAAAAACAGAAAAGAAAAACAAAACAGAACAAAAAAGGAATATTTCTGTGCCTGAAGGATACATTTTGAATGAGCATGGCATGTTCAGCTCCTGTGTGGCTGAAGTCTATGAATGTATAAATGACTAATGTATATTCATACTGTCAGTAGCAATTGAAAGTCTCTTACTCTTCTGACCACAAGAAATTGCGTTCTGGTTTTTGTTCTCCAGTCGTTGTGACTTTTCCACTCTACCCATGGGGAATACAGCCTTAAAACCCAGTGAAACGGAAGGGATTGTTGGAGAGAAGAGTGTTCAGAGAATGTTTCTCTTGGTCCCTTTTTGTGTTTTGCTTTTTCGGCTTAATCTGCCCTCTATTATGAAGCCTGTGATAGTCCTAAACTCTGCATGCACAAGGACACCCAATGACTCCTTTTCCTTGCTCAAAGGTGCCAGCCCTGTTGTAATTACCCCAACCATTTTTTAATTACACTCCCACTGCTGTGTACTTCTGAAATCTCACCTCGACTTCTTTATCAGGTTTGTCATGGTGCCAACAAGAATTATGTAAAATATGATAAGCAAAGCAAGGTTTCTCACCTGTTTCTTTTTGCACCTTCAGGAGCCCAAAGGTAGAATCTAAAAGCTTGCTGAAACAAATGATTTGACTGTGAGCAATTCTGGTGCGATTGATCAAATTTCTGTATTGACAGTGGGTTTTAGGTGAAAATGCTTCCTTCTTCTTATAGTCCTGCTTCAGAAGATGCTAGCTAATGGTCTGCAGCATCTAGGAAGGCAGCTGCAGTGGAAGAAAAAGAGAAAAGATGAGGTGGAATAGTAGTATTTTTGGACAATAAAGACAATGTTATCCTCACTTGAACTGATGTGTTCAGAGTGGCAGTCACAACAAGAAGGATGAGAGTGAAATAACCTCTAATTCAAGCAATTTTGCAGGACTAAAGTCCTTAAGAGTGAAGATGGAGGGTAAGGAATGCCGGGCAGCTCTCGGGTTAGATGTGAACAGTGTAATGGTAATGAAAAGTATCAGCACTGCATCGGGATTAAAAAAATATTCAGTCTCAAGTCTCTGCAGGAGCCCTGAACAGTATCAGGAATGAAGTGGGTTCTTTGTCTCAGGTTGAGACAAAGAGATATATTAATCTGAAGTGTCACACCACTTTTGGCTACAAAAGTAAATGGGAGAACACTTGAGAGACTTGACCTAGGAGAAATATTTGATTGGGATGAAGCTGGAAATAAAAACAAAAGGTTGGAGCCTAAATTTTCTTTTGTATAGTATCATTGACATTGGTCAGGTTATTGCAAAGTAGAGATAATAAAGCTTTGCCTTAGGTTAGATTAAAACTATGAAGTTCACAGGCACATTTGAAGATCTGTGGGTATACATCAGGCATCAGTTTTTAGCTTGAACTGCCTCTAGACATCTTCTTCAGCAATAATAGTCACGTTGGTGGGCTTGCAGGAGATTTTTGTCTTTACTCTTCTGCAAGCTTTTCTGGTCCTGACTTCTACACCTATTTGGGGTTGGATGGCTGGTTCGGGTTAGTTTCCCTGCTTTCAAAAGTCTTTGCCCTTCTTGAATCATAACTGTAAATCAGGCTTTGTCTCAGTTTCTTCCAAAGTGACACAGCTCTGGAATAGTGTTGTATTGCTGAGGATGAGGATCTCAGAGGAATATGTGCACAGTGGGGACAGCATTGTCTGCCAATGCCATGGGATAAACTGCCAGAACAGGGACTCTGACACCTCCCATCCTGCAGCATCACACTTTTCTTTCTTTGTCTCTGAATTCTTTAGAGCTTCTACAAGGAACATCAAAGGAGGCTTATCAAATACTTTGTACTGATGGTATGCTGCAATATTTCTTTTTCTCTTTGACACTTTTAAGCCAATCCTGACAAAGATTTCTTTTGTTGTTGTTTTGGTGGGTTTGTCTGGTAGGTTGTTTTTCAGTTTTAGTTTGGTATATCTTTTGTCCTTGGAAATTTTCTCTTTTGTCTTTTATTTTGATAGAGTGGTTGTTTCTCATAACTGTTTTATGTTTGGTTCCTAAGCAGTTCACATGTGCATTTTACGCACGTATAAATGGAGTGTTATAATTGACTTTACTGAGATAGCTGGGGAGGGAAGGAAGGGGATAAGTAGAGACACCAGAAAGCAAGAATGTGCTTTTCAAGTGCCATTAGTTCTGTCTTCAGTTTCAATGTCCTTTGCCGGCTAAAAGCTACCTTATCCTTTTACATGGGAGATGTTAGACATAATGAGTGTGGTCTGATGTTTGGAAATTTGTGTTCTTTAACCACAGGCTTTGATTGCTTGTTTAACAAGAAACACCCTCCAGTGAAATCCTGGTGTCTAACACACTCCCTTCTGTTTAGCTTTCAGTTATGAGAAGCAAAAGCCTGTGCAGAGCCCAGGTTTTTTGAGAATTATGTTCTGCACTTTTAGTCTGTTTATTGAATCGTCTGCTAACTGATGAAGAGAAAAAAAAAATATTGTGAATAATGCAATGAAGGACATGTTTACTACTACTGCCATTTTATTTATTGCATATACACTTTTGATTTTGCTCTGTGGACTGGATTATTTTAATGTAATATTTTTATCTTACTGCCAGATGTATGTAAGAAACACTGTTAGATGCACTAAAAAGATAGAGGGGTGATTGAGTATGTAGTAGATATAGCCTGTGGCTCAGAGAAAAAAGCTCATCCCTGGGTTTATCATCCAACGTACATGTTCCCCCCAAGTCCGGCAAGAAGTCTCGTGATTTAAGGAGGCATCAGGACCTTAGTGATAAAAGTTAAAAATGCAAAATTAGAACATGTGCTTGTTTATTGCATAAAAGAATACATATTGGAGGTTAGTTTAGGTAGGGGCATAGTTTTCTGTAACCTCTTTTCAAAGAGGCAATAAGAGAGCTTGTGCTCTTTGTTGTCTTGGAGGGTCACCTGGCAGTTCCAACAACATATTTCCATGGCTGAATGATAGCTAATTTTGGTGAGTGATTATAGTCACTGAAACGTTATCACTATTCAACTTTTGCCAGTCTTCTGGAATAAGGCAGAACTCTGTGAATGTGGTCATGTGTCTTCCTTCACCTTACACTTGAGTTAATTTTGGTCTTTTAAAAATTTTCACATTTAAGAATGAAGTGGATTTTTTATACTATGAAAGGAAATTTTTGAGCAACGTGGGGACTGTTTTGTGCTGTACATTACCACTGATCCACCCTAGTGGATCACTGGCTTTCAGCAACGCTCCCCAGGCCATTTAAAGAGATTATTGTTTAGAGCAATACTATTATATTCTTTGCTATTACAGCTAAGTGGAAAAAAAGTTAATACAATTATTTTCATATTGGAAAATGCTATTCCATCAACTGGTCTCAGTGTATTGGATTTGTTTATTTTTCCCTCTGAAGATCTTAAAATTTGCAGATTTCATGCTGCTTTAAACAACAGAACTCTAAAATCCAAACTCCTTTATCAAACAATATTTCCATTCTCTGTACATCTCATCTTCAATTATGGGCAAAGACTTCTGACTTCCTGCAGGCTCAAGGCAGGAGGCTAAAGATCATCAGCTGCACTAATGTCCACTGCTGATTAATTCATTTTTAGTATTATTATTTGAATTGCAGGCTTAAATGCCTTAATCAAGAACGTGACCCATGTGTGCCTATGCACACACTTATAAATAATAGGAAATAGTTTTGATCAAATGCCTGACTGAGCAAGCAAGAGAAGGGTAGATGTTAGAGAGGCAGTGGTGAGGACCACAGAGTGTGACATTGTAAAAGGGACGTGATGAAGTCCCTAGTGCTGCTCTGAAAGAAATCTCATAGTGAAAAAGTTGGGTTTGTGTATTTTCTGTTTTGCCGTTGACTTTGCAGCACTCCTTTAAAATTTCTTCCCTTTTTACAATGTCCTCTGTTACTGTTCTTTGTTCACCTGATTCTCATGGTGCCCCCAGTGGCTAATGGAACCAGGACTGACTGAAGGGACCACAAAGCAGAGCTATTGCGTTTCTTTTTATTGCTAATGATTTCAGCCCCTGGCAGATGGCCTAATTGTCAGAACTAAAGGAAGCTCATGAGAATCATAGTGATGGAACTGGCCCGGTGACTTCCAGTAAGATACATGGCTTGTAAGAGCACACAGGGCATTGGCATAGCAAACATTATTGGTGCTTAAATGTTCTCAAAAGGGTTTGAATAATGGGTTTATTAAATGTAATTTACAGCCAGCTATAACTTAAAGAAATGAAGCAAAATATGTTTAGCAATTTCCTTCCATTCTGTCTTCCGGGCAGCCACAAGCATAACCACTATATATGAACCAGAAACTTACTTCACTGATGCCGTCACTTCTCTCCTCAGGTACATAAATTCTCATTAATGTTATTGAGCTACCTGCAGATGTGAGACACACAAGCACATATTCCAACAAAAGGGAGTTGTACATATTAACTCCCAACTGGCTTGTTTTGAGAATATTATATTAAGTCGTTTCTGTCAGATTTGTTTGATTGCTTGGCTTGCCTATTTGCCAAGTTTAATATTAAAGTTGTAGGATGAAAAGATGTATATTAAAAAACTTGTTGGATGGCAAACGTGGAATTGGAGTTTATTGCTTGTACTGCCTGTAGCCATCCCTCTAGTCCACCTTTTCTGCTGTTTATTTCATTCTTGCCATCCTTTGAGGAAGTCTGCTGTCCCCTCTAAATTCAGTGGAGACAAAGAAGGAAAAAATGATTACTTCTCTTCTGTGCTTCCTTAAATATTATCAGACATGGCTTTGGTTGTGCTGCAGCCCTTCAGGGTGTCTTTCCCTGTGGCCATAATTCAGTAAGTGGCTCCCTGCATGTCTTACTGCACAATGAGATTGTTGATACAACCTGTTAGGGTTGCAGGGTAGAGCTGCTGTGATAGCAGCTCCAGCAGGGTTTTAATAAGGCCAGGGAGCACAAGGATGAAAGTTACCAGAATATGTTTTTATTTGCTTGCTTTAATGTTTTTTGTTGCTGATTTCCAGTACATGTGCAGTTTTCTGTTCTCTTCCTTTTTCCAGAATATAGATTAGGATCTCATTAAATTTAAACCTCAGCTGTGCTGGAAAATATTACTCAAGTCAGAATCTTCACTAATATCTTTACATATGAGAAAACATTGATACTGCCTTTGCCTGCCTGCTTCAGAGCTGCCCCAATTTAATCAAAGCATTTTATGTCTGGGAGACCTGGTTATTGCACAAAGTGCTGTCCTCTGTGAAGTCTGGGAGATTTTTTTCCAGCCCGGCACTGTTGCTTTTTGCACATAGGTATCTACTTGCTATAAGACTGGCACAGGTCAAAGTGAAACAAAGAGCTGTTTCACTCTGAATTCCAGAGAATTCCCGTAGCACTGACGGGAGGGTGTCAGTGAAGTGGGAGGTGAAAATCCTGCTCCTAGTTTACAGGCAGAGCAGCTAATTTGCATAGGCAGTTCATAGAGCTGCCCTAGATTTAGATCCTTTCCTTGATTTGAATGACTGGGGAGCAGACACAGGCTGAGGAAGCAAACTAAGGAGACTCCTCATTGCCTCATGCTTCCTTCCAACAGAGTGAGTTCATGGACGTGAATTTACTCTGTGGAAATTTGTAATAGGAACAGGTCTGAGAGCACTGTATAAGAGCTCAAAGAGCATGTTTTGAAACCAGAAAGACAAAGGCGGCCTTTGTGAAGGTGAAATGATGCAGATGCTTCTTGCTTGTTTATCTAATTCTTGCTCGGCCAAGGTGGGGAAGAGAAGTTTAACCCCCTTTACTTTCCCATTCTCAAAATTGTGTCACTTCTACAGACATGTCTGGTGCAGTGTTTGCTGAGCTTCCCATTAAAAGCTGCATTGCTGCTTGAGACAGTTGTGAGCAATGGCAAAGGCACTGAATCCATCTGCTGAGTCAGAACAACATTTAATTATAAAAAATAATTGTGCTCATTTCTGCTTATTGGATTGGTGTTTTATATTCTGCAGAAATTAGTGGTGTGAATTCAGATGCATATTAGTGAAAGTTTTTCTTTATAGCTAATTCAGTTGAGATTATTTTTTCTCAAGCAGCACATGCTTTATTGCCTTTCAGCATGTAAACTATGACACTTGTATCATTACATTATGTGAATCTACAAAAAGAAGTAAACTTGATCGTTTTAAACTCCTCAGCTGTCTTGAACTTTAAGCTATGCTTTTCATAGTTGGTGACATACCTTAAAAAGCAAAAAGAAATTGAAATTTCAGCATGGCATGACTCCAATAGTTAAATTCTTAAAATAAAAAGAATGGCTATTAGGAGACTTGCAATAAGGTAACAGGGGTCAAAAACATGACCTATCAAGTTGTTGTTTGCTTTGGAAACTGCTGCTGTTACTTTAGAGTATAATTTTTACATCCTTCCTGTGATGTGGTTTAGGGAGCTGCTCCACAATAGTTACCCTATTAGAAAATGGCCCAGTTTCTCTGACTTTCTCAGTACAGTTATGCGATACAATATGATTTCAAAAGCTGTATTCTTTTCTCCTGAAGGAGAAAACATCTGCATGGAGAACAATTTTGCTTGAGTGTTACATCAACACTTTTTACTGGAGAAAGAGGACAATCTCTGTAGATATATCATTCCCAAAATAGGCTGTGACCTATGAAAAAAAATCCTCTGCTACTGTAAGATATCAGATAGATACTGGCTTGAATCAAAGCAAGTTGCCCAGGCAGGTTGCAGTCCTGTATTGATCCCATTGAAGTGGTTTATGCCAGACATGGTAAAAATGGCTTTGCCCGTCCTGGTTACTGAATTGAAATGCAGAACTTCTGCATAAGGGGTGAACACCAGCCTATCATTCAGAACAAGGCTGTTATTCTTGGGAATTGCCTACTAGGAGGTAAAATTCTTAAGAGTCAGATAAAGCTAACAAATACAGTCAAATGTTTTGCATTGCTGTGCTCTTTAAGTGCCCAAAGTTTGCTTTTTTTTTTTTTTTTTTAACTTGGAAAAATTAGCCTTTGTTCGTGTTTTGGGCAATGATTTTCTGCAAGTGCTGTGAAGGCATCTCACAGCCCCTGACAAGTTTCTGCAATTCTCCATTATCACCTTAGATAACAGAAGAGAAGGCAATTTTCTTTCATTGTTATATTCAAATAAGAAAGGGGGGGAATCCACAGTAAGTGCAAATAGAGCCCTGTAAACACAGGGAATTCAATACAAAGGAGACACCCAGGACTCAGAAAGAAGCCTTTGGTGGGATGACTGTTTTGGCTATTACAGTAATTTTTGTCATTTTTGTGTTTCACAGCAGAGTCGTACATGAATAGTTATTGGCAGTATAGCTTCATCCCCGAGGACTGTGACTGGGACATGCTCCCACAGGACACACCCTCCTTGCTCCCTCTGCTTCACTGGGGCTTCCTCCTTTTTCTGTGCAACACTGCAGGAAAACAGGCATTTCAGCTGTTCCTTTGTTAGTGCTTTGCATGCTATCCACAACAGAAAACAAATCAACCTTATGATACACTTTTTGCCTTGCATGAAAGTTGGTGAGCTTCTAATGTTCATTAAACCTTCTGTTAATTAGCCACCAGTTGTGAACAGTAGCGATACATTTAGTTGACATTAGAAGAAAACATCCAAGCACTGTCCCTAGTCCTTCAACATACTGAGGGTGTATTTCTATGCATTTGTTTTGGGCTTGATTGTCCCTATATGTTACTGTAAATGAGGTCAGAATTGAATAGACTGGCCTTATTATGTCCTCATAATAACTGCAATAGCCTGAATTAGCCTGGCCCGTGCCCTCTGTTGTCCTCTGCTGGGTCACAGTTTCTGTGTCTATCACTTCTTGCAGTCATCTTCTACAGCAGAATTAATCACCTGTACGTTTTTCATGCGAATTCTAGGAATTATTCAGAGGCTAATGCCCATAGTCTGTTATCTCACACTTGCCAAAAGTCTGAAATCTGCTCGAAACAGTCACTGGGAACCCATAGTTCATTTTGTTGTCACCTAATTGCATGCACCTGCTGGTGACAGCAGTAAAATGTGATATCTCTGACATGATGGCAGCAGATGGGATGCTCAGAAGAACTGCTTCCATTTTTCTTCCTAATGAGCACAGTCTTTCTCTCCTTTTGCCTTTTTGCTGTGCAGGGAAGATACAGAGATATGCTGGGAAAGATGATGGCTGTGGCAGTGGAGCTTAATGCAACACTGCTGCTTTTCTCATACTTTTCCTAATAATGTGTCAATCAAATATTCATGCCTAAAACTTTCTTTTTAATGGAATTAGCAGAAGAAAAGACTTTTAGAACCAAAAGGCCTCAAAAGAACTCTGTAATAGTGGTGGTACATTCAGCACTTGTACAGCTACAAAAAAGCAAGATTTACAGGGAAAGCAAATTTCAATTATTTTAAATTGCTTTTAGATGCTTAGAAACATGGCCTTGTCAGTATGAAAGTTTGTCCTTTCCCCCCTCCATTTTTGGTTGGTTATTGGGAAGACATTTCTCTCCCTACAAACTTGGTTTCTCTGTAGCCTGACTCTTGTACCAGGAATTTGAAAACTGTACCCAGGTGAATGATAGTGCAGAAAGTATTTACACTTTCTAATGAGGTAAGACTAACATTGCCAGTTCAATGCATTCCAGTTGGAAATGTGCTTAATCAGAGGAAAAAATAGAAAACTTGGTCATAAATTTCCTGGCAGACTGTTTTTGAGGGGGTTAAAATGCTTATACATCGGAACTAATATGCCTTGGAAATAAAAGCCTTTCATGAAAAAATAGTTCTGAAAGAAACAATTTCTTTTTTCAAGGAAGATATTTAACCAAGGCCAGACTTGGCAATTGAAAAACTAAATGTTATTTTGAATGGTTTGATGATATACTGCTATAAATTTATATTACGGAATCTCCAGCATCCTGGTGGTGTTGTGCCTCACACATACCAGTCACAGACTACTATTTCATAGTCTGTAACTCTCCTGTGGTGGAACAGGAAATCTGGGGTGGCATCACTGTGGGCATGTATGAAGGTCACCCTTAGACGTCACTCCATGTTTCTGCTCTTTAGGTTATGGAGTTGTGACCCAACACTGGGCTGTAAGTCATGGAATCACAGAATCATTAAGGTTGGAAAAGGTCTCCAAGACCATCAAGCCCAACCTGTGACCAAACACCACCATGCCAACTAAACCACAGCACTAAGTGCCATGTCCAGTCATTTCTTGAATGCTTCCAGGGATGGTGACTCCACCAAACCCCTGGGAACAGGGAGCCTTTCAGTGAAGAAATTCTTCCTGATGTCCAACCTGAACCTCCCTTTGTCCAGCTAGAGGCCACCTCCTCTTGCCCTGTCACTAGTTGCCTGAGAGAAGAGACTGACCCCCACCTGGCTACAACCTCCTTTCATGTCTTTTTTGTATTGTGGCACCCCAAAACTGCCCCCAGCACTGGAGGTGAGGCTGCCCCAGTGCAGAGCAGAGGGGACAATCCCCTCCCTTGCTCAGCTGGCAATGCTGTGCCTGATGCACCCGGGACAGGGATGACCTTCCTGGTGCCTGGGCACTGCTGGCTCATGTTCATTTTGATCAGGACCCCCAGGCCCCTTTCCATGATTTCCAGCATCTCATTCTCCAGTCTGTCCATATATCCAGGGTTATCCTGTACCTGATACAGAATTTGGAACTTCCCCTTGTTAAACTTTGGCTTGTTCTAAACCAAGAGTCACCAAAGCCCTCTGGAACACTTCAGCTGTGGAAATGCAGTGGTCATTATGGATGCATTTAAACTCATGTGAATAGATGATTCTGCAGACATAATTCTGCTGCATAATACTTGAATCAGTTGTTTGCTGGTGTAAATGCAGAAACTTTTAATTTCTGCTAAATTTGATTCTATCTTATTGTTTTTGCAATAAGTATAACGGAAAGGCTTATTAGGTGATTCCCATTGCTGAGCTGTATTTTGTTTAAGACTTTCAAGAGCACTTTAAATTGCTTAGGAGCACAACTTCCATTAATAGCCATTTAAGCATTTTTTGGGAACTTCTGCTCATCATTCAGTCCACAATTTTCCCAGGGGAATGACTCAGGTAATGTTTGCTATATAAAGCTTCCTGAGTCTGAGCTGAGGATGGTTTAACAAGTGGGGGTTTATTTAAAGCATTCACTGGACTTTGCTGCTCCATGCTGATCAACGCTGCTGGTGGTACAGATAAATACATTCTGCAAATGAGCAAATATGGGCCTCATCAAAGCCCATCAACGGCCATCAAAAATCTCCCACTGTGAGCAACGTTCACTCAGATTCACAATAAATAAATACAGGGAAAAAGCAAAGAGATTGTACCACTGATAGCCCTTTATTTTTGCAGTTAAATAATTGCATTATTTCAGTGTTAATTATTTTGTTTCTCAGCTCACTAACGCTTCTGTGGACACACATTCACTCCCCTCACCAGTTGCCCTCTCTTTCCAGTGGAAAGGATTCTTACTATCACAGCAGATTGCAAGGCTCCTCTTTGAGAAGAAGATTATTTGGGGTCTTGATGCAGGTGGCTGAAGCAATTGATAGAACTGACAAAATCACAGCCAGATCCCAACCCAAAACTTATCTCAAGCCCCACTTCTTGTGCCTGCAGACCACCCTTGTGGGAGCTGTGCCTCACAAGCTCAGATTAGCTCTTCCATCATCATATCCCTCCCTGTGCGAGCAAAGACACAAATTGTCCTGCCCATTTCAGGGCAGGAAAGAGCCCTACTGGTCCCACTCCATCTTTTCCCATTCCCTGGAATGTTGGTCTCTCTTGAAACACAGGTTGATATTTCCTTGCAGATGCATTTTTGATAATATCTAGATAATATGTGCAGGAATTGATGGTTGGGTAAAACACTAGGTTTCTTTAAATTCTCCAGCTCAGCTGAGTTTTATTCAAGTGGAGTGCTACAATTTTGGTATCAGTTGAGAGGCATCTTCAAGATATATCATTTTTGTTTTCCCTTTAATCAGGCTTTAAATCTAAATAAATAAATGTGTAGCAGTAAATGCTCTGTGGTATATTTTGTAAGATTAGCTGTCTTCCAGTATCATAACAGCTCATGATAGTCTTTGCTATTTATGTTCCTGCTGAGAGAAGAGGAAAAGCAGCTAGTTCAGTGAGCAAATTATGAAGTTTGTGGGTTAATGAAGTGCCTGTCATAAAGCTGATTGTTTTTTTCCTCTCGTTCTCTCTCTTTCTGCTAACAAAGCTCTTAATACTACAAAGCTTGAAAGACTGAACCTTCCTATTTGTTTTTCAATGCACACCCATATTCAGAAGGAAAAAAAAATCTAGTCAAATGGTTTTTTCTACCAGTCAAAGTACACACTGTGAATAAGTTAAGGTAAGGAAGTAATAAAACTGCTTATTGAGGCATGTAAATCCTCAAAGTTTTCGCTTCCATTTCTACTAATAAGTATTTTTAAGCTTGGATTACTGCAGATTTTCATGATGCTTTACTTTTATAACCTTTTTGTCTTCTTGATAGAGACAATTTTACCTTCTATTCAATATAAACAAGAGGCAAGGGATCAAATATACCTTTCTGCATATCTGTCTTCACTGTCTTATGTATTTCCCTAAAGCCATACATTTCTTCAAGAGATTGTTAAGGTGGTTCTTATACAAAAAATGATCTTTCGCTTCATTTTTCCTCCTTGCCCAGTAAGGAGCTTTGTGTTTGGAGTTAGGACCTATGCTTATAGTTGAGGAATAAAATAAAATGAATCTTCAAAAATAATCAAGAAAAACCTCAAGAAACAGAAACCAGTTCATACCTATGACCCAGCCACTGATTTGCAGAGAAGACAGGGATAGAGAGCATGCGAGTGAGCACTGAAGGTGTGTACTACCCCATGTTTAGGGAGCATGAAGACTCTGGTAAGATCTAATCAGGAAATGTGATTGCAGATGCCGTTTCTTCTGTGTATTTACACTCCTACCCCAACTCTAAATATAACTTATCAAAGAGGAGATGGCAGGAATGTTTTCCAGGCATAATATGAACGTGATTAATCAACATATATCTGGTTTGCCTTGGCTTAAATTTCCTTTGGAAAAGGCCTTGGATTTTGCTGCATAAAAGGAAAGAAGTGCAAAGGCACACAAAAGATTCTCTCTTATTCCAAGTGTCCTGACTTGCACTTTGCTGACCGAGATGTGTGATTAAAAGGTCTCCATGTTCTTGCCAATCTTTGTGGGTTCTGTTATTGTATTTTTAGGAGCAGTGCCATGTCCTTGCGTCTTCTCTGGCATTGTAGATGTTGTCCCTGTTGTACAAAAGATGAACCAAAATGGAGATAGTAAAATTACTCTGGCAGCCAACAGCACTAGAAAGTATTAAGTTGGGAGTCTCTGAACCCTGAGACTCTCGTGCTTCTTTCTGTATCCTCTGAAAGAGTGAGACAAGCGTTGGCAGGTGCAGGCAAGTACTTCACATACATCCTAGCTCTGTTTATTCCACAGGGTTTTGAGGTTCAGTTGTATTTAATAATACACACCAGCCGTTTGCTGCTCCATGGAATCCATAATGGGATGCTGGCAGTCATATCCTGAAGACTGTGAAAGGGTTTGTTTTGGTTTTTTTGGGGGGGTATTTTTTTAAAGGCACATTGTCATTGTGTATTTATTGTAATATGAAGCAGTGAGGTCATTTTAGGGGGCGAGTGATGGCACTTTCTTCTGTGCCCCTTTACTGCTGGTAAACAAACCTGGAGAAACTCTTCATTGAAAGACTCTGGAAGGTGGCAACAGTCAAATAGTTGCTTCCAAGGATTACAACATTAAATTAAACATGGGTCTATCCCACCCTTAGAAAGTGGTGCAAGAAATAGCTGGAAAATGGAGCAGCTTCTTCAGGCACAGGGAGAGCAGTACAAAATCTCAGGAAGTCTTTGGCACTTCTCAACCCTATTCTAAGTGCTGGGCCCCAAAATGGAGGTCCAGAAGGAAATTGTTTTGTCAAATGTTGGAAAGGAGGTGAATGGTTTTTATCCTCTTAGCTGCTGTGTGGCTCTACCCAGATTTGATTTATTCTCACATATTGAATGTCTGCACTATCAGGCACTGGTAAAGTGCATCAGCCTTTTATGTTTTGCTGCATTTTTGTTGGAAACGCTGATAATATAATTTCAGTGGGTCATTTTGTTACATATGTAGCAAAGGAAATATTTACCTGTGTCTTCCACCCTACAATTTAAAAAACTGTTATCAGTTTGCACTCCTGGGACCTCCTCAGCTCTTATTTTCTCAGCAGCATATTTAAGGTGAGAGACTGAGTGCAAGTCACAGTATATCCAGGCAGAAATGTGAATATATTGTGGGTAGATGTAACCAAACCATCCTAGGTCATATGAGTGAAAGCAGTAATAAAACTGGGTTGCAGTGTTTTATGCAGCACCAGCTCCTGGCAGCTTTGCATCTGAGTGCCTTAGACACTCTTGGAAGTTTATCATCCCATCTTTATAGCTTTTGTTAGCAGGAGAAAGTGGCCCAGCCTATTCTTTAGACACATCTCCAACCTGAAAAAGTTGGTGACAATACAAAGGCACCAACTGATGTGATGTCCCATCTGATGGTGATCAGAGGCCCTGGGCTGCAATGGGAAGGAGCTCTTTTTTTCCACTGTAAGGAGGAGGGAAAACAAGTGAGATGATGTTTAAAGGGAGGAATAACATATAGTTCAGTCTCATGTCATCCTTTCTTAGGATGGTCTAGCCTTGACTTTTGAAATGCCTTTGGTTATAGGGAAAGGAGACGTGCACTGTGCAAGGTGAGCAGGAATCCCATCTCCTTAGTCCTGAGTGCTGGTCAGGGAGTGGAAGGAACCATCAGTGACACATCAACATGTTCTAGATGGGCTAAAAAACATTAAAAAAATCCGCATAGTTCATTGTTAGAAGTCTGTTTCCCAGCAATAAAAAGAATTATCCAGCCCCTTTCTTCTTCCTGTAATTTTGTTTCCAGCAGAATCTGAAACCCTCAGTTTTGACTATTGCTATTGGGAATCATATGTGCTGTGTTTTATTTGATCCAAGATCGGATGGAGTAGGCTGAGGCTGACCACAATAAACTTCCGAGTAGCTTAACCAGAGAAGCTGCAATCTTGGCTTTTCCCACAATGGCTATACTGGCGAATGCCACTTGCACATTTTTGTCACACATCAATAGGAATTTACAGCTGAAAAAGCCTTTTCAAAAAAAAAAAATCAATAGTTTTTTGTGACTGCCTGAAGCTTTATGATTTGGCTTGCTGGGTTGGTTAGAACTGTTTGCTGAAGTTCTTCTAGTGGCAGCAATAAGGTATGAAATACTTTTTTCTTCAGACAATATCTACATTGAACTTTTTTCTTAATCTACATAATATAAATTTTTTTTTCAGCCCGTGCAATTATTCTATATGTATTTCTGCATTATTTTCACTGTTTGCGTTTGTTATTTTGCACTTATTTGCTTTTTAAAGCAAAGCAAATTATTGCCAACAAAAATATCCCTAAAGGAATTGCCCAAGGAGGCAGAAAAATATTCTCCTTGGAAAATATGTTTGCGTTTTTTTGTGGGACAGGAGGACATTATGTGGGTTGAAAGGTATATGTATTTTAAGGAAGAAGGAGGGCAAGGAGAAGGCAAGTTTTAGTTTCATAATGTGGTGCCACTGATTCATAGGAAACCTCTTTAAGATTGTGTTTGGGAAGATCTTATGACACCATAATGTATTGATATTGCAGTCATTAATATGTTTTCAAAGATCCCTGAAGCCCCTGCTGGGCTCTGTTAACCTGACCCTACACATTACAATTCCCTTTCACATGGCTTTTTCTCCAGGAGCCAGGCAGGTGTGGAGTAGGGTCCCTCCTTTGTCAGGCTGTGCCCAGAAAGGGCAGCCAAGGAAACTAGAAAACTTCAGCTTGTCCAGGAAATCTTGGGTGGGAGTGAAGAGCAAGGAGGGAAAACTGGAAACTGTATAGAAACATTCATTAAGCAGATACATTTCTGCTTTTGGAATGGTTGTGGAGGGCGCTGGTGGGAAATGTCTGATGGGAAGGCCTGGACTTACCAGAGTAGAAAGTATCCCAGCCCTCAATGACATGGTTAGGAATAAGAGTGGAGTGTTTACTAAACCTGGTCTAATTCCCTGTGAATTGAGGACTGCCCAAGGACAGCTTTTCTGTTTGTTTTTAGGGCTGAAAGTGTGATGCAAAAACGTGCCACGAGTAACTGGAACCTAGTTTGTACTGTGGACTTATAATCAAGAGATTATAAATTGTCAGGAAAAAGATGCTGAACTTATAAATCATAAGCTACATCTGCTAGGCTAAAGGGTGCTTCTACTGTGCTGCTCCCCACACTCTTTGTTTGCTTCTGTATCAAAACAAACCTTACACACGTTGTCCAAATAACACAGGAATGACAAATGAGTTAAAACCTGGGTATGGAAGGTTTACCTCTCTGTCTTACATTCCTTTATTAAAAAACTATGGTAGTATTAAGTGCTTCATGGTTGGATATGTATTTTTCTTCTTTTGTTTTCTTACTTTTTTTTTTCTTTGTCTAAAGCTTTTAAAACAAGCGTCTCTAGTGATCATAGGCCATTTCCATGTGAACCACATCCTGAGGCTTCATATTGAGTTTCATTACTTTCTAAGACTAAACAATTGTTCCAATTTTTTTTCCTATTTTTATCCATCTCACTTACTAAAAGTCAAGCTAAAACCTTTCCTTAGTCAATATCAATGCTAATAAATACATAAGGGTAAATACAGTAAGCAGAGGCAGTTTTATAGTCTGAAACAGTGAATCCGTGATTCCTTTGAGGAGGATTTTCTTTTTAAATAGGAAAATTATCTTTTGAAATAATTGTTATGGGGGTAATGAGAAGGAACAGAAGCCAGCTACCCTTCTTTGGAGTACACATAGATAAAGACAAGCACCTGTGACAGCACAAGCTTTCCTGTGTGTCTGAGTACTTCTCTCTTTGGGTACATCCTGCTCTTTCATCTTTACTCAGCCAGGAGTAAAGGGGCTGAGAACTGCCCCAATCCCACTAGCAGTGCAATCTCTGAAAGAATTAATTTAGCAGGATAACAGCAGAAAAAAAACAGGGAACATTAATTTTAATTACTTAAGACACTTGGGTCTTCCTCAGAACAGATTCACTGGTTTCAAACTATAATATTTTAATTTCTTTTTCCTTTAAAAATAAAAATATAACTCAGCAGTTTGAATGAGCTACAAATCAATTGTTCTGTAGAGAGATATGTATTTGCATGCAGAAATTGAAGAATGAATTAAGCTGTCTGGCACAGAATTTGACCCTAATTAAGGTGGTTCTCCCTGATAAGTAATTAATCAGGAATCCTTGTTCTTACCCCTCTGCATGGAGAGTTTCACCTTATCACTTCCCTATTTACATGTCCATACATCAAATATAGAGATATATGAGCATTCATGGAGGTATCTACATGCATATGCAGGTCATGATGGTTTTATATTGGTGAGAGCAGGTGGAAAAGGGGCTGATTGTCAGCACCTACCTTTCTGCCTCAAAATTAGTGTTTGAGTGTGGGATGCAGCACAGAAAATAATCATAATTACAATTATCCTGGCATTAAAGTAAGTCCTCTTGTAAAGTAAAAGTGGAGCTTAGTGGCGGAGCAGCTCTGGTGGATTCCTTGCTTGTGGTGTGTTCTGTAAGATAGAGTTTGTGGAGTTTCCTCACAGCAGGGTGGGCACAGCACTTGCACAGTGCTGAGCTGAGAGAGAAAATGGGAGAACGTTTACTGGGGAGATCAGTCAATCACAAATGCCCTTTGCACTGGCAGAGCCAAGAAACCTGTTTGCAATTGCACCAGCAAAGCAGAAGTGGCAAAAAGCTAGAGCTTCACTACAGGTGAAAAAATGTGCGCCTGATGTCCTCTAATGGTATTACTGCTTAATGAGGCTATTGGTGGGCAAAGAACAATTTGGAAAAAAATAAGAGAAGGAAAAGAAATAGGATTTTCTTTTTATAGCCTTTAAGTTATCTCATTTAGTACAGAAGAATGTCAGAAAGGCAGTATGTGTGCACAGCCATGCACACACACACCTACCTTGCCTGGTGCTGTACTAAAGCCAATTTAAATCTAATGTTTTTGAATAAATTGCTCTAGTGGTTTGCTCACCCATGTGGAAACCTCACCTCTGTGACACTGGCAAAGTCAGCAAGACATTGGATTATCTTGTGCAGACCACAAGATATTTCAAACATAAGCTTCCCATGCGGCTATTTAAGATGCAGACATTTTTCCTCTGCTATGTTTTCAGGAAGTCACATTTCCAATAGGTCTCTGTAGGTTTTTTGATTTTTTTTTTTCACTTTCAAAGATGCCTGTTCTTTTCTCTACCACCCTAATGTAGTTGGAGAAGCTTATCTGACCAAATAGCAGTGAAATTATTCTTTTTTTTTTTTTCTTTTTCAAATAGTCCCTCACTATCATTAAAGCTATAGAAATATGAAAAGGAAAGTAGTTATATGTCTGGTTTCTACTAAGCTCTTTCTAGCAAAACCTTGATCTTGGTAAAGACAGCATTTAAAAAGAAACAAAAAATGGAAAGCACATAATTTGCATCAGCTGTCTTTCAAATATTTTACCATCACATCTCTTCCACAGTGAAATGTGTGAGAATAGCAGTATGAGGCAAAAGCTCTGAAAAAGTGACAAGTAACTCTAATGAGAGATGCTCTGTTTTTAGCATGCTACTATTTCTAAAGCAGCCATGACTTCTGTGAAGTTCCTTCTGACTTTTAAGTTTCTGAGATAAATATCTGCCAAGCATAATAAAAAACAATAAATGAAGAAAGTAGCTGCAGTAAGGGCAGAGCTCAGGAGTACACTACCAGTGAGGTTAGAATGCTGCCCTAAACCATTGATTGCTGGTTGCCCAACATGCCCCATTTCCAAAATGATACTTTCCAGCAGTAATAAATACCTGTTGTAAGTGAAGAGTTCGTAATTAAAAGGATGGTGTTGTTCCCTTCCCATGTGCAGTTTGAAGATAATGATGCATTTTGCAATTTTGGCTGTTAATAGCTATTGTTTTACATGTTTGCTTACGAACATTTTACATGTTTTACATTTGCTTACATGTTGCAAGCAATTATTTAGATATCATTAGAGATTTTTTTAAAAAACATTGTGTTCATGAGCACGAATATATTTGGACATAGTTCAGTCCTGATACTGACCATTCCAGTAAGGACAACAACATTCATGAATGTTCCCTGCTTCAGAGAGGTACTCAGAACCTGACAGTACAGAGCTCTGTTATAGGCAAAGCTCCCTTAAAATGGATAAAATTAAGTTTTGATATTTTTCTGATTTTTTTTTTTTGAGGTCTAGAAAATCATGAAAATATCAAAACTGATTTTATTTTCTTTTCCAGTTTTCTGGCTGATTTCTTCTTAAATACAATTAAGGAACTTCTTGATTATTGGAGAGCATATTGTTGAAGGTTCTCGTGCTGTTTTGCTATGCCTTCCCCCAGAGATTTCTTCCTTGTAGAGGCTTTCATAAACACGAATGATTTCTTGTACAGGATCCTTTCATTTGTAGCGCTTCTCTTCCACAGGGTGGTGCTTTGTTTTGTTTTGTTTTTTTTAAGAAGCCAAAACAATGTCTTTCAAACCTTGAGGGTTGTTAGCAGCAGCAGCAGAGAATGTAGAGGTAGCTATCAGATTTTGCTTTCCTCTTCCAGCTACCGGAGGGATTTCACAGTCCAGCCAACGAACACTGTTTGATCACTTCATGTGCTACATGCATTCAGTGTAAGGATTTTTACATGCTCTGTAGCATTAAGTGATCAAAAGAAGTGAGATCCTCTGTTGTAGCATTGATAATAGGCTACTCTGCACTGCTTAGCACAGCACACCAGTAAACTGTCAAGTTGGTTTTGATTCTGAAAGATCCTCAAGATGAAGAAAGGTAAGATAAAGGAAACAACTACCATGGAGGAAAATAAACATGGCATTAAAGCTTACCATAGAATGGCTCTACACTTGAGAATAAAAGGAAGAAAGCTGGGAACAGAGATGATATGACTGCTCAAAAATTGGAACAATAGCCAGGACTTGCCTTTCTTCCAGAGACCCCAAGTCCTACCTGTGGCATGTTGTAGCTCTGCTGGCTGGGAACAGCATCCTTGTGTGAGGGCTTTTCATTTCAGTTCTACATTTGTCTCATAGACCAGTAGTCAATTTGTGTGTGTGTTTTCTTTTGTTTGTTTTACTTTTGCTGATCTGCTTTTCAGTTATAAATTGCTTCAGATAGACAATTTTCTGAAGTGAGCTTTTCATGCTTTCTTCATTTTACAGATATGGGGCAAAAAGTATTCATCTAAGTCCACTGTTCATGTGCCCAGCTTTTAAATCAGTTTGTGGACTGGTTTTTTTTTCCTTCTCCTTTCAGTTTTTTTTCATGTCACTATGAGTACTTAGCAGCCAAGATGATTTAGGAACATGTTATTTCAAGCTGGTAACCCCAAAGAAAGAGAACAATATTTAGGAAACAATTCTGGAAATGCATTTTCATGCAGGAAATCAAACCAGTAAAGGAATACAAAGTGTGCATTTTAAAAGTCTTTAAAAAGGGCTTTTTACCAGTGTTTGTGGTAGGCATCTAGAAATATTCAAGACCTTGGTTAATATTAAAGGAGAGTTTATCAGAAGCATGAATGGCAGGTAGGTGTTCATTTTTCATTAAAGCTCAATAGGAGTTGGCTGTCCAATGCCATTTTTGATTATTAATAATTCCCTACAGGCTTTTAATATGAAAAGTTCTTTTACTCAGATTCTCAAAAAATAATTGCTGTTGTTTTGAGGAGCATGAGTGTTGATCATATGGCTGTTAATCATTTAGCATGAAAGCCTGATTGAGAATTGCTGATTCTTCACTTCTGGTCACTCTGACTTTGAATTTGTTTCAGACACACAGATTATCAGAAGAGTTCTCTAAAACCTTTCTAAACACATAAATGAATGCCCTTAAGCTGGGACAACTTCCAGTTGGATTATGCTGCACTGATACCAAGGTGCTACTTGTTTGTTTTACATCCTTGAATGACTGTATCAAGTTCAAGGAACATTGTTTTAATAACCTCTGTATAAAACCACTAGGAAAAACTGGAAAGCATGACTAATTTTCAAATCTCACTGTACCCTATCGGAAACATGTGTTGATATATGTGCAGGGAGGTGCAGTGTTTGCAATTTGTGAGTAGCTGGAGTTTCCGAGGAGTATGAAATTCCTCAGGCTGGACATCCTGTGTTTAAGGTACTCAATATGTCTACCCACATGGAAAATAAGTGTACAGAACAAAGCCAAGCCCTGTGAGCTACCTTGGCCAGTAGTTAAGACTTTGTTTCCTTCAGATTATTCTCTGTTTGGTGAACAGCATCTCTTCAAACCATCCATAGCATCTCACCATGACTGAAACCCCTGGGTGAGACACTGGCAATGTCAAGGTATTTCTGGGAAACATTCTATTTTGAAAGAAATACCACATTGAAGGCTGGCTACCTAAATTGTTCTTTACTGCATGTTTTCTCAGAAAAATTTAATTTTGTGTACTGCAGTAATGATGCTGAGTGGATAATAAGATTCAGTACGCTGCTGCTGTGGGCTTTACACCAAATGTCTTTCATAACTACTGCATTTTAAGGGTTGGTTGTTCAGGTAATTGTATTGTCTCAGGAATTCATCATCAGGCTAACCTGAAATAATACACCTATAATACATAGCAGTGAGAATTACAATGTTTAAAACTAAACAGGAAGACTGCAGACTGAGAGTTGAAGTGTCAGAACTGTAGATTTATAAATATTTCTATATTTTCTGCTTGCCGAGCTTTATGTATAAATCGAATTGCTATAACACTTTAAAGCAGACTGTGAGAACAATTATTTTAAAGCAGAAAAGTGATACAAGTAGTTTTTTCATAGTAGTAAAGAGTAGTTGCTTCCTGCCCTGAAATGCTGGGTCAGTAAGTGATTGCTCTCATGGTTTCTTCTTTCCAGAAATTTTGTTATGTGGGTCACACAGATGGCACTTTGGGACATAAAAAATTGTTATGCCACATGTTGCTCCTCCCACATAATGAGCTGCTTAGCTGGTTCTTTTTCTAGGTGTACCTCAGTTGTAAATTAGTGGGATGCTGAGCCCATACTTTACTTATGTCTTTTAAGAGTTGTTCGTTTAAGGCTAGAAGATGCTTAATTTTTATTGACCAATGATTAAGAGTGCAGTAGCTCTGGTAGCATCTGTATATATTTGCATGCATAATGTTGTTACACTGACAGTGCTATTTCTTATATGTCAGCCAGGGACATCTGGTGAACAATGAATTTTTATTATTTCTGTATCAATTTAGAAAACCTAGATAACTTAATGGCATGAAATTGGGGTCATGTAAAAGTTTATTAAAGGGTCTTACAGAAATTCTGAGTAAAACAGGAGAGTGAAATATGGTGCAAATTTTCCCTCCATGTCTCTTTAACAAAATTAATGAGACAAATAATTGAGGATCCCAAAATTAGAGGAGGGAAAAAAAATTTGCTGAATATATTTATGATTATTGATCTGTTTTTCAAGTGCCTTGTGCTGTCTCTGGAAGGATATTGCTGTAGATGAAAAAGGTATGTTTGTGCTTAGGTGAGCATGCATGGGTGCTGCAGGAAATACTGGTAACATTTCTGGCTCTGCAGACCTTTTTCCTCGGTGAATAATCTGAATAGTGGCATAGCACAGTTTAAGGCAGCATTTTGTTGCCAGGATTGCATTTCCAACGGGTGTCTGTAAATGGTTGGCTTAGATCTGACTGCTCTTCTCACAGGAATCCAAGCGCCGCATTTGGATTCCAGCCACCACTCAAGCCCAGTGATGATTTAACATGATTTTTAGTTCTTTCTCCTGGTCTGCCAACAATATCTTGCAAGGCTTTGGGTTTTTAGCTTTTCCGTTCAATTATCAGAACCGGTATCTTGGATTAAAATGAAAAGTGTTGTGTTTTGTTCTGGTTTTTCCTTGTTTGGTTTTGGGTTTTTTGTTTGGTTGTTCTGTGTTTGTTGGTTTGTTTGTTTGGGTTTTTTTTACCCTTTTTTGTTTGGTTGGTTTGGTTTGGGTTTTTTTCTCATAACTTAAGGTCTAGAAAGATGTGAATTTGAGAAATAAATATTGGGAAAATAAATAGTTTGAATTGCAAGAAAGAACACTGGGAATAGCTTAGTGTCCTCACCAGAAAACCAGAAAAAGGGAAAGTTTGGTTGGTTTGTTTTGTTTTCTTTGCTTTTCCACTCTGACTACTATTACCACCTTTTGGGAAAAGAACCAAAAGCCAAATAGTTTCCCACTTGTCAGATGGCAAAAGACTGAGTACCAGGTGGATGCATCCTATCAGACACCAGCAGAAATCTTTGTTTCCTTGCTTGAAGTCCCAACCTCTGAGTAGTAACTTTGCTTACCAGTACTCTGACAGAGGTTACATGCCTCTCATGGGTTTTCTGCAGTATGTCAAGCACTGATATGCTGAAAGCCTTTCTGAAATACCTTTCTGAATTTATGAAAGGGTACAAAACCTGGCTGTAAGTACTCAAGATGCGGTATGACAGGAGAATGCCTGTTTTTGTGGTGTCTTGACTTGCAGTTGACTAAAAAGGGGAAAAAATGGTTAAGGTTGGAAAAAAATAATTACATTTGAGTGAAAATTATCTGTCTTAATAAAACTCAAGAAACTTACACTTCAATAAAATCAAAGTATACCTTCAGTTAGTTCTAAGACTTTGCTACTGCATTCACCAGAACGTGGTGCCTCAGGGGCTGATGATATAAAATGCAAGCTGGCATGCTTGAATTTTTTTCTCAATTTTTCCACCTGTGGGAGTCTCAGTGTTATTGCTTTTCCTTGGAAGTGGTTAAAGGTTGTAAGTATTATGAGCTTAGCCTGTCTGCAGTCTGTTCTAAAACTGTTGTTGTGCCAAATTTGCATAGGCTCATGTTTGACTTATTCCATAGTTATTGCTACAGAGAGCAGTGAAGCATTGCTGATGTTATAGGAAGTATCAATTTTATATATATTTATATATATATGTGAGTGTGTGTATATATATGTATATATATATATGTATAATACTAGCATTAGTTTTACTGCATTTTGACAGATTGGTAGCACTGAACTAGAGTCCAACAGGGAACAAATTGCAATGTCAGCTGCTGGCTTGATTTGCATTACACCTTTCTTGCTTGCTACTCAGGTTCATCAGCATTCCTGGGGACTCATCAGAAGTCTGTTAAGTATTTAGAGTACACAATTCATAAAACAGGCTTGAAAATACTCCACTGGAGTTGCTACATTAAAGCAGCTGCTGCCAGAGCTTTTGAAGACAAAGCATTTTGAAGTGATTGGTGTGTACACGTGCACACATATACATCCTACATTTTTGGAGCAATCAAAATTCCCAACATTTCAGACCACATTAGGAGCATAGAATCGGAGCTGTCTCATGATTTTATCCAACTGCTTTGAAGCCATTAACATATTTATCCTTAACCTGTGTGCTTGGACAGCAGAATTTAGCTATACACAAAGCCTACATTACACGTTGCAGTAATGTACAGGCCAACAACAAATTTTCTATCTGCCTGTGTAGGTACTGTAAAAATAAAAGCTAACCTGGCCTCAGAAACAGGACAGCTATGTGGCCAAAGCACATCTAAACCAAAAGTTTGGTGTTTCTGGAGAGTTGCTGGCTAGAGTTCAGGGTGTCACGGGCTGTCTGTAGAGGTCCCTGTGCTGCATTGTCCCAGGGAGCAGTAGTGGTGATGTGGTGGATTTAGCAGTACTCGTACTACCTTCGGATCTCAGGTTCAAAATAATTTCCATAGACATAATGTTTTCACATTTCTTGAAATGCATCCCTCCTCTGTTTTGGCTTTTCTTGGAAACTCTCTCACCTCCTGCATGACTCCATGCTGTTTTTGTGGCCTTAGCAGTATGGGATAGATAAAGGTGCAGTAGGAAAAGGAATTGATTCCATCACTATGTTCTCTCACAACTAGGTGATACTGAAAAAAAAAAAATAAACACAGGCTGAGATCAACAAACAGTGCAGTGGACTTCTATGGGCTCTGTGAACAGAGCTGATTTTTACCAGAGGAGCTCTGAAATGATTGTCTTTGGTGTGGGCAAAAAAAATTCTTTGCTTGTGGGAATGTGAGCCTGTACTATTTTGGGTCGTTGGCAGGGATAGCACCATCCAACAGTAGTGTTGACTTATTGCAGTATTTAGTGATGCACAGACATTTCTATAGTGCCCATCAGCAGGGTGCTAAAGAGGGAACCTCTCACTCAGCATTTGTCTGAGGCTGTTTCTGACAGGAAGGATGGCTTCTAAGATTTTTTTGAATGAACAAGTGATAAAGGAAAATTTCTACCACTTTACTATGCAGCAGAGGCTGGCAGAGTGAAAATAGTAATTTAGTAAGCTTCAGTTTTATCAGTATCTTTCTGCACTACCATATTGCTCAAAAAAAAGAGGAAACACAAAAACCAGCTCTTTCTAAAAGGTCACAGGCCCACTAGATTAAGCATAACAAGGCTGAGGGGTGAGATCAAGTTATTTCAACAGGTTTCTGTATGTCAGCTGATCCACAATAATGCTGTGTGCACATGGTCTTAACCAAGATAGATAAAAAAATAACATGACAAGGACAAATGAAAAATTATGATATCTTGCAGTGGGGGAGGCATGCAGTGAGTCAAATTCTTGCATAATAATACAAAGGCTTAGAAAACCCCTATCTGCATAGAAAGGTGCTTATTGCAGCATCAGGTTTGGGTTTTTTTGTGGTTCTAAGGGGCTGTTCACAATGGGGTGGTAATTCATATAATGTTTGATGTGTTGTCCAGAAGTCAAACTTAAAGATGGATATAATAATCAGGAAGTCTTCAATTTGAAACACAGATTTGCTTCCTTGTTTTATGGAGGTGTTACAAAGAAGTGCACAGGTGCTGGAGAAGTGTAGAAAAAATTAAGTGTGTCCTTTAAAAATGGCATTCTTTGCAGTTTCAGATAAACAAATATGTCACAAATAAAGACAAAAGAATTGCTGTAAAATGTCGCCAGCTTTTAGAGGGATATTTGCTCTGCATCTGCATGCTTCCTGTCTGTGCACAGCATTTCTCTACAAACATAGGGAAGTCAGGAAAACTTGTGTTTTCTTCACTAGAAGGTATATATCAACAGAGGAAAGCTGAAAGTCTTCTTTCAAGTCTGCAAAGCATTCATTTCACTTGCCAATACCTGGCCTTTTGCAAATGGTAGCCTGGCTGCAGCCCCACATGCTCTAACTTTGGTAAAACTGCTGATATATGGACCATGTATGTCACTTGTTTTTACCCCCACCATTTCTATTCACTTTAAAGCTGTTTTGTTTCCTTTGTAATTTTTAAAAATATCTAAAATAATATGGGGGGGGGGTGTGTGCATATATATATATATATATATATATATATATATATAACTGGTATATAAAGTGTAGGTTGTGCATAGTATAATTATGAATCATGGTAAAATTAGTTAGCTTTATTGTATCCTCAGAAAGTACTTTCTTGAAAGTACTATGAAAAGTTGTATACACCATTATCATTACATACTGCTTTTCTGCATTTCAAAAATTAGTAAAAGAGGAGATTGCTTTAAAGCAGGACAGTGTTGCGTTTCTTTGTATATGTTTCTGTATAAAGAGAGTAAGCATATGAATGAAACAGGTGAAACAAATAAGCTACTGCATCCATGGGGAAAAAAAAGGGTGAAATTTATTCTGAGTCTATTTGAAGCAGCTGAAATTAAGAACTACAGTTACCTTTCCAAGATAAGTGGGAAATTGCTATGCAACTCACACCAGAGGCAAAAGAAGATGAGCATGAATTGGATAAGGCGGATCCCTTATTGACACTCCATAGACATGGAAAAGTAGGGCCAGCGAATGGAGAAATATTAAAACATGCCACAAGGGAAAAAAAGAGGAATGTTTAAAACATTGTTCAATCAACTGAGCCAACAAAAAGTATTTTTTCAGTCTCATTCTGCAAATCTCATCAGGGAATGGTCCTTCAGTTGTTTCAAAAAAGGTCATAGCTGAGGAGCTGATAGCATTGTGCCAAAACATTGAGGAATTGCAGTGGTGTTCAGCAGCTCCTCAGCTGTGTAACTGCAGTATGCAAGCACTGCTGGAAAATGAAGTCTGATGTTTAAAAAGTATAAAGTGGATGAACTCTTGAGTTCTTGGCTTGGGGGTCTTCCAGAGACAAGGAGCTGCAGGATACACTTACTGCAGGAAGCAGTGCTAGGGTTATAAGACAAAGAGAGGGCAGGCACAAGAGCTCTGCTAGAGAGGTGAAACTTGTTCTGGAAGATTTGATGTGAATGATCAACACATACAAAGTAAAATATTTCATCACGTTTCATCTGGTTGTGTAAAAATTTCACTAAGTTTTTTAATTTTAAAGAAGGATGTACCAGTTCTAGGAACATGAAATTTCATGTAGAATTTCCAATTATTATGAATAAATCCCTAATCTCATACTGTTCAGTGCTTTTCTTTTTTTCTCCTCAGTGCAATAAATACCTTCATTGAAGAATAGAATTGATTTTATAGGAGAAAAAAAAAATTACTAAGCACTTAAGTTACCTTTGATAGACATTAAAAGACTTTATTAAAATGTACATGTCCCATTAGAGTGAACAAAATGAAAACATGCCAATATGACAATCATTTGGAAAATCTACTGCTTTGGTCCCAGGTATTGCATGGGAAGTCCCCTTAGACCTAAGAGCACTCAGACACAGGAGTTTATAGGCAAATCCCAGCAAAAGAATGAATCTCTGGCTTTAGTGAGAACATTACCACATTCCTGTGTCAGCAAATGACTTTTCCTGCTCCCTGGCTCTGAACAGGGAAGGCAGTGTGATCTTGGCTTAATGATTTAGAATCACTACTATGTGTTGCCAAAAAAAATCTCTCCAAGAGAAAAAACAATCTCCTTCTTTGTTATCATTTGTGAAGACTGTAAGTATGAATGAGATTTGAAAAAAGGAAAATCAGGGATGATTCTTGTATCTCTTCCAAGTGACACTGTAAGGCTTTCTGTTTTGAAAGTCTAAAAGGATAATTTTTGTTATTTTGTTATTTCCCTCACCTCACCATGGAGGTGAGGGAGAGGACAAAGACAGAAACCTTGAGCTTTCCTCCATCTTCCCCCATCCTCAACTTGATATCAATCTCTTGGAAAAGAAGAGAGCTAAATTTGGTGAAATAACTCATTTGGAATATCAATTATCCTTCACAAACATGTCCCAGACTTCCTAAGCTGCTAGAAGGTTTGTCACTGCCACACACAAACCTTCAGAAGTCACATCTGAGGAGGGAAGATGTTAAGAGATCTTCCCCTGTATGACACACTGTCTCAGTTTCTTTTAAAACAACTCTTAATTAGTTATTTTTCTTCTTCCTCTTTTTTTTTTCTTTTTTTTTTTTCAACTATGCAGCACCAGGGAAAAATTGGAGTTAAGTTTAATGTCGGAACGGACGACATCGCCATTGAAGAGATGAATGCCATCATTAATGATGGGAAGTACCACGTGGTTCGCTTCACAAGGAGTGGTGGCAATGCCACCCTACAGGTGGACAACTGGCCCGTCATTGAGCGTTACCCAGCAGGTAAGGGCTCACACCAGCACCTGGCACTAAGAGGATGGGGGATGCCTGGAGTTTGCCTCGTTTTGCTCCTCTCCTAATGCAATATCAGCTCCTTTTGAAGTGTTTTTGTAGCTACAGAAGAAGTTAAAAGATTCCTGAGCAATACAGTTTATGATGATGGCATTTCCTAAGTGAGTTTAAAAGCCCAAATTCAAGTTATTACTGGAAGTGGAAAAATGTAGTTATCAAGGCATGAAGTAGTACTTTTGTTTCTTGCTATCATTTGGTTTTATTGCATTTTTGGTTTAGGCGGGGAAAAAAAAGGCTTTGACAAAAACTACATGTTTAAAGTGACTCACAAGTCTATCCCCAAGTGATGGGGTGAAACATTTACTGAGTGAAAAGGTTGTCTGTGTTCTTTTGATCACAAGATTACATCAATCTAAAGCTTATGAATTTAGCAGAAGTCTTCCAGCAGACACAAACCAAACGGCGTCGTAGTTATCAATTGTACAACCAACCACCCAAGCTGAGGTGCCTTAGCTTCCAGTGCACAATATTATTTATGCAGATTATTTATGCAGATGGTGCTGGTTACTTGAAGAGGACCACTAGTATGATGACAGAGATGCCTTGAGCAGGCCCATATTTAATTTTATGCAAATGCCATGTGCTGAGGATTGCTATTCTACTAATTTTATTCATTTCTAAAGGCAACAGGTTTTTCAGGTATGCAATCCCTTTCTATTGAGTAGCACTACTGAGCTATTAATGGTAACTTATGTATCTGCATGTTATCTCCTAACAGTTGCTCTGTGTGTTCATATTAAGCAAAAGGCAGCAAATCTGGAGGTGTAAATGAAGGCAAATAATGCAAACCAGAATGCCTATTGCGTAAATGACAGTTCCGATTTATCGGCTTAAAAGTAGAAAATTCTTTATTTTTGGGGGTGGAGTGTGGCAGGAGGATGTGTTTCACTAGTAAAGAATTCATAAACCATTCCCTGGACTAATTATTAATATTTAGAGTGGGGCTTTTGTTATTGTTGTTGCCATTTCAGTTGTAGTCCAGCTATTTACTTGGCATCATAGAAAATAAATATAATTTTTAAAAAATCCACACGTGAAATATAACCTTTCAGATAATTTCTTGGAAATGATTCAGAATATATGAAATAATGAAAGTATATATTGGGAAAGAAACTATGTATAGCAGAAGTTGTTAAAAAACCCACCTGTGTGCTAATATGCTATGAATGAATGACAGCTCTGGCAATTAGAGCCATTAACAGTTTCTAAGTTAGACACATCTATGAGAGGTGATAAACTTTCTTGAGGGAAAGGGGGATACTGAATGAAATATACTCAGTGATCTTTCAGATATTCCTGTTTCCCCTGTGCCCTCCTGGCTTTCTAATTTTGCAGTTTGGTAAATGGTTGCTGAAATAAGGTGTAAGCTGGGGAGGACCTGTCATGGTTTGTGTTCAAGACCTATTCAGCTCAAAGGGAAAAGATGGTCTTCAGGTGATTTTTTGTGTCTTTCATTTTTTACCTAAATGATGAGCTTGAATTTGCTGCCTCCAAGCTTGAGAGTGATGCATCCCAACAAACAGGAAGTCAGGCAAACATGCCAGGAGTTCTGTGTGGATGAACAGGGAGCTCCTGGATGGGCTCGAGGACAAAAAGAAGCCATGAGTCCTGAAGCTAGTGGCACATAGAACTTGTTTATACTGAACAAAGATCAATTTAGAAAATAGAATGATTTCCTTGTGATGGGATTGGTGGAGTAGAAGAAGGTTGGATGTTTTCTTTGAAAAAGCAAAGCAGAAAATGAGACCTTCTTGAGCATCCATGAGCAATCTGTGTGCAGACTGCATTTCAAGGCATTCTCGGTTGCTTCATTAGCTGCAGTACAGAATCCCTTGGCTTGTTTTATTGCTGGATCTTCTAAGATTGCTGTTGGCCTCTAATTCTCTTTGACTTTCCCACAGTAATATTTTATGCCTCCTGTATGCCATAGCATTGCTTTTGGCTGCTATCCTCCCTTTTTTCACCTTCCATCTCTTCTCCCATCCCAGAAAGCGACCATCTAGCCATACCTTTCTCCTCTCTTTCTATACTGCTTCATCAGGTTTGCCAGTCTTGTTGTTTTGGTTTTTTTTAATTAATAATAAGTCAAGATTAGGCAGCTTAATTAGTAAAGTTGCTATACTTAGATATACTAGATTTTTTTTTCCAAAGATAAAATTAAATAATCAGTTGGTTGTCTAAAGTAAACCAACTGATCAGGTCTTTCTTTATGAGGAAAGATTTTTCTCAGAATTACACTCCAGGTTGGGATGCCTGATTACAAGACATTGCTTGTTTGTGTTTGGTGTCTTAAAATTCTGGGCGGAGATTTTCTGAGAGAAATTTCTGGCAAGATACTCAGGATTTTCCAGTTTTATTGCCTGTGTATCCTTCATCCAGACCCATGTAGTCGCTGTGGATAAGGATACCCAAGGCCCAATAGCAGCTGGTACCTTGCAAAAAAATATTACATGGCAATGCTCCACAGAGTTTCCTTGGTGGCTTTGTATGTTTTACCTAAGAGGTGAATAAAATGCAGAAGAGTGACCCTGGAAGATTAATAGAATGTAGTGTGTCTCTTCTGTGACATCATTCTTGATCCCACTAGATTTGAGTTTGCTCTGGGCCAATGCACCTTCAATTTATATCTGTGTGGGTGTGAAATAAGAGAGGTCTAAAATGAAAAGAGGCAGGGGTCAGTGGTAGAGAATGATTGTCCTAGTTAAGGTGGATGGTTGTTTTTTGAAATATAGTCAGGAAAAATATGTTTTAGTGCTAGATAAATGTGAATATTTCAGTATCATGAAATAGCTGGATGATTTTTAGAAACAGAGGTTTAGATTTACATATGTATGTAATTCCAGACTACCATCAAAGTAATTTTTTTACTGTGAAGTTTCTTTCTTGTCACTTCTCTGAATAAAATGCTAGAGCTATGAGGATGTACACTTCGATTTCTGCCCTTTATGAAGTGTTGATCCTGTTTTCCCTGTTTCTTGTGTTTCTGGCTGGTGCATAGCCCTGTGATTTTGAGTGGCACTCTGTAGTTTTTTGATGGTTGATTAAGATGCTCATATCTTCACTTGATTTAATTATTCCATCTGTCTTAACTAAATTCAGTGTTAGGTCTCTCTGCTGAATTATCACCATCCCTCTGCACCTTCCCTCACATAAAAACCTCACATTCCCGAAGAACTTTAGTATTTCATCTTGACCTCTTTTTCAGATAGTGAATTCACATTACCTTATCTGGATGCAGCCTAATTTATGATCATATTAAACAGGAATGAGAAAACTGCTGACTGTGCAGAGCTCCTGATCAATAGACTATCCCTATTTCCATGCAGAATCTTTCTACTCCTTGTGGCTTATCTTGTCTGCCTCACTATCTAGTTTTAATTGCCCTTTCCAATGGTCTGGCTGCTGTTGTGGTGATGGGACTCTCCACAACAGCAACTCCAGCTGCTTCTGTGAAGAGGCTGCTCTCATATCTTCAGTTAGGTAATAATCCTACACTGAAGTGTAGGTTTCCTAAGGATGCATAAAACAAAGAAGTTATTAATTTGTGTCACACTGAACTAAAAATTACAGTCAAATTAAAAAAAGAGAAAGAAAATAAAAGAAAGGAAGTTGGTTTTAGTAATATCAAAATATTAATTTAAATATTTTCTGAATAAAATGTTCTTTCTGACTTTTCATGTCAAGATTGCCCAGTATTTATAGGGGACTTGGATAATCTGAGAACAAAGCATTTTATTTCATTTGAAACAACATTTTCTTCCTTACCTGAAAGAAAATGTGTTTCAAATAAGATCAAATCAGGAGGGGAAAAAACCCTTCAAAATCTTTATCATAATAGTGCTCATAACCATATCTATTTATCATGAAAAAACAGTTTTCTTAATTGTCTGATTTTTGTTCCTTGGTAGTGAAGTGTGTACATTTTACTAGTCAGAGAAAGTGTATGAAAACAAGGAGGAGGAGATTTTAAAGCCACAATAAGCACCACCTATTGTGAAAGAATTTCAGAATCACTTTTCTGACACTAACTCTATGCTCTCTGTGGTCAAAGGCAGTTTGCTCAATGATGATTCTTTTAAAACACACAGCACAACTAGCCATTTTACCAGTGAGGATTTTCACTTCATGACTTCCATCATAAATCAGACTTATGTAGAATTTTCTATCTAGAAAGTGACTATTAGATATTGGGCAATGGCTCTTTGGTTTCAAAGCTGTTCAGTCTGCTAAAAGGCTCAGCATTCCTGGGACCCTGTAGGAGTTTGGAAGGTCCTGTCTGATGTAGGCAAATGTCTAAAATTATTCCCTCCCAGTCATCCCTCTGCTTAGCCTTAGAAAAGCATAACTTTGTTGCAGCTGTCCTCAGGCACCCCATGGGTCAGGACATGTCGGGGATGTGTCTGACAGACCAAGATCTGACAGCAGGGGCATGGCACTCACATTGCTTGCAGAAAAGGGCTTGTCCAAAGCAGTGTCTGGAGCAGATGTATCTATGTGATTGAGGAGTACAAATCATGATGGAGCACAGACACCAAGTAAGAACCTGTGTGAGAGGCCATGGGTGCTGGCAGAAGAGCAAACTGACATTACATTAAGTGCCAGTACCTCTGCAATATGGCAATCAACAGCTCTAAGGGCTTTGGTATAATATAGGATAATTCTGCACTGGGTTTTGGTTTGGGGTTTTTTTTTTTGGTGGTTTGGTTTTGATTAATGAGCTGAGATCACAGGTGTTGTCTTTAGGGACTCTCTCTGAATCTGTGGGATAAAGATTGTTCCTGCAGAATATGCAAGGGCTAGGGGAAGGGGAGATGTCATGTAAATGCTTCTCTTGATCCCCATACTCTAGAAAATAGAAAATTTGTCTGTCATCTTTTCATGGGATATGTATGACTTTAAGATAAATGCTAGAAGTCAGCTATCCTATTTAGGGTAAATAGCATCCATTTGTCTTGGGTTCTTTGTGTTCAAATTGACTATAAAATTAACAGGACACATTTAGGTCAGTACATTTGTTTCTCCAGGAATGGAATAGCATTTCCCAAGCGATCTATGTACTTGTCTAACTTGCTTACTATTGGCTTAGAAATAGCTTCCAAATTCAAGCTCCTACAGCCACTTCTAAAGAGGAACAGAGATGGGGTTTAGATGTAAGTGTGGTGGAAGGGAGACATCTCAAGCACTTTCACAAAAGTGTCTTTGAAAATTCTAATAAAAGGGACAGTCAGGCTGTTATCACCACATCCATGCAGAATGCTAATGGTCAAGGTGATGTAGGTAATGTAGGTGATTTACTAACAAGTAAATGATTACCCAGTGTTTGCCTTCCCTTGTGCTGTAGAGCAAATTTTCAAACCTCTCTGGCCACTGCTGTTTGGACACAGGATTTTCTGTGTGTTTCACAGGAAAACAGAAGCTTCTGACTGCTATTTAATTGTCCAGTGACACATTGCCTGTACCTTTTTTCTCACTGGGTTCCTTCTGTGGATAAAAGAATCCATCTTGATTCTCTCTCATATATGTTACTTTGCTATGGCCAGAGTTTTGACTCCTACAATCAGATCTGTCATCCCTCAGTCCTGATGGTAAGACACAGAGGATATGAGGAACTCCATCATCTGATAAAGCTGCAAAGCTTACAAACCTGGAGGAATTTCTTATTACTTGTTCCCAAAGACAAAATAAAAACTGCCTTTATGCCCAGGAGGGAAGTCCAACGGAAAAGACTAAAGTTCTGTTCACAGCAATTTAGCTCGTGTGAAACACAGATGGCCCCATGTCTCTTAGTTTGGATTGCATTTTCCTGTTGTGGGAAACCAGCAGTGCCAGTGAAATAAGGACATCTCCTAAGACTTTACTTCCCTTGGAGATAACAGTGTTTGAAAAAATCATGAGGATTTCTCAGGAGCTCTCCATCTGGGAATATGTAGAAGATGAATGTGCAAGTAAACACTTAATGTATAAATTTACACCATAGGTATAAAATCAGGGTTTTGAAGTGGGTCTAAAATATTTATTCTATGGAATTAGTAAGAAGAGAATAGGAAAAATACCAGCTTAGTCAGTAGTTGTTTTGTGACCAAGTCTCACCCTCCCTGATGTGGAAAGCAAAACTCATCAGTGTTATTTATGGCCTTTCATGTGTCCATGGAGTCATGTCTGCATGGGGTTCTGTTTATTCTGAGGTCTCCATCTGGGAGGGTCGGCTGGTACCTGTTATAGTTAAACCTACCCTGGTTTCATGGGAGATAAACCAGGTTTGAGTTATGAGTTAACATACTTGGGGTTTTTGATTTGCAAAAAGTCTTTGATGAAGTTCCACGTGGAAACATTCAGGAAGAATTTACCCAGCCCTGGTGATAAAGGTCGAGTTCTTTGATGGATCAGACTCTATCTTAGGGAGAACAAGGTCACAGATTCCCACCTAATGAAACTCAAAGGTAAATAAATTGATCTGCAATGGAAGTATGATCATTTGAACCTTATTATATATTGAATAACATTGCTTTTGTTATATATAAAAGTTAGAAACCATACATACAGGCTGTAAGAGAGACAAATTCAAGATTACTACAGAAGAAAAAGATTAGTGAATGAAGGATTTTAAAATAAGTTGCTTCCTTTGACAGGCAATGAAAAATAAAATGGAAAAATGAAAGGTATAAAATCTATAAAGGTATTTTGAAATAAAAGCATTTACTAATCCCAAATTTTTACATTTTTTGAAATTCGGAAATTATTTGGTTTGTGCAATTTATTTGAATTTTTTCTAGAATGAGAGATTTTGCAAAATCTTCATTGGCTTAAGCATTTTAATCAAACAAAGCATTTTTCATTCTTATACCAGAGTTAAAAAAAATTTACTCTGTTAGATATGCATCTTACCAGTAAAAATAAAGTTGATCTATGAAAGATAATGCACATGGGTGAGATAATCTGAATTTTCATAGATATTATTTTTAATTGGTTGTACTGACTCAAGACAAAGGTTTAATGCTGTACACACCTCATGGATTATTTTCATTATCAGTCAAAGAACAAGTTCTGAGAATGATTAGAATGCTAAAGAAAATATTAATGGATCTATATTTAAATCAATGGCCCATTTTCTCTGTAAAGGATTAGAGGTTTGGATGGCTTTTTTTCCCATTCCCATTTCATTTATTTTCCCATGTGTATTTAAAAGTAAGGTTAGTGATAGAAGAACTTAAGAAATTAGAAATTAAAATGTACTGGGTCAAGTCTGCTTCTTTGCATAAATTGTTTCTCTTAGAGGGTAACTTAGAAGAAACATCCTACTCTTAAGAAATTTGCTTTCAGTCCAAGCACTTTCCAATTCATTCCTCTTTGATCTTACATGGTTTATTTCTGAATAGTTTTCTCATTTCTCTGCTCATCATAATAACCTTTCTTTGATGCTTTTTCTGTTTTGAATTTGTTTTTTAATTGCACGTATTTGAAAAGGGACAGTAGTAAGAACACTAGGACCTCAAGGATATTTGAAGATACTAATGCAGATATTAATACTGCATTTTAAGACCTTAATTTTCTGTTTCATACCTCAGAACTGGAAAGCCCAATGTCATTCTGCAGCTGACTACCTGCTGAATTCATTTCCTCATGAATTCTCTATCAGAGTATCCCAGTTTAGGGCAAGAAGTGGTGTGACTGGTCCTATATCTTAAGTCTGTGACCGTACTTTGTAGTATAAGCTTTGGTGTCACTTCTGTTAATTCAGAAGGGCTCTGTTCCTCTTGACTGATATCTGCAGCCTCTTCAGCATGACCACCATGTCTGCCTTCATCTACAGATTTCATTGTCTGGATGGCACTTTATACTGAGATCAGTGAAGAAAATACAAAAGATGATTTATTGTGTAACTTAGTTTGGGAATACTTTCTTAGGAGTTCCACTGAGGTAGAGAAAACCATTGTTTTTCCTTGCAGTGGCTTCTGTGGTAGCTCTTATGGCACAGTCCAATGCAATTTGGGAATTCACCATGATATTTTTGTTGCTAACAACACGTAGAACTCAGCATTGAGTTTATCACGTTTCTGTGACTAAAACACACGTAGGTCTTCCACTCATTCAACTAGATGGCATCAGTTCCCCGAAATACGTGGAGAGCATTGGTACATCTGACCCACCTACTATTTCTTCATGCTTTTTATTTTTCAAATGTAGTTAATATAATGGGGAGCATTAGGGCCAGAATATGGTACAGTTGACACATTGGCAAGTTTGAATGTGATAAGCAAGGACTGCTTATCATCTGTGTGAATGATTCACCAAGAAGCTAAAGAAGACACTGAATGAAGTGGGAGTTGCAGAGAGGAGACAATTCCAGTGTTGGTTCCTGGAAGGAGATGCGTCCTGAGAAAATGGCAACCTCGAGTGTGATGCCAGACAAGCAGCCCTTGAATTCAGAACCTGTCAATAGCTACAAGAGCAGGATATCAGTCTCTACATGAGACAGAGGAAGGAGGAGAGAAAAAACCCTTGCTCAATGCTATCCTTTGGAGGTTTTTTCATTCAGCTTTTTACCATAAAATTTTTACGCCCTTATATTTTTTCCACAGTTAATCCATGATTTGCTACATGACATCATATCAAAATAATTTCCTTTATCTAGAAAATTAGTTGGCTTGTCGAATACTGTGGTTAAACTAGCCTAACATGATTTGTTAATGTTTTATGTTTCATCTCATTTTCCAATCGCTTTCATGTCTTTAATTATTTCTTTTAAAATTTGTTCTAAAGCAGCGTGTATGGCTAAGGTCAGAATAAATACTTCAACTGGGTAGTTTTTAAATTCTTCTCACGTAAACTATCACATTATCTGCTCTCTACTGCAAGAAATAATATGTCTCATTGGATAGCTGGATTTAAAAACTCCTGGCTTCTAATTTTTAAACTTTGGGATAGAGATCATCTTTCTCACTTTCTGGTCATGCAAGTTCAGTAAGAATATGTAAATTGCTTTTTTCTGAGTTTTGGAGATCTACAGTAGACTCATTCCTATTAGTATATTCAATCTGCTCCCTTGGATCACCATCAGCCTTCCTATAAAGTAATTTTCCCTGACTCTATGATCTCTTTTTGTCTGTAGCGCTTTAGAATCTATGGCTTTTGAATTTAGTTTACTTTCTTTGGGAGGTTCTTTGGGCTTAAATTCTGGCAACTTTTCTCGAGTACTTATTTATTTTTCTAATTCTGAAAGGCACTTCTTTCTTTACTGAGCAGGTCTGGAGTTTTAACCTCCTGTAACATAACCTGTGATAGTGCAGTGTAAATAGTGTATATTTTAACCACAAATATATATATATATGTAAAAATTATTTTAATACTTTGTAGAATTTCCGAGTGTCATTCCTGATTGAATCTAGCCCCTTATACTGATTGCATAAGCTGACTTCCTTCGCCTTATCAAATTTTGTTCTTTTTAAATCAAGAATCTGATTTACAAGCTTATTTTTAGTTGTCCTCATATTAATTTAAGTCAAGTCCTGATCACTCAATCAAAAAATGTTTGCTCCAATTAACTTTTCTATGATGTCTCCAATACTTAGCCAAAGCAAAGATAAAATTGTATTATTTTTTGTTTCCTTTGTCTGGACAAAATCCTCAATGAGAATTTCCTACTGTAGGAAGCTGATATCTACCTATATTTATGTTATTATGTCCAGTTATAATATGAAAAAGAAAAGGCATTATACCAGAGTGTAAAGTAATGGCATGGAGAACTAAAAATAAGACAAGGACTTTTTTAAAACTCAATTCAGTAAGTTCTCCAGAGTAAAGATGGAAGAAACTATTCTGGAAGAAGCAGGAATCAAAATACATGAAAAATTCATCTAAGTTACTGAGATACAAACCAGCAGTTAAGTGATAGATGTAACTAGGCCAGTGTGCTACCTTGCCTTTGTAATTGCACAACTGATTTCTTGTATGTTTTTCTCATTTCATACAGCTCTGACTGCTCTTTGGTTACAATTAAATGTATCTGTTAACATGCGCCCAGGTCTTACTTTCTGTATCATTTTATTGTCAATGTGAAAGAGTGATATTAACAAAACTAAAAGTTTATTTTCTCATTCTCTTTGGGTGAGCCTCTGTTGCAGCTTACCCAAAGTGAAGGAATTATTATTTTTTTTTTAAAAAAAAGCACTGCTGCCCTTTGAGGGATCATGAAATTGTTCTACCCTACTGCTGTCTTTAAATAAAGAAACTAGGTGATACCCAAACAAAGCACTACAGTAAGTCTCTTTTTAAAAAGTGGTTTCAGTAAAATTTCCCAAATCAGCTTTTTAATTTGACAACTTATCAGCTCTTTCTGTCACATAATGCAATATAATAATGCTTCTCTGAGTCTGAAGACAGATTTTTTTTTTCCCCCCCTTTATTTTTCATCTTGGATATCCCAGTGAAATACAAAGACTCATCCCTTCTTAGGCTTGTTAGATCCTGTAATTAAATTCAGATCTTGATAAAATGTGGCACAGTTGTCATTACTTGATCACAGAAGGTATAACACCTTTCAGCTAAATACGGCAAGGTGGCACAATGGAAGGAGAAAGAAAATGTCAAATGAACAGTGATTCAGAAAAATGTTTTTAAAATACTGAAAGAAACAGAGATGTGCTCTTTTCATGTCTTTTAGCAGAGGATGGGCCAATACCTTTTTACCATAATTAGGCACAGGGTGATATGGAAATGGAATTTCAAGCTCCAGGGATTCAAGTTAGAGGAATAAAATGGGAATGAAAACAGATCTAAGAGTGAGGCATGGCAGATCTGTCACAGCTGGTCCCTTTCACCCATTCAGGAGAGCCCTTATCTATTATCAATTCCCAAAAGTCAGATCACAAAAGATGAAATATTGCCAATACTTAGAGGTTCTTTTATGAACTTGTATTTGTTTTGACACAGGTTTTCTCTGTAACCTGCAGCATCATACTTACCCAGTCTAGTTGGGTGAGTTAGAAATGGAGGATTAACATCTTGTCATTTAAGAAGAGAACAATTTATTCAAACTCTTCCCCAAGGAATTTTATCTGCATAGTTTCCTTAACAATAAGGAATGGTATCTCTGACGGCATCAATGATTTAAAAGAAATTCGTCATTCTTCTTTTCTTTCTCAGGGGCAGGACCACTTTGTCAGTGCAGAGATTTGGACAGATTATTTTGTTTCTCTTTCCTCCCAGCCCCCAGTGGGTTTGTAACTATCTCATTACACAGGACTTTACATAACCTGTCACTTGCTGAGCCAAACCAATAATTTGCTCACCCCAGTGAAATGATTTCCGTGTAACTCTTAAGTTGGTATGTTTGTGACAGTGCCCCTGTCCTGAGATGCCTCACTGGATGAGCACACCCATGGGTCTGCTCTAAGGCTCCCACTGAAGCTCCCAGTGGCTGGTTGAGCATGCAAGAGCACAGTACAATGCTGTATTTCTGCAGTGCGCTCCATTTCCATTATCTTCTGGGGCAAGCCTGGAGTCAGTCTGCAGTGGGAGCCTTTCTCAGGACAGAACAAATCAATGTGGTGTTGAGCCTTCCAACCAGACAATCTATCATATGGAAAACAAAATTAATTTCTCTGCAGTGCTATTGTGTTTTAGGTGCTCTCGGAAGATGAGGTATTTTTTTATTTGGGCATATTCGTGCATGTGTCCCCAATATATTCTATTAGTGGCATGAGGTGTGACAGCAGTATAGTACTTTATGTCTGCAGGATAAGAACTTCCATTAAACTAACTAATTCAGAAATAGTCACTATAATTCATACTGCAGCAGGGAAAACAGCAACCTGCTCTGTCCTAGATATATTTTCCAGAGAACGAACTGCATTAAGCAGGTATCCAGAAGGACACAAATCATTGCTGTCTTGAACAAATGAGCATGCACGCTCTTTAGACTCTCTTTCTCCCCTTTGTGCCCTGTGAATATGGGAGAGAAGGTGTTCACCCATCTTTTCATCCTGTAGTGTGATTCAATTTCCTCAGTCTTAAGCCCTGTTGGTTAAAAAACAAGCAAACAAACAAACAAAAATAATTTTGCAACTGCAGCATCCACACTGTCAAAATAGCTTTTTTCTTTAATACTTTGGATTTGAGATTAATGACACCATAGTTACAACAAATTCTACTGTTGTATCATATCATGCATATACAATTAAGTTCAGAATGTTCTGGGGGTGTTCAAAGAGCTGCCTTGACCCTAGCAAGGTATAACTAAGCCAGAGGATAGTTTTTTCTTCAGCCTATCCTACCTGTCAAAAAACCCCACCTTGTATGATTTATATTACCTAGAACTCTTATGAGCTCCGCAAGGGGCAGATTGTGTAGAATACAGCATTTCAAATAAATTTGAAGCAGAAATTGAATATCCCTCAGTGTATGAGAAGCATGAAATGTTGTAAGGGCAGGCTAAATTCAGCCCCTTACATGCAGAAGTTAACTGAATTAAAGGCAGTGAAATTATGCTTTTACAAATTGGGTTAATTGAAATGTGAATGGTTTATTTTCCTCAGTGAACTATTTCTAAGGAGTTAAATGGCTTTTCTGGTGTAGCATTTGGTTTAGTGGGCATTAAAAAATGAATGAAACACACTATCATCAAGGTTAAGTATATATGAAGACAATTTTGATTTTCCTGTTTTACAGATCTGATGGGCATTAATAGGGGAGAGGTTTAAATTTTTTAAATTACAGTTTACACAATAGGGAGAGAATAATAAATATCCCCTTTGCAAAAGAACAAATGGTGTGAAAAATATGACTGTAGCTGGGTACAGGGCTAAATCTTGAAAGTATGCTCTCATTTTCAGAGTATGGCAATTGCCTAATAGCAATTTTCAACCAAAGGATCCTTTAGCATCTCACTTCAGGGTCCCAGTCCTGGAGCTTCTCTCGTGTAAATTCAAGTGAGGATTTCGTGTGAACTAAACTACAAACTCATTTATGGCTGCACTATCAGTTCCGGAAAACTGTGGTAGGATATGGTACACGTGAAGGATTTGGGGAGAGAGGTTTCAGACTCAGTTTCAGCATTCCTCCTCCCCTTCTATTAAGTTCTCTGGTGCTCATGGGTATCCTGTGTGTAAAAATCATCCTTTAAGAGCTAAATTACAATCAGAGAAGAGCAACACTGGAGAGGACAGTGTGGCAGTGACTTTGGGGAGCTTGCACATCACAGCCACACATCTCATTTTCAATCTCAAAGTTAATGGATGTTCCTCCTCCAAGTGGTGAGCAGTGAATGTAGTTAATTTTTCATTAGTCAGCCTGAGGTAATAAGCTCTGTATTGCATACAGCTGAAGGTTCCCAACCACTGAGGTTCTCTACTGGCTCTAAAAAGCTTGTGGCAATGTAGAGAAATAGAATTTCAAGAAGACACTTGTGGGGGTGTCATCTTCTAGGTTGCGCCGTATGAAGCATCACTGCTCATTTGACTTTTTTTTTTTCTCCTTCCATTGTGCCACCTTGCTGTGTTTAGCTGAAAGGTGTTATACCTTCTGTGATCAAATAATGACAACTGTGCCACACATTTTATCAAGACCTGAATTTAATTACATGATCTAACAAGCCTAAGAAGCGAGGCTGTGAAAAAGTAGTTTTTGGAATGGCTTTGTGTGCACAAAAGGCAAAAGCATTAAGAATTGGGGAGGATTTTACCACCTTTTGCAGCACTTTTGAAACTATCTCTGGTACAAGTATCAAAGTCTGTACCTAGGGTCTGTGGCTCTATGGAAGAAAACAAATTGCTGTGTGTGTAATGAGATCCACAGAGAGGCACAATCTTAAGTGATTTATACTGTCAAAAAGAAAACTATGCAGTCGCTTGATTACAATCTAGTGTTTTCAGGAGGAAAAAACAGTAGATGCTTACAGTGAGTGCTCTTTAGCTGTTCCTAGAAAGTTGTAACCAAAGCTAAGAAATTCATGGAAAAATGAGCACAGAATTTCAACAGTGAGCCTTGGTATTCACTTCTAAGAGATTTACCTCATGGTGTATCATTGCATCAGGAGAAAGTGGTTTCCTGGAAGCCCTGGTTGAGCTGGTTATAGATTATAAATTATCCAAAGAAGAGTTTCATGGCTGAATACCTACTGTTTTAGTATGTCAACAGTCATATCCTTTGATGTGCAGTTGACATTAGTCCTGTGTATTAGGAGTGTATTATCAATATAAGAATAATACTACGGTACCACTGTGTTCATATTGCAGATATAGCAATACCTTTCCAGCAATTAAAGTCAGAAAAAAAAAGTATCCAGATATCCAGAAACATTATTGTGCTAATCAACAGCTATGTGATGCCTTAAATACGTCAGTCCTATTGTCAATCCTATCAAACTTAGAATGTGCCTGCAAAAGAGCAGAAAGAGAATACTGGAAATATTATTTAAATCCTGATACATCATTTATCTTTCTCAGCCTTGTATACTTATACATGTATAAATCCTGATAAATTCCTGTAAGGAATGATTCTTAGTTAACTACTTGCTTATCCATTCTATCTGATAGCTCACAGTTTGTTGCATGTAATTTTTGCAGTAGCTGACTTTAGTTAAAGAGCATTCCACAGAGTAAGCCTGCATGCAGCTTTTCCAGCTGAGCTGGAGAGATGAGCCATGCTGCAGAAGTGTGTCAAAAATAATGTGCTGCTTGTACACTTCCCTTATCTGTCATAGCTCTGTGGATGTGAGCACCATGGGTGTTCAGCGCAGAAAACAAAATGGGCTGTTGCTAAAGTCCTTGTCAGGATCATGTTTTAGCCTTGTGCTTTATTGGTGGTAACCATCCACCCTGGCAGTTAGACATATTTTAGTGTTAATTGAATTTACTTCAGCCTCAGAGGTGAAGCTTTGTTTCTAAGTTTTAGTGTTCAGCTTTAGAAGCAGTGGCAAATCTGTGACCATATGAATAAAAGCAAGGACAGGAGGCAGCTTTCTTTTTCCATCTAATCTATTGAGTCCATGCCAGTACTTTCATGGGTGATGATGGACAGTAGATTGATGGACTGATGTAGTCCTTCCTGCTCAGAGGCCTGAATTTTGTCTTGAAATATGCTTATTAAACAGGAATTTATTAATATTTTATCAGTAAGTCATCTGCCCATTTTAGCTGTTAGTGTATTATCTGCTTTGAATTAGATACTTATTTAATGCTTCACCTTGCTCAGTACAATCATTTAGAAATAAAAATAATTTAAATAGCATATTACATTATATTTAATAATGCATTAGTGCTTTGTGTTAGAGAAGCTACCAGAGTTCATAAAGCTGGAAAGATGATAATAGCCTTATTTAATTTCAACATGGTGGTTTTCAGGATGTTTTAAAAGGTCAAGTGGTTCCCTGAGAAAAAGTAGATGTGTAAATTGTGCTAGCAGAGCTATTTTCTTTCTAAAGTTGATCTTTTTCCCATTTAACATTTCATAAGTGTTTCAAAGTAGAAGTCAGGTTTACACTGTGGGTATTGCATCAATCAATGAATTTTGCAAAACAAAAGGAAAAATTACACATATTGACAGTTGAATAGTGATTATCTATTTCCGTGCAAATTCATATATGCTTAAATAGTTCAATATTGATTGTTTCTTCATTCTGGTGTTTGAGCTCAGATTTGCTCTGAAAATCGAGCCAATAAATTTTAGACCTACATGAAAGTTAGCTGCCAGCTTTGCACTGCCCATCCAAAATGTGGCCTCGTTAGCTTTTAAAACAGAGCAGCTCCTCATATGAAAGTTCTGTCCTGGGCAAGAGCTTAAAGCATAGGGATTTCTTGTTTAGCTGGTGCAGGCTGTACGTGTTAGGACTGGCTTTGGAGTCACTGGCTTTCTCTTCTGGAGGCCCAAGGCTACCTTGACACCATCTGTCATCCAAAAACCTCCCAGGAGAGATCTGTTCAAAGACGTCTTCAGGCAGTGATTTTGGAAGGCACCAGAGAATTGCTTCTGTGCTCGGTGCTCAGTGTGTCTTTGTGGACTTTTGAAGAACAGCGTGCACTGAAACGGACTTTCCACAGATGTGGTTTGTGCCACCACTGGCAGCCTTTGGACTCTCCTTGGATGTGGTTTGCGCCAACACTGACAACCCTTCTCCTGCCTATTCCCCACACAGGGTCTTTACTCAGCAGTGGGTCTTTGTCCCATTTTCAAACAGAGAATAGGAGAAGTCATGAAGCAGAGATATCAGGAGAGTGATAAATGTGTTATGGTAACCAGACTTTCCCTCCCTTGAGAACTTCCTAAACCATACAAGAAGGAAAATATGGAAGAGTTTTGAATCTAGAAATTCAGAGTTTCTGAGCACTGAACTTCTCGATTCTCTTCAAAATTGCCATCTCAAAACAAAATCAAATGTTGCACAACAATTCTTAATCTTCTGGGCTGTAAAACACACACACACAAAAAGATATAAAACATAATCAATCACAAGGGGAAAAAAGCTTAGCTAACTGGAAATGCCTTGCAGATTATTAGAAAATGAGCTGCATTTCATAAAAACTTAAAATGGTATGCAACATATCTTAAGTTACAGGGGAAGTTTTAGTGATTTTTTTAAAGGTATTATAAATAGGAAATCAGATTATTTCAATTTTTAACAGATGAAATTAAAGCTCTGTTGGGAGTCTACTCACAGTCGTTATGCTTTTTAATGGTGGTCTTCTCGTTACAGTTCTGCAGTCCTAAAACACTCCTCTGCTTTTATCTCTGTGAGCATCTGTTTCTATTATTTACAGTTTCTGTTTCTACGTCTTGCCAAAAGCATTAAACCCCCCCTATATGTGCAAGTTTAAACCTTTCCATTTGAAATAGATTATTCTTTTATAGTTAAATGTCTGCAAGGCTTAAATACACAAATTGAAATGCCACTTTTAGACAGAACTGAAAGTCTCAAGCTTGTTTTGGCCAAAGGCTTTTTAGGGTTTTTTGTTGGGTAGGGTTTTTTTTGGGTTTTTTTGGTTTTGGTTTTGGGTTTTTTTTTGCCTGCTCTGCTGACACAGAACAGGTTTTTATCTCTTAAATGCCATTTTCTGTCCATATGGGCTCATTAGGTTTTTTCTGCTTGGCTAAATCTAGTCCAAATAATGACCGCTGTTTTGTTACTGTTGGCTTGTGTGTAATTGTGCTTTCCCCTAGAAAAACAAGATGATACAGCCTGGGCAGGTGCCTCAAGTGTGACAAAGCACCTGTATGTCCCAGGACTTTGGGATATAGGGGTTAACTCCATGTTTTGTGAAATAACCTGAAATAGACTTTTTAAAAATTTACAGCTGCAGTAAAATCAGTTTGTGTGCTGTTGATGAAGGTTGATGCCCAGTGCTTTGGATTTCTTACAGTGTTTATGAATCTGGTCATGTAATGAGCATGACTTTATCTGTACCCTGCACTGCCCTGAACAATCTGCTAAAGCAGTCCAATTGCAGCAGATTTGGAGATCACAACTGAAGGCCAATACTCTATTTTCTCTTATCAACCACATAACTAAGAGCAGGATTTAACTCCAGAAGATTTTTCCAATTGTTTCAGGTAACTTTTCATGTTGCAAATTGTCCACAAATAACTTATGGGAAAAATAGATTTTTCCAAATCCTTTCACTGACTACAATTAAATGCAAGGATATGACCTTTTGACAATTTGTCCTTATTCTGATTTCACAACTTATATGGTGATTAAACTTAATTAGGAGACTTACCACATAGTTAAAAAGTCCTTTCTTATTGATGGCTTCTACCTGAATGCTGGATATTCATGGAGTTACAGCCCAGCGAGAATTTAAAATGAGAGCTGAGCACAACGTTTCCCATTTGCCATTGTTCATTTATATAATGTATTGTGTCTGTCAAGAGACATTCTATATAGCACCTCTTTTCTAGCATGAAATGAAGATCATCCAAATTGCTACCTGGGCAAAAGTCAGTAGAACACCTTCAGTAGCAGCTGTCTCAGATCAAGTTAATTTTCAATGCAATAGGCTTGAAACATTCTCCATTTTCCAGTTGTTGAAAATCTATTGAATGAGAAACTGTTTACAGTCAACTTCTGGTCAAATTTATATAGAAAAGGTAACCTAAAATGCTGTGATATTATGATTTAGAAACAGTTCAGAGTTCTTTTACCTTGGAGAACTACAAAGTGTCACTCTTGGGGTAATAGGGGGCATGGTACCATACTTAATTCATTCTTCTTCAATGATTTCTGTTAACCTTCCTGCCTATTTTAGCAGCAGGCCTATAATATTAGCTCCTTTAATACTACACAGGCAGTACAAAGCATCTTTTTAAAACTCCAGATAATAAAATATGACCTTTAATTTATCAGACAAGTCTTATGTTTTCTTATCTGCTTCTTGTTGCTTTTCATCTTCTCTTGCTTGTTTTTGATATAATACACCAATCTCTCAAACCAAGCCATCCAGCACTGCACAAACTGAGACAGATACTGCATTATAGTGAGGAAGTGAGAATCAGGAAGAGCACACTCTTAATTTAAATACTAATTAATCCAGTGAAAAATAATCAAAAGCAAAACAGGGCAGAAGGTAGTTGATGTGAAGTGCGAGTTCAGCTCCGCCTGAGAGGCTAATGAGAGTTTGCAGTTTAATCCTATAGAAAGTTGTAAAAATATTATTTTCTTTGTTTAATAAGCAAGCATGAAATAAGGAGCTTACAGGTGAACATTAGATGTTTTGGTACAGTCTGTAGGACAAATGGACATCTTTCAATAGATGTAGTAATTGTATTCTTAAAGGCAAACCTAAGTTTTGCTTTGTTTTCAGCAGTGTTATGAGCCCCTAGTGAGAGCTTTTATTCTGCTATCAGACATTCTGTGGGCAAATAGTCCCTTTGGATGCTTAATATTCATTATAAGGAATTTAGGAGTTCCTGTAGGGTGTAAAGGGTCATATTTAATTATGGTCATTTAGTATGAACTTGCCAGGCTTGACACTTCAAAGTTTGGGGGAGTTGCACTTCATGGTAGTTTCTCTCTATATAGGTTAAATTTTCTTGAGAAGGTAGGCTTTGAAGAGCTTCACTCTTACTTACTTGCTGCAGGTTCTTTCTCTAGCTTGAGAGTTTCTTTGCACTTTTTTCTTCTCACTGAGCTGATGGTAAGGTTTGTTCAAAATGTTCACATTCTGCAACTCTGAGTATACCTTCCCTCTGAGCACTGGAGGAGGCCCAAATCAGCCTCCTCATGCAACATCTTCAAGAGTGACCACTGCATCCTCCTGGGTCTCTCCCCACACACTGTTACAAGCAGAGCTGACATCTTTCAGCAACAGAAAAGGACATACAACTTCATCTGATCTATCCAGAGCTCACTCCTGGATCAAACACTGGCTAGACAAGTCTATAAGCACTCAGAAAAAATACAGGTTACAGCAGCGTCCCCCACTAACACAGTGACTTCCTGAGGTGAGCTTGGACCTCTTCTCTACCCCATGCAACCCAGTCTCAAGAATGTGTACATAATAATGGAAACAGATCACATGAAAGAACTTTAGTATTGGCTATTACTGAGATGGTGATTTCATTTATTTCCTGGCCATGTGAAACTGTTCGTGGACTGTTTATCCTCATATCCCACCCAGAGCTGCTGTGGCTTCCTCTCATGCCATACAATCATCCCTAACTGCATCTGGAGGAATGATGTGGGTCTCTGTCTTCCTATCGCAGATGTCAGGGGAGTCATGATTCAGAAAGAGCAGCATCAAGATTATCATGAGCAAAACTAGGGAGAGAGAGTTGTTTATAAATGGAGATAGACCTTGGTTTCATCACTTTGTTATTTATTTCCCTACCAGATCACTGGGACTAACAATGTGAATTTGTATTCTGCTAAAGAGTTTGTTTCAAAGAAAATATTCTCTAGTCTATGTTGCTCTTCACAGGCTCACGATTTTCAACCTTCTTACTTATTCCCTTTCAAGGATGCTGCTATTTCACATCAATAACTGACACCTTTATTTCAGAGCACAAAATAGAATTACACTCCAGCCCTGACAATATAATAAATCAGGAGGGATGAAATACATATTAGTGAAGTTCACATAGTTGGTTTGTCCCAGCTGACCTATAGATATAAAGGTATGATTAAAGTTTTTTTGGACTGCTTCTTCTCAGTTGTGACACAAGATTTAACTCTGACTCAAAGATTTGACCTTTGCTGCTCTTCTCTGCTTACCTTGATTCTTTGGAATTATTGTTATTCCCTTGAAGCCTTTCTGCCAGTATGGAATTAACACTCTGTTGTGACAAAATATTGTCTATTTGGCAGAAGAATGAAGCCATCTAGAATTCAATCAGGTTAGACAATGTCATGGTGCACATCCTGAGTGAATCATTTCCACCCAGCTTTTTTAATCAAAGAAATCTTGGCCGTATAACCTGGAAGAGTAATGCTGGATAGTCACATAGCTGTCTACAATTAAAGTTTAGGAACATCAGGGGTTTTTTTATGAATTACGATTGAAAGGATGCCTGCCAGAGCACTTAATCTTTCAGATGCATAACAGAACAAAATCTCAAAGCCACAGGTTTATTTAGAGTATGAAAAAAATTATTAACCTTCTTGAAAGTGTTTTTACTGAAGAAGTTCCTTGTGGTTCACCATATTGGTACAAAGAAGCATAAATAAAGGAAGGTAGAGAAACGTGAACTGAATACTCCTGAGAAGAACAATCTGTGGTATTTATGATTTCTCCACTGGGGATGAGATTATAAGACAAGGGAAATGCATACAGTTTTACCGGGTCTATCCAGATTCATTGTAGCTGAGTGTATGACCCAAACCAGCTGTTTGGGAAGAAGCAGTTATTGAAACTATGCGTGTTTTTCATTATGTACTAAATAGGACTTTTGTTGCTTTTAATGGAATTTCTGTTATTTTCAATTCTACGTATAATTTTTTTTATGTAGTTGTTACGTGTCTAGTGGTTTCATCATTACTAAATCCATGTGTTCTCCTTGAAACTAAATCCAGATAAGTTCCACACCATTTCCCCCTAGTCTTTCCATTTATATTATACACTAGACGAATTTAAGCTAATGTAATAGTGTCAAATTAAGATGTATTGCACTTTTCCTCTGATGAGGAATGGGCTAATGTAATGAGCAATTATTTTTTGTGTGACCTTTACAAATCAAATTGTTATTTCCTTGCTTTTCATTTGAATTTTGCTCCCAGTGGTTCAGGACTGTTGCAGCTAGTATAAAACATAATTTATTGATAGAATCACATTATAATAGTCTCAAAAAACATACATATTATATGTTTTAATGAAATGATTCAAAGAAATGTATAAGCTGGCCAAAATTAAATTTCTGCTATTAGTTCACAGAGGAGTTTCCAGGATCACCACAAAGATGTTCTGGAGCAGCTGCAGAGCAGTGACTGGACCTTGCCTAGGATAGATCCTGTGTTAGTCATGGAATTACAGCAGAGAGTTGCAATAGCACTAATGATCCAGTCTGGTGGCTGCGGGGAGTTCTCTTACCACGTGTTCCTGATGGACACCTACTGGGTGAATGAACAACACAGTTTAATGTCTTCCCAATATGGGCAGTTGTGAACTTTGCCATAACTGCCTGCCTCTTTTGGGATCTAGAGAGCGTTTGTTCATGAAAGGCATCCAGTGAGTAACCGTGTGTGAAGTTGATGAGTGAATGATGATCTCTAACCACGAGACTTATTTCCATTATGTTAATGCATTCCTTATGCCCACAGGCCTCTTCTGAACAACTTATCCTTTCTTATAAATCCCATAGAAGAATTTCACCCACTCATCCATTTTTTTAGATAACCAAAAAAAAAAAATAAAAAAATGTATGCAACACTAACTAAAATTCATGTTTCATTTACTTTAAGGAAACCTTTTAGAAATAGGATGTTCTCTCACTTTTTCAGTGACTCAGCTGATAAAGCCTCAATAAAACCTGCTGAAATACCTTATTGAAAAACTAAATATGGAAAAAGTAACTGACTTTAGAAAATATACTTTATATTCAGAAAATATAAAGTATTAGTTCACTTGGTTAGGTATGCATATATACACACATATTTTGATGGACGATACAAATCCAGAACAGAAATATGTAGGATCATACAATTAAGGGGGGGGGGGGGGGGGGGTTGTTCCTATTTTGGTCACATAACATTTCTTATGGGATTTTTTCTGGTACTTCTCAAATTTCCATTTAGTCACAGGAAGTTTGATGTGAGAAAAGGAGGCCAGGATGAAGAGAAGCAATTTTAAAGATCATAACAGGAAAAAAAAAAATTTTCTGTATTCTCACATAATCACAGTAGTTTTTCTGCGATGTGTTTAATTCTAAATTTTCACTTTTGTGAAGTACAGAGGGGAAAGTTCCAGTAAAATGTTTGATGTTCACTTTCAGTTCTGTTTTATGGAAAATATATCTAAACACTGAGAACAGAGAGAAATGTACATAGAAACAAAATGTATATATTTTATATATATGCACATATGTTCATGTACTTTTTAATATGACATACGCTTAGATGTTCACATAGTATATTTGCTTGGAGAATTTGTTAAACCACCTTCTGTGGTTGTCCAAAGAAGTTGTGGGTGCCCCATCATTGGAAGGGCTCAAGGTCAGGTCAAATGTGCTGTGAACAACCTGATCTAGTGAAAGGTGTCTTTACTCATAGCAGGGGGGTGGCAATAGATGATCTTCAAATGTCCCTTCCGACCAAAACCATTTTATGATTGGATTTTGGAAAGGGAACAAACAGGAAAAATCACCTTCTCAAAAGCAAATAGGGCAGCTTCTGGCATGGTGAATGATGTCCATGCTAAACAAACTGAGGGATGCATGAAATGTGGAAAATAGCAGTTCTCAGCACTGCAGAATAAATATTTGCATAAAACCACCACGATTCCATTTGCAATTTTGGGGTGCTGTTGTACTGATCCTTCCCAGCAAGCCTGTCATGGCTTGTAATTTTGTGACAAACTGGAACACCGATCTCCTGAATTTGGGTAATATTTCTGTTTGACAGTTAGCAGTAGGACCCTTCTAGCTCAAGAACATATCTTTCTGAGCACTATGTGGGCTTACTGCTGTGTGTGCTTACATTTCCACTGCAGATACAGGACTTGGTTTCTTGGTTGGTTTGGTGGGTTTTGAAGTCAAAGAAAATATGCACGTTTGAACCAATAAGATTGATTTTGTATTTGGACATGATTTATGAATGACTACATTTTATTCATCTTGCTCTTCTTATCTCTCAGATTCTTTAGTAATATGAACCAATACAATGAAAGAAAAATATATTGTTGGTCTAAAGCTCTGCTGCCACCAAAAGCCTATACACTGCAGGAGATATTTAGGTTTTCCATTCTCCTAAGTAGCTTTCTAAGTGGATCACAACTACATCACTCAAACACAAAAAACTGTAATGACAAATAAATATTTAAAGTGTTTTGCTAATTATTCCTCATCTGCTATGTTTCTGACTGTACCAGCCTTATTTTATCTCACTGTTTTAGTTAAAGTCAGAGATGTCTGCACTGACTGAGAATAGATAGAGTTGGCAAATATGACAAGTTTGTCCTTTGCATTGCTGGGTTCTGGTTAGTTCTTAATTTATGAAACCCCACCACAGATGGCCTCTTGCTAAATTTTAAAGCACTTCCGTGTTTCAGAACCAGGCTACCTTTCAGCAAGTCACTTTTGTCAAAGCCTTGGTGTTCCTTCAAGACATTGTCAAGGAGTCCTGAGAGAATGTACAAACTGTGAATGCCCTGCTCTGTTCTGTACCATGTATTTGAGTCTCTGGATTTTATTTAAATGAAGCAAAGAAATGTGTATTTTTTCTGCTTAGGAATAAGTTACAGCAGGACTGTTAGACAGAAGTAAGTGTGCCTTAGATGCTGATTAAGAGTTGTGTTGTTCTTCTTTAAATGACTAACCTGGAGTGAGAGGTTGGATGTCTTTTGAAAACTTAAACCTGTTTCACCTGAACATGTTTAACTAGTTAATAAGAAACATCAAAAAAGACAAAACCCAGAGGTCAACTATCATTTTTTTGTAAAGCCATTCGATGATGTTTAAATTTGGTTTTTGGGTCTGTCTATAACATAAGTTTAATAACCTAGCTCAAATGCAGATTTCTAATTTTCAATTAACATAGGAATAATTTTGTTTGCTAAAATAAAATAAATGAATGAATGAAAAGTCTGAACCATGAAATGTTCTAGGTAGCACTTTTTAAAATTCCAAATTTCAAAAAATCATGTGGCAACTGTATAGCTCAAGCTTTAAGTATTAACTTTTAACCTTTGACCTTACAGATTTTAACCAATGAAATGTCTCTTTAAACTTTAAAGGAAACAATGATAACGAGCGCCTGGCGATTGCTAGACAGCGAATTCCATATCGACTTGGTCGAGTAGTTGATGAATGGCTACTCGACAAAGGTAAAAAACATTGATTAAAACTTCAAATAAAAAAATAATTTGAACATAACCAAGTAGTGCTTCATTGTAACACTAATAAACATAAAAAATAAATTTCAGTAAAACTAAATTAAAACAAATTTTAAAAAGTAAAATATAGAGTAATATTTGCATACCTTGTATAATAATTTCTATACATTTCTAGAAGTACCAGCTGTTTAATAATCTTACCCTGTTAACTTAAGGTTAAAGGGACTGTTAAATATAATCCACTAACTCAATCTATGAAGGTACTCATAGCAAACATTAACCAAAAATTATAAATCATTCATAGATTATATTACATGTTCCAGCATCTAAATTATTAACTAAAAAGTATCTGTAGTTATGATATCTTCATTATGGTCCTGAAAAAAAAAAATTTGTTTAAACTGTAGGTAACTTAAATAGTGGGCAATATGAATTGCCAATCAAAATGAAGTCCCTTTAACATTTGCGATCTTCTAAGGGGATTTTGGAACAAACACTAATTAAAACAGAACTTAAAGTTGTGTGCATGCTTTTTGTGAGCAGAAACTAAATAGTCACTAAAGTGACTATTCCATTTACTAAGAGTGGTACTGTTGCTGAGGATTTCTCTGTTTAATGGAAATGTGCCATGATTTCTCCATCGGTATGTGTATCATTTCTGAAGCCGCTTTTACATCTGAAATCTTGTATTTTAATTGTTAGCCTTGCTGAAAGCCAATCAGACATCTATTTTTTAATCTGCCTGTAAGATACTTAGTGTGCACCACATGTTTCTTTTCAGTGTGTATGTTGAAGGGAAATAAAACATTTAAATACAAAAAAGAAATATTTAATTAAAAATATAAATATTTACTTATATAGAGATGCAATGGATTACTGCATAAATTCTTTAAAATACACTTGACCTAGTGACTTGATGTCATATATATAAACTTTGTGTGTATATACATATATTTATATGTCTATACATACAAAAACTCACTTGTACATAAAGCTGTAGGCTCTATGCTGCATTGCGTGGGGAAAAAAACCAACTTTTAAATGTTGGCAGACTTGAAGAAAAAGTTATCTTAAGGAATTAGAAAACCTGGCATTCTTGAGACGCACCAAAAGGTTAACACTGCTTTCAGGTAAAAGGGAGAGGGGTATATCTTGTAGTGCCAAACACATTTGCAAATATATTTGATTGGCCTTTTAGCAAAAAAAATATATATCCCAAAACGTCGTAAATTAAGAAAAATGCAAACGCTCTCAAAATTTATGCATTTCATGGACACCTCATTAAAAAGCAATGAATTATGAGTCAAATCCTTTTCTTATAGTTTATTGCTCTCATTTTTCACCCCATGACAATCTGTTATCACTTGTGTAGAGTACAGCGTTCACAGTCAACATTTTTGCATGTATATAATATTATCTTCACAGGGCGTCAGCTCACAATCTTCAATAGCCAAGCAACCATAAAAATTGGAGGCAAGGAACGTGGCCACCCTTTCCAAGGCCAGCTCTCTGGTCTTTACTACAATGGCTTGAAAGTTCTGAATATGGCAGCAGAAAATGATGCCAACATCGTGATAGAAGGAAATGTGAGACTTGTTGGTGAAGTGCCTTCCTCTATGACAACCGAGTCCACAGCCACCGCGATGCAGTCGGAGATGTCCACGTCAGTCATGGAAACCACCACAACCTTGGCCACAAGCACTGCCAGAAGAGGAAAGGCTCCCACCAAAGAACCCATTGGTCAGGTTAGTCAGCTTCCTCGCCTTTTGCAAATATCTTCGCCCCTCTGAGCGTGGCTTCCCTTGTCGCATTCCCTCTGCAGATGAAATTGTTCCAGTTAAAGAAATGCATGAGTTACAGTTGAATGTTCTGTACCATACACAGGTCATGGATGTGATGTTCATCAGCATTTTGAGGGAAAGTAAGGGCTTTGCTTTTCTTCTAAATTAGGCAAACTTACCAGTTCAGATTGTTCTGGTGCTGAGTTATTCTGCTCTTTCATCATCTTCATAGTGTTGCATATTTTTAAATACCCTTTCTTCCTCTGATGGCTTACATCGATTACTTTTAGTGTAGGAATGCAGGATGTCTGGAATTAGAGATAATGAAATGAAGTGGTGGCATTATCCATGAGATAGAGAGAAGAGACCCAGTTTTAAGAAAGAACAGGAAGGAGGTGTGAAGACAAAAAGTTGCAAGAGGCTGGAAGAGAGGGAATTAGCACTTTCTCTAGTTCCACGACTGATCATCTTCTCTGGCAGTACTTCTCATGAGAGGCAGTGGCAGCAGAAGGAATTAAGAGCACTCTGCACCATGGGAGACTCAGCCTCCAAGTCATGGGCTGTTTTTTAGTGTTTGTTGAGGCTATTTACATCTCAAGAATTTGGTGATATACTTAGCTGCTTTCAGGTTTTGTCAGGATGGCTGTATAATATGTGGGGAAATTTAGCTATTAGGAATGGGGAGGAGAAAAACAGGTGAGTGAATTAAATACCTTCAACTGGTGTGTACCCTGAGTAGCAGCAGTCAGACATTGTGCTTTAAAAACCTAAAACTTATCAAGACATTCCTGTGGTGGGGAAGATTCTTTAATATTTATTCTTTCTTAAAAAAAACCCAAACCAAACAAAAAACCCTCAACCAAACGAGGAAAAAAAAGAACAATACACTGCTAGAAGCTTTTCTGATGTTCTTTTGGTTCACAAGCTTGTGTGCCCACTGTGCTACCAAGCCATGACAGACAGCTACACTCCTGAGATCCAGAAGTAGGACAAGGAACACAGAAAGCATCATGAGGGAGGGATGGAATGTGCTGAAAACAGTTCATTTTCTCAAGAATTAAGCATATGCAGATTAGGCAGAGGCTGAGGTCAGGTTGTCTGTTTTCTGTGTAAAAACTCAAGTCACAGAGTGAATTGGGGCATTAAACTTGACACTTCAGCTTTTCTGTCTGTAGTATCTTTGGATGCTTTGTACTATGGATCAAACACTACAGTAAAGTAAAAGTAAAAATTATTACTTAACAAACTTGAAGCAGTATATGAAAGTTAAAAATGATCCTTAAAAAAAAGCATTTTGACTTGCAGATTGCAGGAGGTTTTAATAAATATCATAGTGAGTTACAGAGTTTTAATAAATAGCAATACATTTTCTTTGTTCTTAATTCTGTTTTAAATAGTATCTTGCACTCTATTATCCAACTAGTCTGACCTCAGTATTTACGGTAACAAAATCTAAGACTTCACCAAATTTACTGAAGGGAAGATAGTCTCTAAAACTGTAGAACACTCTCATGGTGTGGAATAATTTGGGTTAAATGAATGCTACTAAATTAAAATTAAACAAAAGCTTTTCTGTCAGTTCCCAGCATACTGTTTGCCTCTGCCACTGTCTTGTGTAACTCTCAGGCACAGTTTTGGAGGAAAGATGTGACAAGGACCATTCTCAGTTGGCACCTTGCATGATTTGTAGGCAGCAGGAGTTTACTGGTATAATTGCTTTGCCAGTTGTCCTAAGTTTCTGGGAGTATTCCCCAGTATAATTTGCATGTTTAGCCATTAAGGTTTTCTTTTTGAGGTGTTCCAGTGGGATATTTTTAGAAGAAAATTTTCTTAAGCTAACAACTCTGGTGAGGTGCAAGTTTCTCTGAAGAGGGAAAACAAGACAGTCAGGGAAAAATGTTTTTCCAAAGCTGATCTGCTTCTAGGCTGTGGTACCTGAAACAAGATGTGGCCCTTATTGACTCTATCAGAACATCTACTCAATTTTTTTTAGAGAAGCTCGCTGCCACTGGGACTGAGTGGCTTCAAGGCAGTTGTGCCATTTCCTCATCCCTTTTTGGCTGAAGTGGCTGTACCAAAATACCGTGAGTTCTTTTATACCTCACCATGAGGAGCTTCCAGCAGGCTCCAGGAGCACACAGAGGTGCAGAGCATCTCTGCAAACCAGGTTCTGAGGGTGAAAATTTTGATCAGCCTCTCTCATCTGTTAGCCTGGCTGGAGCAAGGACTTCATGCACCTGATGGGAAACTCATGATTTAGAAGCCTGAAAGTAACATTTGTGAGGAAAGCATTCCATGGTAACATCCCTGCAGCACTTGGGGCACCCTGAGTATATAAAAATGAGCATTCTTGACTCCATCTATGTCTGAATGTCCTGCCTGGTAGAATCTCTGTGTGTCATTTCATACACTTAATTAGTCAAGGACTGCACTGAAACCCAGTGCAAATCAGGGCCATGATTTGATTTAAAGAGATTAATAACCTCCCAAAGTCAGAGCTGAAATTTGTCTGCAGAATGCTGCACTATTCATGTAAAAAGGATCTAGGAAGCTACTGAATTGCCTTAGGGACATAATTTCTTCTCTTCATTCATACCTGGTTCTTATTCTACCTGCATGTAATAATTTCTGAGCTTGTGGCCCATAGCACTCCCATGGGTGTGTCCTGCAGGTGCTGAGTAATCGATTTCCACCTTGATGTCACTGGAGATGAAGGCATTCACCATCTCATGAAAAAAAATCTACCTTTGACTTCTTCATTCTCTTTCATTTTTGTCCTTGATATTTTTTTCCCCTGATTTTTGCTTATCTATAACCTCTGCAGTGATGTCAACTACATTGACACACAGTAATGCATAAGAAGAAAAGTTACCTCTCCAGCATTAATTAGGTTACTCAGGAAAATATGCAGCTGAACAACAATTGCTAATGAAAAAAACCCTACTCTACCACAAGCCAGTGCATGGCTGAAATAGAATAGAAGCAAATGATCCAATCAGTCAGAGATTGTTTGCTCCATTTGCAGAGGTATTGAATTCAATTAAAGATTGCAATACTTAAAGAAGATAATTTAAATCTCTATTTATAGGAAAGGTTCTTTTAAAAAACCTACAATGTTTAATTGACAGAGTCCCTCCTCCCTCACAGATATTAACAAAAGCAGTATATGATGCAAGATACACATGGGACTTCCAGAAATTATGTTGAATACTCTTGTGCATGATTTTAGATGAGGGAGGTCTTAGTGCTCCTGAGAAAGAAATGCTTTTTGCTGAAGACTCTAAATGAAGGTTTTCCCAGCTTGGACATATTTTAACAATGGATGTTTTGGTGATGACAGACATCTTAATTATTGCACTGGGAAATGTAAATTTTTCAAAGGGGAGAAAGGTACTCGGAGCTTATTGAATGTCAATAGTAGGTGAATGCCTGATTTTCCTTAGTGCCTTAAATCCTCCCCCTACTCCCCCTTTGATTATAATGGCATTCAAGCTGTCAGCCTCCATGAAAGGCACTGTGTAAACACAGAGGAAGTGAAAGTCCCTGCCTCCAGTATCTCCTAGAATAAACAAAAGGTATCAGGTAAGCAGGGGATAAAAAAGAGGAAATCAGGAGGTGGGAGGAAGAGGGAAATAAAGCAAGTATTGTGTTGTTTCAGTGTTTACAAGTGTACAGATTTACAGCTATTGTAGGAGGGACACCTTACTGCCCCGTGTTTTTTGTTTATTTTTTTTTTTTATCCAGGCTTTTTAGACAGCTGTAGGATCACCACAGAGCTATCAGAGGATCAGGAAATTTAAGGACTGGGCTGCCTTGTCAAGCAGTTGGTGAAAAATTGGCACCAGCTGGGTGGCCAGTGACATGTTTCCTCTGCTTCTCACTTTGCCACTGACACCTGGGGGAAGCACTGGGATCCGAGGATTGCAGTAGAGGTTCTTTGCTCCCCCCACACTGCATGGGAGAAGGCTCAACATTTTGCATATCTTTATGAGCATGGAAAGAAATCCTCCAGCTTAATTTTTTGCAAGGACAGGACTTATGTTAAATGAAAATCTGTGATGCAAACTTTAGGGAGCCTTAGGTATGCACTTGGACTCAGAAATCTTGAATTTGGTCTAAGAATATCACTTTTTATGACGTTATTCAGCAAAATGATACAGATAAGTTCTTCCATTTTGTCTTTTATTTTTAACACTTTAAAAACAGTCAAATTTACAAGTTATTCTATTCAGTCATGGAGGTGATAAGCATCTTTTAAAACTGAAAATAAAGATTCTCATGTTGTAGGACTCCAGGAGCTGAAATGTTAAGCTAAACACTGAGTACTGCAAGGCTTGCAATAAAAATTGCAAGGGTTGGCAGAAGCCTGAAGGCTTCAAAAGGACTTAGAGAATGGGGTTTGTTTGAATTAGGAAAGCCCAATCAGGCCTTTAGTTTCGCTTTGGCACGGCTTTGTGAATCTGTATTAACTGGAAATCATAAATGAAGTGATAGTAAATCAAGAATAATATGCTCATTTCTCATCCCTTTCTAAGGATTTGATTATGACAGTCTATCCACAGAGCAGTCTCTACTCTCATGCACTGGAAACTGTTTCTGAAAATTGTGTGCAAAAAAGCTTTTTTTCCATAATGTATTCTGGCAGTCCTCTTTGTTCTCATCAGGGTGGGTTCTTATCAATAACACTAAGCCACTTAGCCAGCAATTGCTATATACTGTTAAGATGATTACATGTTTGGGAACAATAAGCACTGATTTTTGGTCAGGCAGAACTAAATCAATGAACTGAAATTTGGTCACTTACCCTGGAGGGCATACGTCAGGTGAAGGATATGTTTCCTTACATATACGGAAGCAGCAGATTTTAATGGCATTCATTGTAGCAGGGACAATGACAGGCTTGGCTCAGAGACTTCACCTGCCAAATAAAAGCAAGCACTGGAGAAAGCAGTGGTGTTATCCATGGAAAGAGTTCAATTTTAAGAATGATAGTTGAATACATGACCTCTACACAGGACAGCAAATGTTGAACATGTCTTACGGAGACACGATCATTGAATGAAGACAACATTAATAGAAAGATGATTTTTTTTCTACGCATTTTGGTTTAAAATTATGTACTGTATGGTTTACAAAGTCCTGTTTCTATGCACAGGTGTTGTGTTCTTTTCCCCAGGCTCTGATAATTTACAAGAATTTGATTCAAAAGATGCTCACTAGTGTAAAGTGAATCCCACAGCTTCCAGTATCTCAGTGCTCAGCACCCATACGTTAGATTTCCTGGGAAATTTGAGTGTTCAGGACAAATCTCATTTGGAGTAGGGTCTCTGTGTACAATAGTTGTAGTTGTGTATTAACTGGAAATCACACATTTCAGTTTCAGGCAGACATAAATTTAACTAGGTGCATGAAACCCATGCACTTTTCCTTGGATTTTTTTGCTTAAAATGTGTTAATAATTTTAAGAAACTTCTAGTGATTATTGATTGTTTTAAAACACAATTTTCAATATAACTGACACTCAAGATGTCTAAAAAATTGAAAAGAGGATACAGTGAACATTAAACTTAACTACCTTTATTTTAATATTTGCTTCCTGATTACATTTGATTTTTCCATTCTACTGCAAAATATTTGCATATTGAATATTGGCTTTTCAGTTGGAGTACTGAAGTTGTGTAAATAGGGTGGCTTTAAAAAATCAGTATCAGTACAATTGCCTCTTGAACTGGCTCATTGGTTTGTTGTTTTCAAGTATGACTTATAGGATCTCACGGTTGTCTGTCTGTCCCTCTTGACCAATTTAGTCAAATCTGGTTCAGCATAAAGATTTGAATGATATTAAGCTCCCAGAGAAGCTAAATTGTGTCAGTTCTGGTGCCCATTCTGGTCTCCTGTTGCATATTGCAGAGCCAGATCTTCCCCTGCTTTGTGTTTAAAAAGCAAAGATGAAAAAAACCACAAAGTGTATGTGTGTGCTTAGGATGAGTTTCTCAAAAGTTCCTCAGACTCATTAATGTTTCTATATTCCATCAATATTTTCAAAAATCTTATCCTATGACATTTTTATATGTAAATACTCTAACAGTATCCTTAATTGTGCCAAGCTCAGAGGATAACATTTGCTGTTAGTTGTTGTTGTTTGCATTTGTTGGAGAGGAATGGTTCTTAGAGGCTCCTTGGAGCACAGTGGAGCACCAAAGGCAAATCCTAACCAGTTGAATGAAAAACCACAGGAACAGATACAAGTGAACATGATCAGCAATTCCACTTCATTCCTACTGTGCTGTACAATCCAGAAAAGACTTCTGGTTTGGCTTTAGCTCTGTTGTGGATTAACTTCAAGAGGCACCATCCTGGTGGGATGGGTTTCCATCCCCTCCAAAAGGAAGCCAAACCATGGAATTTCTGTTTAGCCAGTGGGATATGTCTAAAACTTTGAGCACTGCTTTGAAACTACTCCCTATGGTGCGTACAGACAGGGAAAAAAATCTGCTTGTAAATGAAATTAGAGCAGTGTTAGTAATCCAAAGGATGGCAAGATGTTTACGCAAATTGCTGATTAATTAGTTGCAAATAAAATTCATTTTTAAGTTCAATTTGAGAGAAAAGGCTCTCAGGCCACTTGCTGCTTTAATTTTGTTCTTTCATGTTTAAATGACCAAGTTCATATATTACAATTTGCTTTATTACAGGGTTTTTTAACCCAGATTGGTTTTATCCAGTCTCAAATTCTGACACATTATCATTTTTAAATACGGTGAAATTTAGTAGAGCAAACATAACTTGGTACTAATGTTTTTTCATAGCATGCTGCCTTTCTTTATTCCTAGTAAGTTGCTCATGTCATGTTAGGACAGTAATATTTCTAAACCATCCCTTTGCATAACTTGGGACAGCATCAAACTTGCTGAGCAAAGTCACCCCCAAATTTAGGCAGTGACTGTTGTTGGAGAAATATTTCCCTCCCAGCTACAGCTCTTTGTGTCAAGCTCTTTTCTTAGGAAGGGTCCCCACACGAAGCAATGCTTGGTTCTATCTCATACTCTGTGCCTTCCACTGTTCCTTCTCAATGCCTGCCAGCAGACTAAATAAACATTAAGATTACATGGAAATGGGATTGTTTCACGCAGTTGGAGCAAGAGGTTGTCGCTGAGCTGGTGACCCTTAACTGTACCATCACATGGCTGTAATGCATTTTTCTGCATTTGGGGTGGCTGAAAAAGGCTGGGTGTGTTACAGTCACTGATCCTCAGTAGCCTTGAAGCGTAGAAATCCTTGTATTGTGTCTCAGAGCTTCTGTTCTCCCTTTAAAAGGAAGCAAGAGTCGTTCAGTCCTCTTATCACTTTTGTGGAGCCCTGCTAAGCCTGAAGATCTTGTTAACCACTTCCTTTGGTGCATTTTTATGATTGAAGTACTGTGTGTTTTACAAGCTTGGCTCATAAAATTTCCTTTCAGAAAGCATGAAATAATACATTCTATTTCTTTTGTGTGATTCCTGAGAGCCGGGAGAGAAAAGCAGGGTGTGACCTTCCTCTCTCAGTGGCAAGAGCCAGGAGCAGGCACCCTGCCCTGATGAAGCTTCAAAGTGCTGCCACATTTGCAGCCCCACAGTGCACTGCAGTAGTATCAGTCCTGCTGCTGCAGCCAGCCAATGGATTCCATGTGTTTCTGCAGCACATGGAGCCACTGGGATATGAATTTTCTCCCCATATCTAATTAATCAGGCTAATTGCTGCAAGTTTCAGTGTTCAACCTGCTTTTATGTGTTGCTGGCAAGGAACTGATTACAACAGTCTGTTGTGTGATGTTTTGTTGAACAGCAAGCATGTATCAGAGCTCCTTAAAATGTAGGTGATACAACTGTATTACGTACTGAAAATTTCCTCCAAACACAACGGTGACAGCAATGTGAGAAACCTTTCTGCTCACTTACAGTTATTAAGACCAAATCTTCATTTACAGGCATGCCTTCTTCGTAGACTGCGGATCATTTTCTCTCATCAAACAATTCTTGGGATTTTCAGTTAGTACAGAAGGTTTCTTCAAAACCCCTTTTTTTTCCCCTGTGGGTTGTATCAACACCCTATGCCTGTCTTGAATAACTCAATAAGTACTTTGTGATTTATTGATTTATTTAATTTAATCTGTTAGCTAAACTTGTCTTTAAGTATTTGTTTTCATTTAGTAATCAACAGTTGATTCGAACAGCTGAAACCTATGTTTTGTTTATATGCTGGCATTACTTCAGAGTTAGACACTTCCTAAGAGTTATGTCTTGAAGCTCTTTGCCTGCAACATCTGCAATTCTGTTACGAATAATTTCACATGCAGTGTTTATTTCTTTCCATAGTTTTCCTTTCACTTAATGAACTTCTATTGAAATGTCTCTTTTGCAGTATGGTTTTGCAAGCACACGCATATATTTACACACACGTACTCACACACACACACATATATTTTTTAAAGTGAGACGAAGCATTAGATTGGAATTTTTTTAATGTGAAGGGGAACAGTAAAGTCTCCAAAGGGACTTAAGAGAAAAAGCTCTGGGACTTGCCAGCTTCTCCAAAGAGGCAACATAAATGATGGGCAGGGACATCTGCATTAAGGAAGAGAAGAACTGAAATTTTTCCTTGCATCCAACTATACCACTCTCTCCTAGAAGTGCATAGGACCATGGGGTGAGAAATAGGAAACATTTTCTTAAAGTCCACTCCAGAATATCCAATGAAATATTCACCAGTTGAACAGAAATCAAATAGGTTTGTATTCTGACCCAGGGGAAATGATAGCCTCTTCCTCCAGTTCCTCTTCATTACTAAATAACTGAGCACTTCCCTGCTGTGGGATGATGATGGGCTGAGGATCAAATCCATTCCTGGTTTTGATGTGTTCAGACACATCATCACTATGGATTGTGTCTGTATCTAAAAACATAGTGGTGCAAGTACCATGTTTTGGGAGAACATGTACCAGGCAGAAGTAGAAGTAGTTCTCAAAAGTGCAGAAACCGTGGGAGAGGAAGCCTGGGTGAAGAGATCCTGTGGTACTGACATTCCCTCATGTCCTGGAGGAAAGAGGCTCCCCTGGGAAACAAAACTCTTGAAGGTGCAAGGTTCTGTGTCATCTGGCTAGGTCTTTAAATCCAGCCACAGACTAAATGTTTGGGGCTTTGTGGGTGGATCCTGTCAAGAAGAAAGACTGAAGAGGTCAACAGAGCTTTTGAAATGGCCATCAGGTTTTCCTCAGCTTCCAGCATAACACTATAAATATAGAGAAGATTCTGACATTTTTATGAATTCAAAAAAAAAAAAAAAAGATGAAGTCAGAACAAATGTCCTTAGACATATCTCAAATGACACTTGCATATTATTTTCAAGTTTTTAAAGCAGGACATCATTATCGGTGCTGAGTGATGCTGTGAGGATGCTGGGTACAGCACAAGTGAGGTTCTGATGTCCATGTAGCCAAAGTTGATTCCACTGACTAACAGATCATTTGCTTTTCTCTTCCTGTCCAGATTCACTTGTGATTTTCACAAATGTGCTAGCATTAATAAATTCCAAAGAGAAATATTCCCTCTTTATGCCTATTTCAGGTCATATTTTGGAAAAATGAGTGTAGACCCTGTCTCCATGTTTTACAAGGCCACAAATTCACTAAAATTAAGTGTCTGGAAACTTTACTGAATGCTTTAGGGACATCCATCTAGACTTAATGCATTCAGGAAAGCTGATAATTCCTAATACGAAGACATAGTTGCTGAATTCCAGGCTCGAGAGGTCTTGAATATGACAGTCTGAATAAATTTTCTGTAGGTGTGATGGACTTGGTAGTTAACTGATCTGATCCACACCAAAGCATTATCAATACCTTCATATACCACAGTGTAGGATGGCAGTGGTAGCTAGATATGTGTTGCCTTCTAAAAATTAAGTATTTGCATATGTATTTGAGTGTATAAATGTTATTTTTTTTCCACTACATTTTTATGGTGAGATGATGTCAAATTACAACTAGGATAGCATGAAGACTTAAAATATTTCCCTGATAATGACATTAACATTTCTTCTCCCTGGGGTGGGTGGTGTTAGTTTGTGCCACCATACACAGGAATAGTCTTAGAAATAATATTTCCTAAAGTGATCAAAATGGCCAAATATTATAGTTAAATGAGGCATAAAAGCAGTTGTAGTAATTTCCTTATGAAATGACAGTCATGGTTAAAACCATATGCAGGAGAGAAGGGATCAAGGTGTGGTCATTGTCTTCCCCAATGATTGATGGAAGAATCATTTTTGATCACCCAAAATAGCTTTTCAGTTTTTATCAGCAGCATACCAAGAATGAAAGAAAAGAAAAATTTCTGCTCAAACCTATTTCTGTGTGATTTTTTAAAAAGTATTATTCCTTATTGTTAAGCACAGGCAAAAAAAAAAAAAAACAAAAAAAAAAAAAAAAAAAAAAAAAAAAAAAAAAAAAAAAAAAAAAAGAAACAAAGATTCAAAATGGAAATCCAAATAAGACCAGTGTTTGTAAAGTGTTTTGTGTATATTATATTCGTCTAATTAGACATAAATCTGTAAATGGCTGAGATCAGCCCAATGTTTTCAGTCAACTGTTTGAAAAGCTTTACAAATCTGTTGAGACAGCACCTCCTCTGCAATCTTAACTGACTTTAGTACTCAAACTTTTGCAATGGTTTTTGTAGTGCTGAGTCCACACAGAAATAGAGAACATTATCTATGTTTTTAGTGTTATACAGGTAAGCCTCTAAAGAAAATCCTACAATTAATTTAATCCTACATTTAACATCTTTGTATAATACATATCTTTATATATTAATAGCTATCAGCTTGCTTAGTCTGTGAATAGATTGAAGTGCTTTATTTTTTTTTTCCGTAAGGGGGAGATAACAGATGTCTGACATGATAATTTCACCATATGGCAATTCCATCTTCTTCTACAGCAGTATTAAGATAATAATGATGAACACTGAGCAACATTGTTAATCTTAGTAGGTGGAAGTTTGAGCATTGTTGAAGAAGCAACAAGGTTTGATTTTAAGTTAGTGTTGCACATCAGACAAGGTGTATTGTTGTTTACCCTCTGCAGTCCTGGGTTGGTGGTAAAATGAGCTGGATAACTCAACAAGAATGGTCTTGTAACACAGTGTGCCTTATTTTTTTCTTTTTTTTCCCTGCTGTTCTGAATATTTCACCTCATACTTGGGGTTTAGGCACACATTTTCCACAGAATTACTTGCAAATTTTGTTCATGCTAGCAAACCAAACCAAAACAAATGGCAAATTTTCTTTCTGGCAGGGCAAGTTCATCAGTAAAAAAAACTGTACTCACATGACATAGGTATACAAAGCCAAAGGGGGGAAAAAAAGAAAGAAAAATAGATAAATATTAAAGGAAGTGTAATCAGGTGTTTCAGTCAGGTAAAAAGGAGAGTCCATAACCCATGGGAGAAAATAGGAATTTAGAGTAAAACTCCTCGCTGGCATTCTTTGGTCAAAGAAGAGAAAAATGCAGCGGCAGGGGTGAAAGTCACAGTGTGAGCACAAATTTATTTACAAATACTAACAGTAAGATAGAACTGTAATGGTGCATTTCCTGAGTATTGGCTGTAATCATTCAAATTGCTTTATTTTATTTATTGCTGTGAATAAGGCACATGGGATTTTTCAGATGATGAAAGTGGGGTCTCAGAACACAGAGGAATTCCATTTCAAGATAGTATTTAAATACACGCGTTTTCTTTAGACATGTTCTTAAGTGAATGCTGTGTTTGGAAGGGATTTAAATGTGCTTTTCAAGTCTTTTCTTGAACCAAGTCATTTCTTGAAATTAAAAGTGATAATGTCTGTTCTGCTACCATCTTAACCTAGGTCTAAGCTAACGGTAAAATCTCAATCAGTTCTCATTCATTCCCTACGGAAGAAGTTCTGTTTTCTTTCATCTCTCTAATTAAGATGTGCCATGAGGTGTGATTCTGATATCTGAGCCACTGTTCTGTGACAGTGAAATTTTGAAATGAATGAAATATTTTATTTCTGTTCAAGTAGAGTACCTGTGAATCACATTTTAAAAAATCTTATCCACAGGTAATAGAGCATGTAAAGTGTACTCTGATTTGCTCATTTTAATTAGCTCATTAATTATCAATGTCAATATCCTCTTAATTGTGGTTCTTTGTGGCCAGCAGAGTGTTTACTGGTGATCTTTAGGGAAGATGGCTCATTACTCTGTCAGCTCTCCTCCTTTTTTTTTTCCACTTGCTGTACCACACTACCGACAGTTAAAAATACATGAATAATTGGCAGATTGTTTTCCCACATACTCTGCTGTCACATTTGCCTCAAGAGCCTGTATTTAACTTCCTGTGGGAGAGAAGTGATCTGTGGAATCTTGAATAGAAGGTATTTAAGGGCTTTCTTTGTAAAGATGAAGTTTGGACAATGAAGACACTGAGAAGTTAGTGAGTAGGAGTAATTAATCTTAGATTATTAATTAATAGGAGTAATTAATCTTCTTAGAATATCCCATAATTATAACAGTGTTGGTGAAGCTTAAGAAGATACAGGGTCCTAGCAAATAAAGCATGAATACACATAACCATAAAAAAAAAGCAGACCTCATGTATGTCAATATTATGGCATAATATAAATTTTAGTAAAACTTTCTCCAGTACAGACTTTGATGGTTCTCCCCAAGTTTCCATCCCTGACTCTGACAAAGAAGAGCTGGGATAAATGTGGCTGATGCTGCTAATGATGTCAGTCCTTTTCTGCCTGGCAGTCCTTTTCAGGCTGGCAGCAAAGCTCTCATTTAATGCTGGTTTTCACTTGTGCTCTGGGAACTGGAGTGCAAACATCCACTGGAAGCACAGAGGGTTGCATGGAATAACCTGCAGCCACTCTTAACCAAGAGGAAACTGCAAATAGTGGACTAGAGAGGATCTGGGCTGTGCTGACAAGTTTCTTAGTATTGTCAGAGCACCCACGTTTGCTTTTCTTAGAGCATTTGTTTCTCAAAGAAGGACAAAAAGCTATTAGTGCCATTGAAAGCAGCCAAATAACTAATTCTTAATTTTCTAATTTTTTTTATTTTTTTTTTTAACTTACAAATGAATACGCTCTGAGAGTTGGATGAGAAATGTGTATTATTCTAGCACCAGACATGGACAGAAAGTAAATGGTAATAGATCCTTGACTTTGGCAAATAAACAAAACTGTTTGATAAATGTTCCATATACCAAGCCAAATTCTCAGTTGCTGTGGTACAACTCTATTGACTTCAGTTATGGGCATCAGGGTAGCTGAGAAGAGAATGTTAATTACAAAATTCTAATTTTTTTATTGTGCATTAAAAAAAAAAAAAAAAAAAAAAAAAAGAAGAAGAAAGAATGGAGCTCTTGGGATGAGAATTTCAAATGAAAAATAGGCAAAGAGACAGTGAACCACCTGGGTTTGCAGTTCACCCCTAACCACCAGCTACTCAGGTAGACCCCAGTGTTGTATGCTATGACATCTGCAAATGATCAAAGATTTAGGCCCAAAGTCAGTGTTCATTTATACAGGACAAATGAAGAGCAGTAGATCTGTGCTGGGATAAAACTCTCTTTTCCTGAATACTATCCTACCATCTCAGGCAATGCATTTAATTTGCTGAACAAATTTTCTCACTCAGATATTGTCGGTACTTGAACATTGTTTGAAGTCATGTAGGACTCAAGACAGTTGCCTACAGAGGCTTTTAATGCCAATTTGGCTGCTTTTGTGGCAACAAGAGGACCCTCCCTCCAAATTTTCTGTTCTTTTACTCCAAAGAGGATAATACTCCTAAAAGCATAATGGCAATAACATTAATATTTAACTTCTAATACCTCCTTTACAATCAGTGTGTTTCTTTGGCTTTGTATACAAGAAGGGATTGCTCTGCTCCTTTTGCCAAAGTGACCAGTTCAAAATCAGCAATCAACAGGGTCAGGGCTTGGGCCTCAGGTGAGTTTTACTATTTATAATGGTTACATATTTACAACACACACAGCCCTGAACTGAATCAGGCTTTTAATTTTTTTTAAATCATACAGCTGAACGGAATAAAGTATTTCAGGTTAAGCTGCAGTCCTAGTTTTTCAAATAAACAGGTTTTTTTCTTCTCTCATATGAGGAGGGTAAAAAAGGTAATTGTATTCTGTATGGTGACAGAGAATTTGTGCTGGATTCACCCAGCTGCTGAAATCAGTTATAAGAGGCACTGGCCTCCCCCACTACTGATGGATAAAGAGCTGCTGCTGAGTCTATTTCTCAAGCTTAAGCCAAATTGCTTTGAAAGCTTGTGAAATTCAATTTGCAAGAGAATGGAGGATCCCCTCCATGTAATTTCAAAATGTGAAAAAGAGTAATTGCTTTTACTTCATTCACACTATCTGTGTAAGTAAAATGGCCACAATCCTTTGGGTCCCAGCCTTCTCTGCCACTGGCATCAGGAAGAGGTTGAACCCACACCAAAGTGTGGGAGATGCTGGACCCCACATCTTTTTGTCACATCCTTTCTCTTCGGTGGGCAGGCACATCTGCTGAATGGCTGTGCCTCCCTATCTGCTCAAGGTACTGCTTTGTATCTGGACAAATTACCAAAAAAGAGTTTGTTGTGATAACTCTCTCTTTAATTGAGCGTGCTTGTTTCTTCAGCATGGAGGATAATCACGTATATGAATAATCTGGCTTGATCTCAGATTTATAAGGTGTTTAGATTTCCTCCTTTCAGTAGAGAACTTAAGTATTAGCGGATTTTTTTACAAGCCTCCTGTTAGTTGCCATCCTTGATCCTATGGCTGGCTTGCCTGCTGGTAATCTTTTTCCATGCTTGAAGAGCTGACAAAAGCATCTGGGTCTCCCTGGCAGTAATTAGGGCAAGCTAACTGCCTGCTGCGCTGGAAAGTAGCTCTGAGTTTTGATGAAATGCAAATGCAAACTGCAAGCTGGCCGGTTACCCAGGCATTGTGTCCTTTATGCAGGTCTATACCTTTACACAGAGGAAATGCTGCAATCCATTGTGCTTAACTGAGACTATCATCTCATGGGATTTTTTTCAAGTCAGAAATGCCACTGATCTCTGGTGTTATCTTAAGAACACCAAGCTCAGAATGAAGCATTGTTTTTCTTTACCTTTTTCCTTCTCTTGCACAGCTGTAATTCTAGAATTGCCTTTACAAATTAATCAAAAGGTTCAGTTTTCAAACACTGAACTTCAAAAAGCTAGTGGAGGAACCTTCCTCTACCTCAAAAAACTTCGTAAGATGTAGAACAGCAGTTCTCTTGATGTCAAGTCATTGAGTATTAAGTATTGATGAAGTTTCCTTCAAAGTAAATCAAACATGCATAAGCCTGTAGTTGGAAAAAAGATATCCTCAGATTGCAATCTTGTAATTTTGTGTCCAGGAAGCCTCCCTCCCCTAAACAGGAACAGGAGAAGGGATGCTTAGGATATATTTTATTAACACTCATAGCATCCACTGGGCATTTGTGCTCGTGGTGTTGAACAGCTTTGTTCGCCATGGAGCTGATTTGTAAGCTAAGGGTGTAAGTGGTTTGTTGTGAATGACCACATGTCCAGCAAAAAGGTGTAGGGAGCAGCAACTAGTTATGAAATTTTTTCTATTTGCATTTGGAGGGTTTTGTTTGTCATGTGTCGGGGTTTTTTCTGTCTGTTTGGGGTTGGTTTTTGTTTGTTTCTTTGCTTGGGTTTTTTTTCTGTTGAAAAGAGTAATGGTTTAATTTGTGAGCAAAATCCTGCCTGGCTCCTCTTAACTTAGGGCAAAGTAGTCCTAGGGTCTGAAGATACCCTGAGATCCTGCTTTGTCTACAGTTCTGTCTCTGTGACAGATGTTTATTGGTCTTGACACTCTTTTTTTTGATATTCATTACAGTGCCATTACAAGGCTTCTGCTATTCTCCTAAAAGATAAAGCAGCATCTTCTGATTTAAATTAAAAGAAATAGATACCTGGTATTAGAATAAATATAATAAGAGAATTTTTTTTTCTGTAAATCACCTGAAGGTTTTTTTTTTTTACATCTTTGTGTTATTTTATGACTTTCTAATTATCAGATCATCTTCTTCCACTTCTTCTCATGTTGTATCATCATCATTTCTTCAATCTCTGCAGGAAGCAGAGCATCCCCTCCCTCATCATAAGCATTAGTGAGAACAGGTGCTAATAAGTCCTGCAGGTTTTTTTCCTTTTCTTTTCAGAGGTAATTATCAACAAATGCTGATTTATTGCTTTTTAAAATCATAAATGCATTTGCCACAGCACTGCACCTTTGCTGTCACTCATGCTCAGTACCACCATGGTGTGCCCTGAATCTGTTTTGTGATACATGTCACAATTATATCTCAGGGAGATTTGCTCTTCCCTTTCCTATATAGTATGATTAATTTGTATGCAGTCAATCCATGCTTGGAATGAAATAAGTTTTTCATCATTCTGCCTTTCTTCATGTTTTTGTGCTCAGTGTTTGTTTTGTTGATTTTTTTTTTTTCCTGAGATGAAAGTTTCCGCAAAGCTGTTTTGGCATTTGTTTTCACTGAGAAGCTTAGTTAAATAATTGAAACAGCCAAAAAATAGCTTAGAAAAGGGGAAAAATGTATTTTCTTGTTCTGCTTCGTGAACAGCTGAGTTTGAATACCGATGCACACACTAAAGTAAATTAGATTATCTCAGTTCAGTATTCTGCACCACAGTTCCAATCCCCATCATTGTCCCAATCCTCATATCTATGAGATGGAAAGATTAAGTAATAATGAAGACATGTCACTGCACCTGCTTTCACAGTATCAGGCTATACAGAGTAAATTCATCCATAGTTTTGTTTTCCCCCCTCTGGCATTATCTGTTGTTCCCAGCTCCCAGATGAGGGCTCGATCTTGATCCCCACAGACTCTAAAAACACATTTCTAATCATTGCCTGTTCACATTTGCCTACAGATGTTGAAAACAAGCTGCTTTTAAAGGTCTCTCTACATAAAGTAAACTGTAAGCATCTGGGCTGATGTGTAGCTTCGTTTGTTAGCACACCACTAAACAGTTACACTGGTTAAATGTTGAACACCTGGCACATAAGGCAGTTTAGTGGCTACAACGCTGTGGCTGGCATGGGTGTTTTTTCAAAGGGTGTTTTGGAAAGCGTAAGAGTTCACCATAACAAGATTTTCAGCCGTGTGTGTAGCCTCTGAGTTCTCCAGAGCCACCCCACAAGGGCTTGTGTCCTACCCCATCCTGGTTGTTTTGCAGCTTCTGGGCTTGCCTGTGACATCCTTTGCCCATCCAGCTCAGCACAGCCCTTACTCCTGTTGGCACAGCTTTGACTTCCCCAATAAATTGTAAGGATAGGTGAGATGAACATATAACAGATGATGTGACAACAGAGGGAATAAACCCAGTAAAAGGCTGCCAGAAAAAAGGATCAAGCTCTGATCCTTTATATTCCTCTGCCCTCTGAATAAATTACAGCCATGTCAAAGCTGTGTTGTGCTTTAGCACTAGCATGGCCTTTGGCTTTCAGTCTCCTTCCTTATTCCAGCTTATTTTTTTTCCTCTTCTCTAAATTCTTCTTCTTTTATCAGTCAGCATTGTTGATGTAAGCATTATATTTTTACATGCTTTTTTCTGCTTCACTGTTGTGCACTGGGATGATGCTCCCCTTTACTGTTGTCCAGCTGTTTTGATTTTGACTGGTTTTTTTTGGTTTAGATTTTTTTTTTAAATAATATCAAATGGTTCCTTGTTGTTAAGGTCATGTGCCATCAACCCCACTGAGTCTGAGTTCCATGGTAGCCATGTAATTGACTGGATATCATCTCACTGAAAGGTCACAGTGTGCTTTAGAGGGTGATTTTCCCTTGTCTTAGCAGCATTTTGGATAGGTTGCTTTGCTTCATGCAGTTCACAACTCTTGGTTTGAACTTACAGTTTTTCTTATTCTATAAATGGAAACTATATTTCATATTAAGCATAATTTATTGTACTCAACAGCTGCTGTTATGATGCATCAGCAATGGCCTGTCATGATTGATATGTTTACACTGAACCACAGCATCTGGAATGATTTCCCCATGTATTTCTGTCCTCATCTGCTCAAGTCTGAAGCTTTGGGAAACCAAGACACGTGAGATGAGGAGATAGGAGTGGGAGGGAAGAATCCTACAGACCCTGTAGCTCTTCCTGACTTCTGCTGATACTTTTACTAATATAAGGAGAGCTCTGCAGATAAAATGGCAGGGCAGGATGTGCCTGGAGATAAAAATTCTCTTTGAGTGCTGAAAACAACTCCCTGTCCCCTGTTGTTCTGCAGCGGCCTAGACAAAAAGTTATCCTTTGGCTTGGTGCTGATTCGTGCAGTGGCAGCAATGAGGATGTTTCCTGCTGTTTCCAAAAAAAGAACCAAATATCACCCCTTCTCTATATATCAGTAGTCCAGGCATTACATTTGTTGCTAGTTCTTCTGCAGCAAGTCCCTGTCTTTTTATGTGATGTAACAAAAACATGAATAATAGAAGTACTTCAAGAGAAGTGCTATTAAAAACTAGGCACAACCCTTGTAGTGTTGCCATAAATCTAACTTTCTCATTTTGCAACCCAGAACTCATACTCTCAGGTTCTGCTCTGCAGACCAGAGAGCTAGAAATTCATCTTTTTAAAACTTAAAGGGAAATTATTATATATGCATTTGCAAAGGCTGGAGTGTAGAGAACAGTGACAGATACCTTTAAGACCTGAAGGTCTTTCAGTTAAAACCTGCCACATGTTTATGTGTCAGAAAATAATAAAACAAGGGTTTCTTAGGAGTGTCACCTTAACATTTTATTAATACACTAATTTATTGGTAATATACACTAGTGTATTAATACACTTGAGAAATGGCTGGTACTTTGGTCTAGAATAATTATTGTAATAGAAGGCTTCCCAGGCCATTTTTATTGCTCTCCTGTGGGGCTAAAGGTGTTCTGGTACAATGGAGCTTGCATATTCAAGACACCTTAAGACCTATGAGAAGGTCATTTGTTAAAGACAAATGGTGAGTCTGAACAGCTCTGTTACCCTCTGTTTTATAGATTGTCTTTGGACATAAATGGATGCTTCAAAAGAATAATAATGTCCAAGCTGGTAAATAATATATGTCATCCTTGCTAATCTAGAAAAACTGCATGCCACTTCAGTCTGTAGATATTAACTCTCTTCATTGTCTGAACGGAGACCTTTGTAAACCATTTGCCTCATTTAATAGGTTATGAATCAATTGCTGTTAATTTGGGAGTTTTGGTGACTTCTGTTTTATTGGATGTAATCTTTCTCCTGTCATGGGTGTTCCAGGGACTCAAGTTGTTATGACCCATTGTTGATGGCAGAGATGTTATTCCCTTGCAGGAAAACTTCTCCTACAAGCTGTAAATTGAAGTTGAGAACTGAATTTATTCTGCTTAATACCTCACACTGAATGGCTGAACTTCGAACCAGTCCCATAGCATCAACTTTGGTATAAATTTGCAGCTATGCATACAACATGCAACCATATGCATACAACTATGCATTTCCAGTATTTATCTGAGTTGTATAATTTAGTACAAAATATTGCAATCGTTTTTCTGCACGTACTGTGCTTTAAATAATTCAAGTATTTTATTAGCTATCAAGTAGTTTGTTTGCCAATTGGTGTTTTGAGGTTCGCTCAACGTATTTTATGTCTGTATTGTACTCAGTTTGAGTGTTTCTACATTGTTGATGCTCAATATGTTTCATATCATTCATGATATTTGAAATTATTTAATTTTTCTGGGCTATGGTTTTCAGACAACACCAAGAGGTGCCTTGATTTTATCAAACAAGAAGAATGCATTTGAATAATCAGATTGAGAAATGAGAAAAACTTGAATTTAGCAACCCCAGGCATTTAAATATCTTCGCCTTTAAATAATGCCTTACAATTTCTGCAGATGGCAGAGAAGTCCAGTGAGTTTAAATATCAAGAAAATGGCAGTAATGCTTTTTTTTTTTTTTGACAAATTTGGGGTTGTCATTTATTTTTTCCAGATGAGCAGATACCCTTATATTTACAGAACAAAATGCAGATGGAAAATCAACATCTTTTTTTTTAATGTGACCATCTCAGTTCGATTTATATTAATGTATATTGGTATTAATGGTTGTGGACACTGAAAGTGCTCTCATATGAGAGGCTGCAAAGAGCCATTGTGACTCAAGCATGATTTCCTGTGCCTCCTATGCCTGTTTCCTGGAAAGTAGACACTCTTAGGATCGCACGGGACCAGATTCTGACTCTGTTGAATCACAGTGCTGTAAATTTGAGTAGCCATGTGCATAGGCATCCAGAATAAAACTGCATGGGAAAAAATGCTAGTAGAAACCTTGGTCAGTCTCTTTAGTTATGTGGAGAGATAAACTAGCCACTTTTAGCTAAAGTCCTTTTAGCCACTTCACAAGATGCTTATGAAGGCTTCTTTTTAAACTCCCCTTCTTTGACTTCTACTATGTATTTCTTCTTTCAGGATCAAGTGTTTTTTCTATCTCTGGCCTCTCTTTGACAAGTCTATTCTTTTAACCAGCTGTGTCAGGCTTCAGAGATGATTTTAGAAACACCTGTCCTATGGTATAGAATCTTGACAGTAATTCAATTTATACCTTTTGCTAGTAATTCAGGAAATTCAAGTGTAGGGTCAAAGCCAACATGTTTCTTCATTTTTTCCTAGTGTTGCTGTCAATCAATGTTAAAATAGAAACATTCTCCAAAAGGATCAAAATTAGTGCCCAGAGAGGTGTGTTAATTGTGCAGAAAGCTGAAACATGAACTTTTCAACTTGCACCATCTCTCTCCTGTGCCCAGCTGCTAAACCTTTCCATTTCTGGGCATATTTTGCTCTTCATGTTTTCTTCCCATTGGACTCAGTTCAGTGTATTTCTCCCAGTAGTTCCTACCCCAAGGCATAAGCCCAGATAATGACTGATCTTGTCTTTGTCCTTTGCTCTACCTCTCAATCTCTTTTCATCCCACATGGATGAGATGAGTCCTGCCTTCACACAGGACTTTTTTTTTGTTTCACAACCAGTAATGAGATTTTGAGTTCTGGAGATAGTAAAGAGGTGGCCCTTGGGGGCAAAGCCATTAATGTGCTGATGTCATGGCTGGGTCAGCAGGTGATCAGAGATGCCCTGTAGTCCATCCAGGTGAACCACTAGCCACAAGATCTGTAGTCCTTCAAATGTGCAGGAGGGCAGATGTTCTCCATTGCCAATTACCCACAAAACACAGACCTCATTTTAGAGCATCCTGTCCCTCATCTGGGAAATAGATCAAATTTTTATGCCTCTGTGTCAGTGATGCTTAAAAGGTTTTGTGAACATGTTAAATAAATCCATTTGGGATTTTGAGGTGTGATTGATGGGTTTTTTCTCATCAAATATCCTGGGGCTCGTATTCTCTTTGATGCCTTAAATTGTAACCATATAGGTTCAGTTTTAGCCTCCACATGAAGCAAATAGGATGGAAGTAGGATTAGTTGAGCAGGAAGTCTTTTTTAAGTCTTTTTTAAGTAAGCCTGAAGAAAACAGTATTTTTCACTGGTGTTTTTTTGTTTTGGTTTGGTTTTTTTTTGGTTTTTATTTTTTTTTTTTTGGTCTGAGAGGAAAGGTTGGTATTTTTTTTTGGTCTGAGAGGAAAGGTTGGTAGACGTTTTGGAAAATTCTCCTGAAATGCTTCACTCATTTTCTCTATCTGGATGAGGAGCACTATATCACATATCACAAGATGTCTTGTGATTGTCTTCCCAATATAAAATAATGTAATAAGGTAACACTGAAAATGAAACAGAAAATGAAAAATGACTGTACAGGAAAAAGGGCTCTTAATGTTTAAGAGCTACCACTAAAGACCCTAATTCAGGCTACCAGTTCTGATGCTTCTGTAAGATGAGGTGTAAGACATTGTTTAAAACATATGTGCTGTGAGGCTGGGCTGTGTTTTGTGTTTCATGATTGATAAGGTATTGTCCCTAAATAAATCCTGCAATTCTAGCTGCAGTGACACAAATAATAGAACATGAAAGTATGAAAGAAAATGGCCAATTTGAGTGATAGGAAAAGAAGCTATGCTTCATTTGGTCTTTGAAAATAAGGCACAGTGAAGATATGATTGCCTTTCTTGTAAGGACGTATAGAATTTCTACCATGTAAACCTCTCCCTGCTTACATTTTTTTGAGTGGCTCAATGATTTGTGCACATGGTGCAGTATGTTTTTAGTTTTTGACAGGTATGTTAAGTAATAGTTCTGTAAAATTCTAAATGGCGTAATCAGATTCTGATTTGTTTGCAAATTATGTATTGATGTGTAAGGCTGGCAAAACCAGGCAGATCACTGATCCTGAGAAAGACTGCAGCTTACAGAAGTAGTTGTCATTTTTTTTTTTCTATTGCTCCATTTTGAGCAGGCAACATCCAGCACCAGGCACTTAAAAGAAATTAATTATTCTATGTTTGTTAAATAATATGAGCCTAAGTTACACTTACTGGACCTCTCCCATCCTTTAGCATTTTTACTGTCTGATGCTATTTATACTTCAAAATTATTTTCAACCTTTAGCCTAATGAAAGAAAAAGTATGTTTGTTTCTTAATAGCAAATATATAAGTAGCAAACATTAAAAACACATTTACAGACAAAACTTACCTTGACTACACAAGAAGGTCAGATTGACACATACCATTGGCTTCTTGTGCTCATTTCAAGTGGGATTTTGCTAATGCCTCTGTGGTTGTAATCTCTGTAAGGTTACTTTATTAATCAGAACACATGTTTTGAAGTGGCAGACAAAAAGATGAGGGCTTAGGGTTAAAATACTTTGAGGCATAATAATTCTTAATCAAAATCTTATTTGGAAGAAAATGGCACCTGGATTAAATACAGCGCTGTGAGTCTTCCAGGGAGTATACAGCAGACTGTCTTGACAGTGATTTATGTTCTTTTCTGCCTCCCATGCCTGAGTATATTATCTAGGTTGACTTGCATATGTATACATATCAAGCAAGGTCTCAGCACCTGCTACAATGCCTGCACTGGATTTATCCTTGTTGATACCTTGGAATATTGGTTGGGAATGGAGGATGCGGTCCCTTGACATGTATCAGTGAGATGTGGCACAACACTATTTCAGCACAAGCTGGGCATGTATTTGGACTCAGCAGCAGAAGTAATTAGGAGTGGAGTTTGATTGTCATCCGGCCTTGCAGTTGTTCTTGCCATGTGAGTCTGGCAACCTGTAACCTCGCAAGTCAACAAGAAACCACCCAGCTCCCATATTCTTTGACATTTCAGGGACTATTTCTGTGTAGACAAAAAACAAGCACTCTGTGGGAAGAATATTACAATAATAGATGTGACTCCTATAATCTTGACAAGTGCAGAATAATTTAGATTGTTCTGAAAATCTCGTGCATACATTTTCCTAAATTAAAAGTGTGCTGCACTATTTGAAAAACACATAGCCTGAGTATTGCTTCCTTAAGCATGATGAAAAGGTTGCTATATAATTTACTTGAAAATTATAACCTTCCAATAAGTTTTGAACCATCATGTAAATTTAACTAGAAATACAGCATTCTGGCTTGGTGTTTTCTGAGGCAACACTGAAACAAAACAAAAAATATTTACTAATTAAATTTGATAGAATAATCTTTATATAATGGTCAGGTATCACTGCAACTATATTAGATGTGATCTATTCATAGAAATTATTTATGCACTTGTTTGGTCTTAATCGTCTCTCTACCCTCAATGCAGAGGCAGTTTTCTTCTACCTTGTGCTTTCACTACATAAAGTGAAGTATATGTGGTTTCACGACACAAGCTATGTGTCCTTTCACTACATAAAGCCTTTGTAAAAAGTCCCCCTCCACCTTTTTTGTAGGTCCCATTTAGGTACAGAAGAGCCATGATAAAATGCCCCTGGAGCCTTCTGCAGGCTGAATAACCCCAATTGTCTCAGCCTTTTCTTGTAGGAGAGGTGCTCTGGTCATCCTTGGGGCCCTCCTCTGCATGTCCAACAGGTTGATGTCCTTCTATTGTTGTGGGTCCCAGAGCTAGACACAGGAGGGGTCTCACCAGACAGAGAATCACCAGCAGAGGGGCAGAATCCCCTCCCCTCCCCAGAGTGCTGGCCACTCTGCTTTGGATACAACCCAGGGTCTGGTTGGCTTTCTGGGCTGCAAGTGCACTTTGCTGGGTCATGCTGAACTTCTTGTCAACCAACATTCAAAATTCTTGTCCTCAGGGCTGTTCTCAATCCATTCTCCACCCAGCCGGTATTTGTGCTTAGGATTGCCCTAACCCATGAGCAGGACCTTGCATTTGGTCCTGTTGAACTTCGTGCAGTTTGTCTGGGCCCAACTCTCAAGTCTATCCAGGTCCCTCTGGATGTCTATCCTTTCCCTCCAGCCTGTTGACTTCACCACACAGCTTGGTCAGCAAACCTGCTGAGGGTTTGCTCAATCCCACTGTCCATGTCACTCATTGACAAAGATGTTAAACAGACTGTGGGCAATAATTTTATCTTTTTTAAAAAGTAATCCAAAGCTTCTCTACTTGACAAAAGCTTCTGTGCACCTAAATTAATTTTTCATTGAAATCTCGGTGGCAGAGTTCTCGAGCTTCCAGTTTTCCCTGTCAAACCAGAGACGAAGTTAAGATGTGTCTGAGTAATTTCAACAATTCTCCACAAAGGAGGCTGGTTTTTTCCGGATTGCATCTGAATCTCCTGTCACTGAAGAGTTTATTCAGAATTTCCTTCTGATGGTGTAATGTAGCTTTGTAACTTTGTTCAATTTTCTGAATTTATATGCAAGTAGTCAGGTTCCAGCCCTGCAATGGTGCACCAGAAAGAGGAGATTTCATACAGGTCCTATTCTCTGCCTCGTTCAGGGGAATCGTCAAGTTATTATCACCTAATTATTGCATTGAACATTTAATGGAATATGTGTTATAATTATGAATTTGACCAGAACACATTAAGGAAAAATCTTAGTATTTCATCAAGCGAGCAGATCATGCTTCACAAGATGAGTGAGGTTATTTTCAGGAGTAATTTGTAGAAGTGAAGAGTTCAGCCTTGATCTATGAAATGCACAAGGCACATTACAAAGCAAATTTGAAGGGCGGTATCCTAAAGTGATGAGGACACCTGGGAGAGGCTCAGCAGTGAAAGAAACAGTAGCTAAAAATCACAAATGGGCTGATCTTTGGTCAAAGATCATTTGGTATTAATAGGAAAGCTATGAAATTTGCATCTAATTCTGGTTCAGGCTCAAGTTTCTCTGCAGCAAGCCCTCAAATCACAGGCACACCTCTCTGGTCATTTTTTGCACTATACTCTGACATATAGTGAGTACCCCCAAAATTGTTTTTTTGTGGGAGAAAAGCAGAGGTGTGAATACATCTGTGCTTACAGTGTTGAAGGTCCACATTATTTTAACACAGTGAAGAGGCCTGACTCCATTAGAACATCCTCTGGATCTTAGAAAGAAGTAAAATGCAACAGTTTATAAGTGAGATGGTTTTTTATGAGTCTAACTCTATTATTTGGCAAAACATATATGTTGCAAGGAATATATCTAAGTAAATAAGCCAATTTACTCAAGATTTTAGTGACATTTTTATGCCAAAACAATCCAAAGCTTCTCTTCTTCAAAAAGAATTGTAGGTTGGGGGCTACAGAGATGACAGAATACTTTCAGAGGAGACATTTTGTGGTTTTGCATTATCCATTGATTAAACAAAATGAAATGTGTCCATTTTCCTCTGATTACTTAGAACCCCTTATAGAAACATGGAGCGTGTACATGTGTCTGGGACTCATTGTGAAACAGACGTTTCTCAGTGTTTCGTCTCCCTGAGGCTCTGCTGTGAAGAGGTGGGTGAACAGAACACATTCAAAGTGCTTTTAGCAAATACAAACAATGCACTTGAAGACACAGTCAACTGTGCATGACATTGCCTCTCTGATGGTGCTCTGGCTGGAGAAGAGGGTTGTTGTCTGCAGTGGGAAAGACAATTATGACAAATGTGAGTTTGCACACTAGGGAAAAAGAAAACCCAAACCAAACAGATGAGGTAATGTTTTGCAAGAGTTTGAAAAGCAAAGGGACATGGGAAAATAAAAAGCTTTAGTAGCATAATATATCTGACGTTGTCTTTCTCTGTGATTGCTCTCACCCACACAACAGACCATTTATCATTTTTTCCATGTGTGTTTCCTTTGTATTTTTCATTAATTGTCCTATTTTTCATTATTAGTTGTATACTTCTAGGTTTTTTTCCGGTCCTGAAAAATTTTGTTTGATTGCCTTCTGTATCCTTCCTCCATTTTGCTTAGCTTATTTAATCATTACTATTTTCCCCCCTCCAAACCTATTCCCCCTTTTTTTTTTTCCTGAAGGAACAACATTCCTCAAACTGCCATTTCTCCATGAACTTTAGCAGCATCCTTGCAACTGCTATATCCCCACGGGTCTGTTGTTCTCTTATTTCCCCTCTTCCTGGGAGCACCGAGATGACTGATTTCAGCAGTGAAATATTTCAAAGCAAGTTTCTAAGCATTCGTAGAAGTGGGATACTCCTGCCAGTGCTATGAGTAGTTGTCTTTCTGAATGGACTTGTATATGGCGTATGCAAGCCTGGGTGCAGAAGGAGGTTTTATTGCTCTGGGCGGATCATGTGTGTCATGAGTCAGTTCATACCAGTAACCTAACAGTGCCAGTGGAAGCCTCTGGTGCTGAAACACTCACTCATCTAGGCCAAAACTCCAGCCCAGTTAGGCACTTGATTTGGTGAGACCTTCTGTGATTGCCAGGGAAAGGGAGGAAGGATCTCAGACAGGTTTGATGTGTGGTTTTCCAGTGAAAGTAAATTCATATGGAACCTGTCTTCTTTTGTATTTGTCCTGTATTTCTGCTTTAAGAGAGTTTCCAATCTGCAGTGCCATTTTTTGCCAAAAAACTATATAATCTTTCTTTCCTTCTTTCCTTTGTTTGCTTTTATTTCTTTTATCCTGTTTAAAAAAATATGGGAGAAAGGGGTCGAGAGCAGAGGAGTCTAAAAGTTTTTGAGTGAAAGCAAATATAAAATATTCACTTAAAAGAATCACAAAGATCATGCATTGTCTCATTGGAAAGTTAGGGATTTATAAGAGTTTTCTTGTGATTTAGTCACCTGTCATAGAGGAACCAAGTTTGCTTAGAGCTTTTGTTTGGGGGAGGTGTTTTTTGGTTTTGGTGGGTTTTTTTTTTTTTAGTATTAAAAAATAGCAACTCTCAAGGCTTCTAACTCTGCCAAGAAGGAAAGCCATTGGGTACCATTTCTTTTTGATGTCATAGGTGAAATGACATGTCTCAGACCTGAGATAGGTCAGCTAATTTTAGACTAATAAGTCACCATTCAGTCATTGGGTCATGGCACTAGTCTACCCTGAAATAAAAACATGGTGTAGTTTTGCAAAGCAAGATGTAGTAATCACCTCTGAGAAAGGTGCTTTCTTTCTTTTTTGTAGCAAAGAATGTGTTGCACCTGTCAAATTGCAGCACAGGGGCTGTAATTGGTTGAGGTATTTCTTGGTTTTCAGCTGTGAAAGTGTTCTTGAGAAGCCACTGCTTATAAGAGGAAAAGATGCATGAATCTTGCATCTTGCAATGAAAAGATGCCCTGTGTGCCACTATAAAATACCATCTTTTTGCTTCGTAGACTGAAATAAGTCTATTTTGTAGGCTTTTGTGATAGGAATTTCTTTGGAGACCAGGATGTTTAACCACACATACAATTACTAGCTGCATACCTTTGCAAATAGCTCATCTTATTCCTAAGAGCTTACTGGTTTACAGTGCCTCTTGTACAACTCTCCTCCTATGGTCCAGCTATCAGGGAGCTTGGCTATTTCATTTGTAAAATGTTTCATTTCTGAATGCTGTGTTCAGTGCTTCTAAAAGAACATTATTTTTATCACAGAAATTACAGGTTTTCATGTAATAAAACAACAATTACAGTACCATGGATTTGTGTAGCCCTTTCCCAACAGAAGACTTCTGATGTCAAAAAGGGCATGGTCATTCTATCATATGCTGGGTTTTATCTTCATAGCCTGTCCTTGTCAGAGGATAAATGATCTTGGCGTGATCATTTTGTGCTTGAAAGGTCACAATTCCCACAAATTTATGAGGTCATGATCCTTGGTGTTGTCTCATTCATCAGTCTCAATGAAATTACGGGAAGAAGCTTTCTGGCCGAAGTGGGTTGCACCACATCTTACCGCATGTCTTGACTGGAATCAAATTGCTGAATATCTCCAGAGCTTCTGGACCAAGCTGCTTGATCCTTTGGAACTCAATATTTCTGGGGACAGGGTGTTAATTGCTGGAATTAACTCTTCTAAGGGTACCTGGGAAGGGCTGGTCTTTAATAAGTAGAAATTGTTCCCCTGAAGTCAAGAAGAGAGAGGATGTTTTTCTGCCAATGCTTACACTTCCAAAAGCAAAAGCCCTTAGTCAGAAGCTGCTTTTTTGGCTCTTTGAGTGAGCACATGCTTAAGGCATCTGTGTGGAGTGATTTGCCAGTAGGCTTTTAGCCACAGTACATTCTATCAGGAAGGGCTCTGGGGGATACAAAATTTTGATATTTTCAAAACAATTAATCAGAATAGGAAGAGGTTTTTGTTAGTTCTGTGACTCATTTATTGGCATTGGAGAGCTGAGGAGAGGCTGGCAAACACTAGGCAGACATCTCTAAGAAATGGTAAAAAGCGTTTTTGCAATCAATGCAAGTTGGTTTAAAAATTTCACCCTTCAGTTCCCTCCTTGTTTCTAGCTACTAAATCCCATGAAAAAGACATATCATTATCCTCTACTCCACCAGTTCAGATGCTCAGAGCCCTTGATAAATTAACAGACTGGTTATTGAGAAAAATAAAATTACATTTCTGGATTGGATTTATGGTTCTTATGCAAATGTAACTGCCGCATTCTGTGCAGAAAACACATTTACGCATTCAAAAGCCTGCAAATAGCAATAATCCTGTTCAGGAGCTACTCCATTTAATACTTTCCTATACAGATTTGAGTATTCATTAATAACTTCTGGATAGTTATTAGAATTGTTTTATTGTAACATGTAATTTGCTTGAACTGACTACGTCTTTCTCAAAATGGTTTTAATTACAGAAATAAATGACAAAGCTTAGTGGAGATGCTTATACAACAGTGCAGTAATTTTCTGTGTGCCAACTGGAAATCCATTTTTAACAGATGGAATTTACCAGTCTGCAAAGAAAGAACATGAGGCCTTAAAACTTTATCTGTCTGAAAAAATATAAATATGGAGTCATACATGCTATTTCTTCTTGGCTTGTGCACTATTAATCAATTATCTGTTACACCTGCAAAAAAAAAAAAAAGTTGCTCATTTCACTGAGGATGTATTTTGCTATTAGGATCAGTTTTATATGTCAACAAGATGTACCATTGTGGGTTAGAATAACGATATGACTCCAAATATTTCCTTTTATCTGTGGGGACTGAGACATTTGTCATTCTTCCTTCTGATAGTATGGACAGTGCTGTTGCAGATTATTTTGGCATCTTCCTCCTCTCTATTTTTTGCTAGCATTCTGCATGACTGTTCTTGTAGCTCTTGTTTTCTTTATAAATCAGTAGGTGTAACTCCCAGATTCTGATTTGGGATAAAGGCTATAGGTAGCTCCAAGATGAATCCAGGACTTCAGATGCAACCTACTAGGAATAGAAAACCAGCATTTTGCTTCTTGTTGATGATCTGGTTGATTGCAAGTCTTATCTCTTCTTTTGAGATTTGCTAATGAACAGCAGCAAAAATGGAGCTCTGGAGTAGCTCAGAAAGCAGAGGTGCCCTGATTAGGTACCACACAAAGAAAGCAGGCATTGCCAGTATGGAGAAAATGAGGGTGTGGAGCTGGATGACCCTGTTGACTGAGTAGGAGTAAAGAGATTAATTCATCAGGATCACGTGCAAAATCACATCCTTCAGAATAACAAAGTACTGAGCTACAAGTTAATTTTTCATCAGTTAGAAATGAAAGCGCATGGGGAGTTCTAAATAACAACAGGAGTAAGCTGTGGTGGTGTGGCCATGGAAAAGGCAACTGCTGGTCCCTCTCAAGGGAGGGAGAACTGCCAAAGATCCTGCCCTACAAGATTAAAAAAACTCTATTTCTGCTCCAGCCAGCCACCCCAGCTTTATGCGGCACTTGCAGCACACCAGTACTCTGCATCCACTGGAAATGTGCGTCTTTATCCCATTGTATTTCAAAACCACACAATATTAAGATAGTTACTGTAGAGTGTAAGAATTGCTGAGAGTTTACATCCTGCTTGTCTGTTATGATCTTATTCACATTTCCATCCTCTACAAGGACACAGCTTGTTTTACCACAGCAAAACCTGCAGTTCTGCATCCAGCTCTGGGGTCCCAGCAGAGGAAGGACATGGACCTGTTGGAGTGAGTCCAGAAGAGGGAAACTAAACTGATCAGAGGGATGAAGCAACTCTCCTACAAGGAAAGGCTGAGAGGGCTGGGAAAGTTTGGCCTGGAAAGGAGAAGGATTCAGAGTGACCTAATTGCAGCTTTCCAGTTCCTGAAGGGAGAATACAAGAGATATGAAGAGGGACTTTTTACAAGTCAGTGATTTTTTAGTGACAGGACAGGAGAGAATGGCTTCAGACTGAAAGAGGGTAGGTTTAGATTAGACATTAAGAAAAAATTCTTTACTATGAGAATGGTGGGGCACTGGAACAGGTTTCCCAGAGAAGCTGTGGATACCCGATCCCTGGAAGCATTTAAGACCAGGTTGGATGGAACACTGAGCAACCTGCTCTAGTTGAAGGTGTTCCTGCCCACAGGAGAGGGTTTGAACAAGATGATCTTTAAAGTCCCTTCCAACCCAAACCATACTATGATTCTATGAAAACCATGACTAGAAATAAAAATAAATTAATGAGTGATGATAGAGGACTATTTATGCCAAAGTATTGAAGCAACCTGAGAGGAAACAGGCCCACAGACAAAATTAAGTTTGAATTAATAAGAGGGTACTGAGAGAGTTGTGTTCCAGTAGGAGCAGCAAAATTGTTGTCAAACAGTGAAAAGTGAACTGGTGTAGTCAGTTGGTAAAAAGGTCCTGTGCTGGTTATGCTAAGGATGTAGCTGAGCTGGAAGGATTTCTCCAGCTCTGCCTTCCTAGGACTAGGAGGCTTCGGGAGGGCTCTGCTGCTACTGCTCCGGCTCAGAGAAAATGATTCTACTGAGAGGCACACCTGGCATGGCATATGGCAAAAATATCTAAAGAAGATTTTACAGATAAATAAATGTTAGGATGGCAACCTGTAGTCAGAGACTTTTTTTCCTCGTGTAATTTTCACCTTGAAGGGCTGTTAAGCCTTTTCTTTGGACCTGTTAGACCTCAGGCTCCTCATCAGTCATGGACTCCACAGCAAAATAAGTTGAATGTGAAAATTTTATCAATTCGAAACATACTGACTTTTGACTTTTTATTATATATACACAAGCATTTGCATCTGTATCCTGTTTCAGTTGGATTTTTTTCCTAAGCCTACTTCCATCCTTCCTTGTCTTATTTGTTTGATGATTTATGCATTTGCTACAGAGATATTTTGTTAAATATTGAGAAGTTTCTGATTTAAACTTGACTGGGATTTGAGCTGTAAATACTTCTTATGTACCTAAAAGCTTAAATTTAACATTAGGTTGATTTTATTTATCTTTATTGTTTTAATGTTGTAGCAAGACCAAGCAAGGATAGACTTAGTTCATTAACAATGAATGAGGAAGTAGCACAGCTATGCTGTCAAGGAAATGAAAGTGCATACAAAATACGTTCAGGACTACTTAATTAAGGGGTTTATTCTGCATTGCCCTACTTTTTTATTCTGTAGTCTTCTTTAAAGCACAGAAAACCTTTTTGATCGACAAAGAATAATTATCCTGGTTGATTTCAATTAAATGAGTATACACTTCTAAAATGCCAAATAAAATCCACTGATACTATTTGAAAAAAAAAAGGGGGGGGATGTTCTGTGCAGATAACTCTGTTTCTGTAATCTGTTATTATATTAATATTGTGACAGACAGGATGTTCCTGGTTCTTTATTGTTAGAGTTAAGGTGACAAATCCACTTCTACAGTAGCATAAAGAAGGGCACTGCTATGGCAGCTGGGAAGCACCTAGCTTTGCTGGCCAAGGATGCTGCTGATCCAGCAGAGCTATGCTGGGACTTCTCCACAAAGCTTCCGGGGAGAAACCTAAACCTATTGAGGAGCCCTGAGGGAGGATAATGCACTCCTTCCTTTCTTTGAACAAAAAATCCCTTCCTGTGGCCATGGAGCTCTCCCTAGCTCAGGCAGAGGTGCCACCTCCAGCAGCCAGAGCTGACTGACCTCCAGGCCTTAGCTGGGCAAATTTTACTGCAAAGTAAAGGAAAACCAGATTTGCATTACACTTGTTTTGATTCTGCTACTTAAAACTAATCTCCGGTAGCTTTTTTATTTTTTTGAAAGCTGCTTTGTACTGACTAGCCCTTGGTATTTGTCAGATTCTTTGTTCTTGCTGCATATTCCCTGCTGGCCTGCTCAGAAGCTCGTTAAATTGTGAGGATTATTCAGAGCTGAACTGTATAATAAAATGGTCTATTGATTACTAGACTTCTAATTAGTTGTCTGTTAGCATGAAAGAAAAATAATGTTTGATAGTAAACAAAGCAGAAAACAAACAGGGTGTTTCCAACATGTAGGATGTACATACTTGTGTGTGGCCTTGTACATGAGTATTGTAATTTCCAGTTTATTATCATGAGCTTATATCACTGCTTATAGAACTGTGACCTGCACAAGCAAACTTTCTGACAGACAATCAGACAAAAAATACAACTCAATTTTTTTTTCTTCCAGTCTGTACTGGAAGAATGACATGATGATAAGCGATATGCTTTTGATTTTTTATGTCTTGTCATTGTAAAATAAAAGTTACAGCTAATTTGTGTTTCAACTAGGTGTGCTGTGATAGAAATTCATATAAATAGTGTGTCAGAGTTTTAGCTTGAATGGTGAACACCAGTAATTAGTGAAACCTTTCTAATTGCAACGCACGCCTCCATACTGGTTCAATGTATAAAAATTACCTGTGGTTTTTGTAAAAATGGTGTGGATTGGTGTGTTCCACCTTCAAAACAGTTTCTCTAAGAGTGCATGTTCTTAAGGTGTGTGTGCAGATCTACAAGCCTTGTGTAGGAGTACAGCAGTGCTGACATCCTCTGCCCCTTCCTCCAGTCACACTGACTGATGAGGTGAGAGTGACACTGCTCACAGAAGGGCTCTTCTCACTGAGCTTCCCAAAGAGGTAGGAAGCAGTGGACAGACCACAGGGTGTTTTGGAAGATAAGGATTGAAATCCTGGCAGAATCGCAGTTGATTTCTGTAGGAATGGGTTTTCACTAGCTCTTTAACGCCTTTTCCATGATCCACAAAACTCTTACTGTGAATTTCTAAGGGCTCTGCATGCTTGCCTTGTTTGGGCAGGGGGAGAGTGTGCATTTTTTTTTTTCTAATCTCTTTTTTTAAATGCAACTCACTTCATACAAAAACAATTACCTACAACTCCCTCCAACTCTCTGTATTTTTTTCCCATTGCAAAATGGCTGAGCCAAAACAGTAATTTATTTAAGTGTGAAAATCATGTAATTCTCATGAAGTGTTCAAATACCAGTTTTGTTTTTTTTGTTTGTTTTGTTTGATCTGTTCAGGTATGAAGGGTTCAGTTGCATGTTGTTATGCCCTCTTAGAGAATAGGAGTTTCTCATTCAGAAATTAAGTGGTTCCCATTGCTTTTAGTTCTGTCTGGGTTGAGTTGACTGTGGTGTAGTTTGCACACCTCTTCTAGTTTTCCTCCCCGGTAAAAACCCTTCCCTTTTAAGCCTGGCTGCTGGGAGAGAGGCAGGTGAGCAACCGTGTGCTTTTTAAAGGCAAGTAAGTCTTGTCAGCCCATCAGTCTCTTCATTTCCCATCACCTGGAGGTTGATGTCATAGCAAGATATTCTCTCCAAAATGTGAATTTCTTCATTAGTTTCACGGTCTTCCTCTAGGCCTGTAATTAGAGCCCTCCTGATAACCAGCACACAACTGCACCCATTAATTAGCTCTTCATTTAAAGATTTCTCTTCTGGTGTTCCCATCCTTGTCAGCTTATAGCAGGTTCAGCTGCCTCCAGCTATTCTTTGAATCCGTTATCCACGTCAAGCACCCTTCCCACAAAAACCCAGCCACAGGATCAAGGGAGCCCTGAGCAGCACCACAACAGGGGGAGAGCCACCATCCTTTCACACAAGGCAGAGCAGCTCACATCACATCACACTGTGTCTGCTTTTGTGAGTGTCTGCATAGCTTCTTAAGTTTCCGTGGAGCATTCCAAAGACACACGTCCTGGGCTCTGTTGTCTACCTGATGAAACAGTCAAAACATCTCCTAAATAAAGCAGGAACCCAGTCTCTGCGGGATTCTCCACATGAGGGGATAATGGCATTTGCTAACAGCTAAAGAAATTATTAGGATACGAAACCTTTAATTTAGAAGGAAGGCATCACATTGTCTTTTTCCCTTACACTCCCACTCTGCAAAATGCAGCAAGGCCAAAATTTAATACATTTTCACATCTATTTCTGAGCTATGTGGGTGTCTCTCAAAAGGTATGATTTTGAAGTAGAACAAACAATATATTCGTAGCAATCTTCTTTGAATCAACAAGGTTTTAGGAACCCGAAGATCCAGATCAATCAAACCCACTATATTACATTCTCCACTCTGTTGGGTTTAGATTTAAACCCTTTTATAGATGTTGAAATTGCAAGAAGGATTCCCCAGCTGCTAAAAATGGCTCTGATGGAGCAGGACAAAATTACACCTGGAGAAAATACACTGGAAACTAAGACTTCATCTTTCTTTCTTTCTGCTCTCCTAACCACAGGTACAGAAAATTTGTGTTATAGTACGGATTTCATCATCCTGTATACATTTTGGTGTAGGCAGATGCCTCTGTTATCCATACAGGAGGCTGACACAAGGGGGTAAAACCTTTCCTGACCCTGCCAAAGGTGACAGGAGAATCTAAAAATTTGTGAAATACACAATCATATTGAAACATCAAATGTTGACAGAAGTATGAAACGGTATAAATAACTTTATTGTTTACAGCATATTCTCGATTGCATTGCTACCAGCTTATTTATTTGTGCACACACAGATGTGCTTTATGTACCCAGGAGGAAAGAACACAAAGACTTTAATTTTTAATTCTTTTCATTGTTCTTATCTGGGGGAAGAAAATATGATCTCTGACATGCTCTCTCACAACAAAGAGCAAAAGGCAGATGTGGGCCTCTGTCTTCAGATACCACTTCCTCTCCAGCTTCTGTTTTCATATTTACAACTTCATGTGCTTCTCTTACAAAGCACACATTGGTGTGCTGCTACAGGTACTGGAGTTCATTTATTCTTCTCTCTTCTCTGGATCCTGTTGCTGTCTGCTGGAGGAGAAAAACCTTTAGGTAATTTAAAAATTTTCTCTTAGCTATGCCAAGCTTGCGCCTGTCCCTCAGGCTCATCTGAATTCTAGGTTCTCATTGACACTGCTGAGCCTCTGGAGATATTTCAGATTCCCTAATAAACCCCTGTGCCTGAACTGACACTCACTGAAATGAGAGTAACACCTATAATATTATGAAAATAACAAATCAAAGAGATTTGTTGACAAAGAGATCGTCAACAATCCATTGTTGTTCTCTGGTCCCTTTTACCTCCTACAAAAAAGTAAGGGCATCCCATGTGACTCACCTGTGGGGATTTAGGGCTAGTTTGTTTAGGACTTTGTGACCTGTACAGAGGGGCACTTGCTGCAGAAATCAAGGCAGATGATGTATTTACAGGTCTTTTAGACAGTGGATACTCATGTGCAATTTAAGGCAGCGTCAATACTTCCTAGACTGACACAGGGTGGTAAAACCTCTTTTCCCAGCCAGCACAGCATAGCAAGGGTGAATACATTCTGCACATGACACCTGGCATCCTTTGTGTAGTTACAGGGGAAAACTGGAAACTTGTGAATAATTAGACATTGTAATTCCGGATTATTTTTAATTAGAAAATCATGGGCAACATACCTGAAGCATTTCAGAATGCTACTCTGTTTTTATCTGTGATTCTTTTTTTTCCCACAGAAGAGTACCATACAAGTGTTTGCTTTTGTGGCGGTCTAGGAGAACAATTTCTTCTTTGTTCTACAGACATTCAGCTTTAAACGTGCTTCGACAAATGTTTGGTTTTGCCATTTCAAGAACAGAGGTTCGCTGTTGTTCACTCTTAATCATCCTTGGAAAAGATTTTGATACAAAGAGATTACTTCTTTCCCTTCCTACATCTGTATCTTCCCATCCAATTTGCCCCCTCTAGCCTAGAAAAGGCAGTGAATACTTATGACTAAACCAGATAGGTATGAACAATGACAGTAGTGCTAATATTTGCATGGGTAAGAAACATAATTTATGAAGACAATTGAGACAAAATAAAACTGCTCTATATAATTAGGATAATAGCTGCATGTCATCATTTTCCCTGCATATTATTATGACACTGTTGATTAACCAGGTGTAGAAGCATTTGGAAAAGCCAGAAAAAAAGGTTGGGGAATCACAGTAGGAGGTAAGAGGAAGCAGAAAATGAAAATATATGTGTGCCCAGAAAAAAAAAAAAAAAGAGTACATTTAATCAGTTTCTTGACTGTACAGAATTGGGGACTAAAGTCTGATGGCAGCTGTTAGTTCCAAATAGGTAGGATTGATTTAAATTATGGTTTCTTGAGAGAATAATTTTTTTCCGGTGACAGTTTTTCTGCTTTCATTTGCTTAAAGAAGGAGGAGAATCCTGTCCTTTTAAGCAGCGGAGGGCAGTTTTCTTGAAGATTGTCATCACAATTGAGCTTATTTTCCTGTGATCCATGGGAATGGAGGCATCTGCAAGCCAGCCTGATGGGTGCAGCCTGGCTGACAGCATGATGGGAGAGTTCAGAGCGCCGGGAAGGAGATTACAGACTTCCTGCCAGAAGGGGCTAATTTTGTCACAGGTGCAAGTGCACTAAGTGTTACACAGATGACACAGGGTGTTGACACCAACACTCATTTCCCAGAGTTTGGTAGCTTAGCAGAACGGAGTATTGCAGAAGTCTCCAGGGGCAAAGTGAAGATGTCACATTAATGAAATCCCAAATACTGTCCCAGTTCTCCCATGAAAACAGTTGAGGCTTCCTCCTCAATATCAGCTCTCTCTGGATAGGACTGACTTTATGCACAAGCAATTACAAAATTAAATCTCATTGTGACAGCAAACCCACATACACCTCAAAGTTGTTGAATATGTTTCCCAAGGACAGTATTGAGGGGTTTGCAGGTGACAGGGCATCAGTGGAGGCCTACCTTGGCCATAAGAGAGATGTGACTCTCAAGTTCAAGTGACAATTTAATCCCTAAGGACACACAGACATTTGTATTTAAAACTCACATAACTCCCACATTCATTAAGCACATTTGAAGTGGTGGATAGTATATTAAATATCTCATTCTCATCTCAAGCAGCTTAATTTGTGCTTGCCCTTAGACTGAAGTGTAAGAACTGAAGGCTTCCACCTGTGTCTGAATTGCAGATGAAAAATTTTTTTGATAAAACGTTATTTTAAAAAGACAATATAAAATAATTGGGCGCTTTTTTTGCTCTTGAGTAGATCTTTTTTCCTAGATAAATTACAATCATTTTATAAACTGTTAAGTGCACTAGCCAGGGTTTTAATGATGATGTGTGTGTACAATTCTTGTCTACTTAATGAAATATGTAGCATATTTAGATCTAAATCAAATCACAAGTTTGGCATCTCCTTTTTTCAGTTGTGTATGGCAGCTTCAACATAATTTTTTGGTCTATGTTCTTCAAACATAATGCTGTTTCTGCGTTTTAGTATCTATAGTGATTTGTCTTTGTGATATTTACTACAGTGTCCCTTGATGTGAAATAAATGCTATCCAACTCATTTCCTGTCCCTCACTGCATTGACAAGCAAGTTTTCCAGTGATATTTTATATGTATTTGGCAAAATACATACATTCAGCAATACTCTCATGTACAGCTTGAGAGTGTTTAGTCAAGCAAATTCAAGTTCTTTGCTTTTTTGAATTTAGTTTTATTTTTGTGTATTTGGACTTGATTCCACAAAGCACTCAGGAGTTTACTTATATTCAAAGTTGCAAGTACTTAAGTGTAAAGTCAAATGACTTCTAACTGCTTTGCTACGCTAAGCCCATAAGTGCCTCCACATCCTTTGGGTAAAATTTATCCCAGCCACACTGTCTATTGTATTTCCACATCACACCATAGCCCATCGCACACAATACACAGACAGCTGCATCTCCATGAAAGGCAAAAAACCCCCCTGAACTTGGTTAGATGCAGAGCTGTTCTCCAACAGAAGGAATTCTCTTGCAAGCTCGTTTTTGCTGGACCGCCGGAATCTGTAGGATATGGCTTTCTGACCTAGCACAGCTCACAGCAAGCTGTGCTCTGCAGCATTTCCCCCAGCACTTCAAGGCAAGGCTTCTCAAACAGCATTTCATCCTCACAGACATCTGCTCAGCATTTGAGAGGAGCTGGGATCTGTCATCCATCTTTATACCATTCCTTTTATTGCTGTGCTAGTTAGTGCTCTGAATAACAGCACACAGGACATATGACAGTCCATTACTGTTAATGGTGTTATTGTAGAATCACACTTCTGAAAAATACTGCCTCAAGCAAAATACTATAGATAATTTAGTACCGTCTTTCAGGAAGGCACATGCTGGGGTTAATGAATGTTTGACTTAGTGAATGTGAAAGGACCGTATTGTTTGATCCACTTGGAATGGTATTTATTATTCTCACTTAGATAATTTTCTTAATTAAAATAGGAGTGTTTTTCTTACTTGTTTTGCCCCCCAAATGAACTCCTTTCATTGAGGACACAGGCCTGACAGCAGTTGCTGTTCAGGCAACCCACGGAAATGCATACTGATGCCAGAAGGGCAGTGAGAGCACAGCTGCTGACCATGGGCATTGCCCTTCCTCTCCTCTGTCCTGATCCCTGACGAGGGATGGGCAAACAAGGCTTGAAGGTTTGACCATTGCCACAAACCACTGGACAAGGAAACACCTAATTATGGCTTGATGGTGTCCTCTGCCATCTTCCAAAAGGGGAAAGATGCAGAGTTGGGCATTTCTAGGGTGCTCCTCGGAGGTTCAGGAATTGCCCTGAATGAAAAAACTGAGAGATTTCCAACTGTGAGAGCTATCAAAATACAATTTTCAGCTCTCGGGGACCATGTAATTTTGCTGGCCTATGCTTAGAAAACAATATGTGGAACAAGAGAGCACAGTGCTTTCTGCTCCATCCACCAGCACACTGCCTTAGTTTGCCAGCTTTAGGGCCAGGAGTCAGGTTCCAGCATAAGGCAAGTGTAAGAGCCTCAGGGCAATGACTTTACTCTAATTAGCACCACGTGGCGCAGACAGACATTTAACAAATAGGAATGCCACTTCCAACAAGCCGTGCAGGGTTTCTTTCAGCATTAACTGTCTTGGTTGTGACTGAGTTGCAGCCAAATGAATGTAGGTGGAGATCCCCCGTGTCCAGCAAGCAGCCCTGATGCTGTCCATGGGCTGTTATTTTTCAATTCACAACGAAAAGAACACAGCAAACACCTATTACACCCACTTATAGTTTAATAACTGAGTATTAAAAAACTAGGCATGACTATGCAAATCTACCAAATATACTGAGCCGCACAACTCGAGGTCGAACGTGGCTCTGTTTAGAGGAGGGAGATGTTTTTCATCCAGAATAGATCTTATCAATCCATTTCAATTTATTTTTCATGACAAAGTGTATCAAGACACTGCCCATCAGCTTTGCTTTACTGCTACGTGCTTTGGCCATTAGCAGTACCATGCAGAGGCGTTGTTAATCAAAGGGTGTTGCAAGTTCAAAATGCCTTTTGAAAAAGGCAACACACTGCCACTGAAATGGGTGGTGAGGGTATGTCAGGGCAAGTTTTTATCATCTCTGAGTTCCTGTCAGGGGAAATGCAAAGTTGGTATCACCTGACTTTTTCGTACCTCGCTCATCTTTTTCCTCAGCATAGATATTCATTACTCAAAGTAGATTTGAGGGCTTCTGGAAAAGCCTAAAGGCGCTTGCTATCTTAAAACTGTTGCAATTCTTGAAAACTGTTAAGGGGGAAAAAAAAAAAGAAAAAAAAAAAAAAGAAAAATTGTGTCTGGCCCAAATAAAAATAAAATGGTGCTGCTGCAAAAGGTATCTGTTGGCCAGACGCTGTGGCTGGATTTTGTGGGGTTGGTAACTAGCTGGACAAACCTGTTCTCAGCAGTTGCTTGGTCGAGGTCACTCCAGCACCTGTGCAGCGTTGGGTGACTTCCCCGTGCGCGGTCAAGGAGACGGCAGATGCTCCCGGGGGGTTTCCACGCAGCATACCGGCCGCGCCGGGCCTGCTCCCTTCCAAGTGGGAAGTGAGGGGTGGGGTGGGGAGGGGTGGGGGCGGTGGCTCCCGCACGAAGGCGCGCGGGGGGGGGGGGGGGGGGGGGGGGGGGGGGGGGGGGGCGGTGGCTCCCGCACGAAGGCGCGCGATCCCGTTCCGCGGCGTTTGTGGAATTCTGCCGCCTTTATGTCTCGGGTGTGTGTTTTTTTGGGTTTTTTTGGGGTTTTTTTTCAAAGCGCTGACGCGACCGAGCTGCCGGGGTCGGTGTCGCCCCGCTCCTCCCTCCGCCGCATCCCGCCGCATCCGCGGCACGCCGCTCCGCCGCCGCCCGCTCGGCGCGCTTCCGCAGCGCCGTGCGGCGTCCCCGGTGTCCCCGCGGCGGCGGCGGGCGCGGCCAGGGGCGGGCGGAGCGCCGGGCACTGATAGGCCGGGCGGATGCGCAGGCAATTTATCATCCCCGGCTCCCGAGGAGGCAGGCAGCGCGCCTGTCACCAGTATTGATTTCAGAGGATGGACTAAATTTCCTAGGATTTCCATTAAGAATTAAGCGGGGAGGGGAGGGGGGGGGGGGGGGGGGGGGGAGGGAGGGAGGGAAGGGAGGAAAAAAAAAAAAAAAAAGCCGTAAGCACGCAGGGTAGCCAGGCAGACATGGATATGAGATGGCACTGTGAAAACTCTCAGGTAGCTTCTTCTCTCACAAGCGATGCAGCGCACAGGCGAAGCACTGCCGCATGCAGGGTTTAAGATACCTTTAGGCTGACAGCAAGGAGGAGAAAGGAAAAAAAACCAACAAAACCAAACCAAAAAAAGGCATTTGCACCGATTTACTGAAAATTACTCTTTTTTTTAAACTAAAAAAAATTAGAATACGTCTCCTTGGAGATTGCATGTCATTAATATCAAGATCAAAATTCTGCACGATAACTGTTTTAAATATAGAAAGGCTTCTAAATTCTATTTTTTTTTTCTTTTCTGCTCCAAAAAAAATAACGCTTTGGTACCCAGAGCATGGATGCTGCTGGTTTTTAATTTTTCTCTTCTGCTTTTTCTTAAACAATGAAGACTTTTTTTTTTTAGCATGTTTGCTACAAATGAGTCTAAAAGGAAAGGAAAATTGAGAAGAATCAAATAAAAGCATGAATAAAACCTGCTTCAAATAGTTGCCAGGCTGCTTTCTTTTTAACAATCTAGCAATTATTTTGGCTTGAATTATGCTTAAACCCTGACCATGCATGCTTTTCATCTTGGCTTAGAATATGTGTGTACGTGTGTGTGTACGTACGTGTGTACTTGTTTTGATTTGATTTTTTTTCAGTGAGCATTTGCACAACGGGAATTTCTGTGAGTTATATGCATGCTTTGATAAGAAAAATTGCATATCAATGAATGACTGTGTCTGATGGACTAAAATGTGATGATATATAATGCAAAGTAGCTTCATTTTTAAATGAGTTGCTTCTAATATTTTGGGGGAGGGTAAATGGCTGCATGCTTATGACAATGAAAGTGTTTGTGTATTTTCTCAGAGGTTGATTGTTTATTTGCTTGTTCCTAACACAAAGAGAGAGGTCTTTCCATTTATATGTTTGTTTTTCAAATAACAAATATGCAAGGCATCTGATTTAAATGAGCTCGGGTTATAAAGCTTTCCCTGTTACCTGAAAATGAGCAGAACGGTGTGTGTTTGTGTGAGAGAGCCCAACTCCTCTGGGGAGGTTGGTGATCTTTTCAGCTCCTGATTCTCCCCAAGAAGAGTTAAATTGCCGTGGCCGTCTGGCGCCTGCGTGCACCATGGGAATTCTGCTGGCAAAGCCAGGGCTGGCATCAGGTGGGACAGGTGTATCGTGATAGTGGGAAAAGGCAAAGGTGTGGGTGAGGGTTGCCAAAAGAGATTAAAGGGCTGTTGAAACAAGAAATCAGCAGCTTCCATCTGTATAGAAATGTCTCATTTCCCCCCAGTAGCTGGAAAGGCAAGGGGAAAAGCTTTTTTTTTTGGTGCTTTTTTTTTCTTTCAAATGAGTCAAAGGATAGTAAAGGGGGTGAGATGGTTCAATTTTATTCTGGTTTCCAGGTAATAACTGTTATGTTGAGGGAGAAGTTATCATTTTGGAGGTATTTTTCATGATTGTGAAAAGGCTGAACTGGATCAGAGCTGTCTGACTTCATTTATTGCTGCAGTTGTGGGGCTGAGCATCAAACCTTCTTTCCTTTCGCATACTGGGTGTATTGTGTAATGCTGTTTGCATCTGCTATCTGGGTTTCCTCAGAGTTCTGCCGTTAAGCCTTTTGGGGTTTTTAAATTGTATTCATTTAAATCACTTAATGTGCCATTCTGTACTCTTATTCTGAGCTCTTCTCTTACTGCTCTGGGCTAATCAATACCTGATTTTGCTCTTCCCATAGCAGCTTACCTCAGATAAAAAAAACGTGTGTGGTTGTAACCATGCCAAATGGCTCTGGCCTTTTGGTATCTCAGGCTGCTCTTCAAGTTCAGGCTGAAAACTTTGTGAATTGGGTTTACCATTCCCAGCTCTCTTCCTAATAATTCTCCGCATCACCTAGGCATCATATATAATTTGACACAGCTGACAGCATCCACTTAGGAGAAGCTTAGGGCTGAGCCAGAATGAAGATTGAATTGCATCTCAGCTCCCTAATATTAATGATCCTTCCAGGTCAGCAGAGGAGTAATTGCCAGGGCAGCCTGAGGAATTGTCCATTAAACCTGCCTAGATGGTAGCTCACCTGTGGAGAGGTGCATCTAGATGGCATGTACAAAATGAATTCCATTTGCCTAATATAAGGTCTGCTGGACTTATGAATATCTCAAAAGCCAGCATGTGGTCTCAAGTTTAATACAAATTTTTTTTTCTGGTATTTTAAGATTGCTTATTATTAAGGCTTAGCCAAATTGCCTTAGATGTGTTTGAAAAAGAAAATTCACAGAAAAATATGGTTGGTGGTTGTATCTTAAAGGGCAAGCCTATATTTCTGTAAAGGTGTAGTTTGATGTAAAACTTCGTGGCATAAAGCAAGAGAAGAAAAGTTCATGTTGTCCATGTTCTTTAGTCCTTGAGGTAGCTGCACATTTAGAATAACCCATTAATCAGTCAGAGTTTGTATATACAACCTGATTAGGTGGGCAATTGGACCTTTAAACCCCAAATCAGTATTCAACAGGAATTCAGAGGAGACAAACAGCCTAAGGACAATGTTTAGAAACTCAGCTGTGTTTTATGTCTTGGTGTAATGCTGATTTAGCAAGAAATCCCAGTCACAGTGTGAGAGGATTTATTTTTTGACCTTGTGCATTTGAGATGACACAGAAAGTTAAGAGTTGTCAGCATAGCTTTACTGCGAGGGGGAAATGCAGAGAGGGTTCAAGCATCCTCTGTTGCCGTTACAGAAGGTCCAGCAGAGACAGAAGTGCACAGAACAGACCAGAGTACAGATACTTCAGATTGAAAATCACATTCTTCTAAACTTGCTTCTGTGCCAGGTTGATGATTTGACTGAACTACCATAGTTTGGTGACGCAGATGAGGGAACAATCTAGCCTGCTGCAATTCTAGTGAGATATATCCTCTAGGAAATCTTGGACCACTACCTGTTTATCTGTCCTTTCTCTCATCACAGCTACTGAAAATCATGGTGGGTTTTTCTCTCAGCAGCCACACCAGCTGCAGCAGCTCCATGTATTAAAAGGATTTGTCACTCTGCTGACTCCCGTCTGCCATGGGCCACCCATTGCTACTGCTTAAAGGAGTTGTTTCCTCTCCTCAGAGCTCCTTGTCTTCACACTCTTAGAGATGGTGTCACAGCTTGGCTGGGTTGTGTGTACATACTCACAAGAAAGCCTTTATGGGCCTTTCAAGATAAAGAGTTGAAGAAAGCACCAAATTCAACCTTAGCCAGGGTGAAGCTTGACAGACAGAACTTGTTGGTGAAGAGTAAATGATTTTTGTACTTCTTAGTTGATATGTTCAGTAGCTTGAAATACTTCATAATTATTTTTTGTTGTGTGTATTGCCACAAAGTTTAGCCATTTTATTTGTTTCGTGCTACAAAATCTTATGAATAAGCTGTTTTTCAGCAGGTAATTGGTCAGCTTTTCTGATATAAAAATTGATTTTACACTTGTTTTGCACATTCAGCCAGTAGTGACTTCCAATTTCTGGATTTATTGCTTTCTCTGTTTTTTTTAGATTTCTGATTTGGTTTTTCAATCCATAGAGTGTTTTGCTCTGCTCTTGCAAGTTGCTCTTGCAAGTTGCAGCAGATCCAGGAAAAGTCTGATAAAACCATGAGAAGTTCCTCTTGTGGGGTAGCTTGTATGATTAGTCTTTTGTTATGCTTTTCCACACGGGCTTTCTCTCTTTGTCTATATCTGAACCGTACTTCATTTTTTGCCATTGGGATGCATAATTAGATTTAGCTGTAAAATCACATGCAGTTAATAAGGGCTAATCCCTTTCTTTCAGATCTTGTCTTTCAATCCCTTTTGGGTGAAACTTAAGGTAATGCCTCCAATCTAAGTACCAGATTGAGATGAGAGAGAGTGGGGGCCGAGGGCGAAACATAGAGTCAACAGCTATTTGATAAAATGTGGGGTACATCAGGAGGCAGCCAACAAAACCCTTGCAGTTCCTCTGAAAAAGCAGTTGTTGGGACTGGTTTTGTGCATTTGACTGCATTACTAGTGAATGGTAATTCTAGAGAACGCCCTTCTCTACTAAAGAAGAAAAAAAAATGTGTGCAACTTCTAAAAAAAAGAAGTGGAAGGATAAGGAATAGAAAGCGTGTTCTGTACATGCAGGAAATCTGAGCATTGTGTACACACCAGTTAGTCCTGTGCAGCAGTTTGGCCGGGTTTCCAAAAATGTGGATTAAGGTGAAATTCTGCCACCCTTAAGGTCAATGGAAATGCTGTCAGTGACTTCACTGTCACTGACATTCTACCCTGGCAAAAGTCTGAACAGCACAGAGTGTAAAGTCTAAGTATGTAAGGGCATATTAGGAATTGATTTCTAAACCCAGCTATCTTGGATGAGCGCTGCTTAAAGTAAATCAGTGTTAAATGGGAAATGAGCAAGATGGTATTTTCACCAGAATGATTAATTTTAAATTCCAACCCACGAACTAGATGATTCCTTGCCAGTGAAGGCCTGGGAAGCTTTCAGGTGGTGAGGCATTTCTCACGCTGAGAGTCTGTAATGTCCAGAACCTTGGAACACCTTCTGGTTTGAGCCTGGCCATATGTTTTTGGCACAAATCCAGAAATGAATATAGTAAGTTGTGGACTTTAGCAGAGAGTGAATTGCATTTCTTGGCTCCAATATTGTTAGTGCCTTGTTCACTGGTTTCTCTAAATTGCCTGTGGTATGGCTGCAAACCAATACTAAATTACATGAAGTAAAGACTTAAATTATTTTCCTTAAGTTTCCACAAGTTTGGTATTTTTCCTTTCTTGTAGTTCTTTTGATTTCTTTTATTCCCTTTCCTATCTATTTCAAAATTCCCATGCTAGATCACTCTCATCATGAAGACGACACTCTATATATGCTGTTATAGTGTTTTTTCCATCCTGGAGGCTGAGGAGAATTCCTTGGTTTTCTGTGGTGGTTTTTAGTGCTTCTCCACCTTAGTAATTCAGGAGTTTTGTTGGAATTTAAATTAATTTTTTTTTAAATGGGGTTATTTGAACTGTTAAACAAATGCATGAGGTTAGCAAAGTTGTTGAGCAAGTTTATTGAGAAAAAGGGTGATTAGAGTGTCTGGGGCTGTGTGTTAGCACTATGACTGCTACCAATTTTTACAGCTCCCTCAAAGCAGAATATATACCGGGGGCACAACTGCACTGAAGAGGTGGACAACGGCTTTTGGTTTTCACCTTTTTTATCATGCATGACTAAGAGGCCTTTAAGAAAGTAGTAGCACAGAGACTACACCTGAAATATATGTTATGTAAGGTATATTGTACAGTAGAAGCAAAAAATGAAGTTCATATGGTATTTGAGAGCAAAGCATGTTTTTGAGTTCCTAATTGATGATAATTAGATGTTAATTAGATTTGCATAATAAAAGGGATATGACAGCGAATGGAAAGTCACAATTTTGCTTTATGGATAACACAGGTATATTCAATACTGGTATTAAGTGTCAGTAATGCACCAAAGTTGGGGAGGCTGAGGAATGAATACATGGACAAAGTACAAACTTCTTCCATGTTTTAGAGCAGTGAGCTGGCAGCAAGGAAGGGGTGGGAGGTTGCCCAGCAAAAATCAGAGCAGGCCAGTAAAAATATCCCTTCCGGTGAGCTGCACTGCCAAATGCAAATCTGTTCTATGAGGCTGATGTCAACGTCAACCACCGTGTCCTGGGGAAGCTCACTTCCCCTGGCCCATGCTTCTCGGAGGTTTGCGAAGCCAAGCTGAATAGTGCAGCTTGTGGTTTCTTAGAGGATGTCCATCTGCCCTGAACAGCCTGAGCAGCCCTGGGCCCTCGCTGACAACTGCGTTGGCGGAATGGCCGCGTCCTGCGTGAGCGGCACTGCCCGGCTCCAGCATGCGCTGCAGCAGTGCCAGGAATACCTCTCCTCTCCTCCTAGGATAAAGGGCACAATGCTAGGGTACTACTGCCTGATTCGTCTTTATGCTTAACCCTGAGAAACACAGTTTGGGTCTTTTAAACAGGTTTAAACTCAGCTTGGACCAGTGGGAGTCTCCTTTCAGGGCGTTTTCCGGGCATGTTGAATAATGGTTGTTCGGCCTTGTTTGGTTTTGGTTAGGAAGAGACTTTACAGGAGAGCTTTTCTGTTACTCCTTTTTCTATTTTTTAACCATTCTAACTAGCTTAACAGACAGTAGGATGTTTCTGCTAACTCTTTCAGGGGTCAGGGTGCACAAAACAGCGAAGGGAGAATCAGCATAATTTGTTTTCTTTCTGCCAGTATCTTAAATAGTAGGTTGCCAGATGCATCAGAGGCATGAACAGTGTAAGACCCCAGTTCTTCTTTAAGCTCCATTGACAATGGTAAACTTCATCAGCCCTGAATCTTCCCTTTGCAGCTTTACCTGTGCAGCAAATTTCTATTGCTACATATTTCCCTTTTCTAGTGGGAATATCTGATGAATAAAGTAAGTAAAGTGGTAGCAGAGACATCTGAATAGACTGCAAAGGCGACCTTTGCAAAATACTCCTTCAGGATTACTGGGAAGATGTGTGACATTCAAGTCTCACTGTTTTTGTGCACCAGACACAAAGGAAATAATAGCAACTTTTAAGCTCTTAAGAAAGCATCTGTCACTTTGTCCAATCTTTGCTTTCTGGCAGCCTAAATTAGGCGATGGAGATGGTAACCTGGTCCTGAAAAAGTCTGAGACAATTTTCTTGTGTCCAAACTATCTGTACTATCTGTTCCCCGTTGCTATTTAGGTGACTTATCTAAACCAGGAGTGAGCAGCAGCTTTTATGACAGTGGGGGCTTTCTTCTAGTGTACAGCCACCCCAGGATGAGGAGCTCTGGCAGCTGATCTGTGACCTCTGCTCTTGCCTTGCATTGTGCTGACTGGACTGCTCTAGTAGGCTTTGTTTTACTCTTTTTATAGCCAGGTATCCAGATGGCTTCAGGTGTTTAAGTCAGCTTTTCAACTTCAGGTATTGTTGTACTTGGAAATAGGAAAGTAACCTGAGTAAATAATCTAAAAATATAGGGGGGAAGTGATTAATTCCTTTTGGAAGACTACCTCAATTGTAATTCATTTCAGTTCCAAGAGAAGATTCTCACTTATTTGTGATTAATTAGACAGAACCACCTTGAAATCACTAAACAATAAGACAACTCCAAAAAAATATGTTTTTCTTCTTGAATGAACCATAAGCAGCTTCAGTAGTTTCTCAGACTATCAGTGCGTGGCGTATGCCTGGACTACTGCAGAGCTGCGGAGAGCAAAATGGAAAGATGTTCCCTTAGTCATGTTGATAACAGAGTAAGAGCAGATGAAGCTGTGAAAAATGCTAGTTAAACAATGTTCTCACAATGGTGTTATTCAGAGCCTGACTAGAATCTGCATATCTCTTAGCTGAAGGCTTGTCACTGTGGGTCCCCTTCTTTCTGGTCCTATTTCCTTGCCCAACCAGTCTGCAAGCATGGGATTATCGCTATTTCTACCTTGACTGTAGAAAATCTGGATCCTTCATGTATTTCTGAGAACTTCATGTTCCTTATTCATTTATGGATATGCCAGATAATTGCTTGATTTTAATTGAATTTGACAGTCAAGGAAAGAATTGGACAAAATAGTTGTTAATCCCATTATTTTGCCATTTCTGAGAAAATTTGTGTCATTGTTAAACTAATATCCATTCAATTCATGGTGAGCTTTGCAAACTCCCTTTTATTTCATGTGGTCTTACATTAAAACATTACTTTCATTATTTTCAGGTATTAAAAGTAATTTTTCTTTCCCATGGATATTCTTTCCTGGACTTTTCCTGCAGTATCAGCATCTCAGAACAGGACACCTCCCTAACAGACAGCACTGGGAATGACAAATAAATTGTGTTTTGAGATTAAAATATCCTGAAGGTTAAAGCTGTCTGCCTAATGATTAGGTATGTTAGAAAAAGCATAATTGTGTTTGCATTTTCCAGGTGCCATTTGAGTTACTCTCAATTCAACGTTTTGCATGAAGTGTATAGACTGAAATTAGCCAACAAGTCATTGAGCTACTTTTTTTTTGTCAGCTGGACTACTTCTTCCATGACTGTTTGTTAATTTTGAGATGACATTTCTTCCTTCTGGGAATGGTTTTGCATGCATGGGTGCTTAATTTTATTAATGCTAATAGCTGGGAGGGGGAACGATATTCTTGGACGAAAGGAAAGGCCGGAATAACCTGTGTGCCCTGCAAAATAATTGGGAGTGGGAGTTAGGGAAACTACCACATGTTTTACATATGCTGGGTATTGTCTCTGCCCTCACAGGTCCTATAACTTAGACATGGGTGCCAAATGTGGAGCTCAAATGGTGAGCTCAGCAGTCAAAAGAAGTTTGGGGTTTTCCCTTCTTTGTAAATTCATGCTGACCTATTAAAAATGTTAGTAGCGGCATAAATTGCTGGATCTGATTTCCATGTAAGGTGTTCTGGCTTTGGAATACTGGAAGGGATGCTCTGTTCAGCAGATACTCTCGGTTTCCAAGTAACAAAGGGTTATTACACAGGAATTACACAGGGGTGGTACCTTCAAGGTGGAGGAGCACTGATGCCCACCCTTGTGCTGCTGGCCTGACTTTGGGCTGTCAGCGTGGGGTGTGTGCCCAATCCATGACTTCTCCATCTGAGGAAACCGGCCAGGTCTGGATGCTGAATGGAGCAAAACACTGGCTCCATTCCAAGGATCTCTAATTTTACTAGATTGTCTATATGAAGCTGACTGAGTACCAGATACATTTTAAGTCTTTATCAGTGTTTATCTCCCACTGCAGAGGTCAAATCAGGGGAAGCAGTGGTGCTCTCCTTACCATCAATTTCATGCCAATTAAAATCTCATAAGTCTTGTAACTGTCTCTCCTGCCCTTGGTATCACAGTCTCTTCTTCATTTTATTTTTTAACCTCATTTACAGTGGAAGACTGAGTGTAATGCTCTCATTTCAGAACCAGCAACTCTCCCCCCTCAAAAAACATTTCTGGGAGCAATACTTGCTTCTTATAACTGTTATTTCTGGCTGAAAATTCAGCTGAGCATCACTGCATCGGCCTTTGCTCCATACATGATCCTCTGGCATTGCACATTGTGCAAGGAGCTCACCTGCAGTAGTTCCAGTTAGAGGCATATCAGTATAAAGAGGAAGGGGTCTCAGTGCTTTAAGTATATTTTTTTTTTTTAAATAAAGCAGCCTATATAAACACTTGCCTGCCACCAGGATCCCACAAGCCTGCTGGCTTTGATTCCTGTCTTTGCACATTGTGCCTGTGCAGAAGGCACACTTTCCAAGGTCACACACCAGCTTTTGTGCTCAAAAAACTGATTAGGGTTATCCAGAACAACAAAGTAAAAAATGACTCTGAAAGGATTCCTACCTCAGCAGGTACTTTGAATCTTGCATGCAGCTGTGGGCTACAGCTGTGGAAGTCACAGAGAGTTAAAAATTAGCCTTGTGGGGAAAGCTAATTGGCAGCTTCTCCTTCAAAACAAGACCCTTTTGTGCAGTGAGTATGTGTGTGCATGTTTCCATGCTTAGGCGGACTTGTAAAAATATTTGACACATGAGCTCCCATTTTTCCTGCAGTGACTCAGCTGTGGAGGATAGCTTATGCATTTGAGAGTAATCACAGATAACTTTCAGCCCTGATACAAAGAGAAAGATTGTATTGGAGTAAACTGATTTCAGACAGAGAGTCTTCTTTGGACAGTTGTGCTACTCCCAACTTCTCAAGTGAAACCATCCTCAAGAACACCTGAGCATAATAAATACTGATTAGTGGGTTGGAAATTATGGAAGAGAGGATTAATTAAATTGTAGAACATCATAATGTTTATTATATGAGCTGGTGGTTGGGAAATCAGTCTTGAAAAAAATCCTGTTGCCTCTTTAAAAAAAACAACCTAAGAAGACTGGAGCATCTTAACTTTACAGAAAGAGAAATCTCTTCAAACACTTCGCAGTTTATTCCTGTGTATTCTGACACGTAAGAAGGATATCAAAATACCATTGCCAAAGAGTGAGGGTAACACATGGATGCACAGCAAGAGGATTCAGGCTGCAGCAGGCAACAGGGAAGTTTTATTTTCTTTGTGCTTTACATTTATAAAAAATTCAATTCCAGCAAGACCTGAATAGAGAGTAGATGCAGGCAGGCATTGATTCCATGGATTATGGCACACATTCCTTGACATTTACTGTCCATCTTTGTATCACAATGAGGCTTGCCAAAATGAAGTATTAAACAGAGAAGCAGTTTGTGGTAATCTGCAGACTCACAGTAGTGTGTTTATCCCCAGGAAGTGCTGTAGAGATGCTGAAGAAGGCTGTTAAAATCTGTTTGTGTTTTCCCAAAGCCATAACTAGAGAGAACATAAGCAGGTGTGAGTTGGGCTGGTCTGGGGAGGAATGAAAACCTGAAGAACCGGTAAGGAGCTGAATCTGCAGTTGGTTGATGCCAAAGTTCAGCAGAGAACACAAAGGCAAGGGAGGGTGGGATTGTTTCAGCTGATGTTTGTGATGCATCTGGCATTTATGTGTCAGGTGCTGTTGTGTGCAATCAGATGGCAACAATGCCCGATGGGATATTTCACAAAATGGAAGTTTCCCACCTGTGAACAAATGGGCAGCAGAAGAGGAGAGTTTTGCTATCAAAGCTGAGCGTGGAAAAGTGTGAGGAGTATCAAGCTCAAAACAAAGCAACTAAGATCCAAATTTTCCAATAGCAAGAGATCCATTCAACCAGAGAACCAAAAAAATGTCTTTCATTCAGAGACATTTCTTTTATCTGTAGCTGTTACTTCAGCCAGACTTTGGAAGGTGCATGAAAAACCCTTTTTTGTGTGTGGCTATTGAGATGCATCAGTTAACATAAGACATTGGGGGAGAGTTTGGAGATTTTAAAATTATGTTAGGTTTTGGCAAATTTTAATAAAATCAATATCCCTTCCACTTTGCTCACTCAATGTAGCCATTATGAGAGAGATGTTTGTACTAAGTGTGAAAATTGTGCAGTAGAACCCAAAATGTGCAACTAAACTGTTGGAGAGTATGATTTCATAAATGTTACATGTCCAAAGTAACACTGCAAAGACAATGATGCCTGGTAAAATGGGACATACATAGCTTAGCAGGGTCTTCAAACTTTTTTGATATGAAATTTTGTGGAAAGAGAAAAAAATGGGGTTAAAAGCTTATCACTGTGGGGATTAGGTTTTCTTTGTGTGAAGGAGGACAGGTTGGAATGGTTGCAAAATCTCTCTGATATTCTGTGATTAAAGAGCACTTTTCAAGTGTTGCCTGAAAAGGAAAGGAGGAAACTGAAAGAGAATGAGGTCGGGGCCAGACTTTCTTCAGATTGTCACCTGCAAACAGATTTGTAGTCAGAACAGTGTCTGCAAACTGCACAGCTGTGAGAGTCCCTGGGGGAGGTCACATTTTGAAATGTGCTTTGATACGATGGTCAGGCACAATGTCACAAAAAAAGCAGCTGCCAGAAAGAGGAGTTGTCTTTGCGCATGTTCTGACATCTGCCTCCATGCTAAACCAGCAGCAGGATTCAGGTTTAAGTGGGAGGGAGGTGCTGGTGCTGGCTGGAGGGCTACGCACTGTCGATGTGGTGCCACACACCAAAATCCTGTGCTGAGGAGAAAATACCTCGTTCCACCTCCACCTTAGGGAACTTAGAGGTCAGCATTTGCTCGCCTAAATCACTGGTTGCATAGTTTATTGTCTGTTTGCTTTTGGGGAGAAAGACAGTTTTATTGGATACAAATACTGGACATCAAACAAATTTGGCTTTGCCTTTTCTACACCAGAAAGAAATTACTTTATTGAATCTCCCCATATGTAGGAAGAGTCTCCACCCATCACTGACATGGTTAAAATGTTAGTTCAGTTAAGAGACATCTCTGACTAAAGGCAGAAAAGCCTGGAAGAAGTCAGGAAGACACAAATTTTACAGAAAACTCATAGTTGTTCATTCACCCACACAGGAACTTACTCATAGTTACCTAAGAGAACATAAGACTGAAAAAGAATTTCTGGGTCATAAAGTCCAGTCTGTTCCCAAAGTTTTCCAGCATTACAGTTTTAGATGGACCTTTCTAGCAGCGAAAATGTATTAGATGGCTTCAAGCAGGAAAAAATGCAGAGCACTGCAAATTTGGACCTTTAAATTAGTTGTATAGAAATGCTGAACAGTGGACACATTTTTCTGTTTTATTTTGCTGTCATTTGACTAGGCATTGTTTTAATGCAGAAAGACCCAAACAAATTACAAATCCAAAACATAAGCATAAACATTGTTATATTACTGTAATGAGAACTTGCATTATTAGTTCCTGGCTGAGCCTAAACTAGATTACTGTTATTGGACATTCTTCAGATGCTTCTTTCCTGACACCAGTAGTTTTCAGGTTGCTGATCCTTCTTCAGCGTTGATGGTTTTAAAAAGTCATCATCATTTTGTGTTTGTTATAATAATAAGAATAAAACATTTTGGGCGCACTCATGATGCATTCTGATTCTACATATTGGTGTTAAAAAATGTTTGCAAAGATTGTTTGACCCTGGCAATGTCTCATGGCTTCTGGGCTGGTCTTTCACAGTCATCCTAAGGAAGACATCTATTAGCTGAGAAATATTTCTGTGTATGACCCAAAGTAGCCTGTTAGCAACAGCACATTTATTTAAAAAGATGTCTCAGTAGTAGTGGAACAACTGGCCAAATAATCCTGATCCAGAGGCTTCTCTCATAATGATCTGAACTTCTGCAGAAGTGTCTGTTAAGGACATAGAGACTGGTAGATACACTGGTTTTCATCCCTTTTTTCACATCCATCTTCATTCTCTTCATTCAGAGAAAAATTCCCTCTGGCAGCAGTGGGTGTGATGGCCTGTAAGACCTAAACACTCTGGTAGTTGAATTACACTAGAGGAATTCATCCCTGTTTATGAAAACTACTGCTTAAATCCAGCTGACATTATGGGAGGGAAGCAGAAGTGGGAAATGAATTTAAAGAGCAGTTAGGGAAAAAATTTACTTGTAAAGCAATCCTGCTTTTTGCTGTTTGATTTTGGAATAATGTAATTATCTTTCATTTAAGAAAGTGGAACCTTTAATGAAAACAAAAAATTAGATGCTGCCATTAGCGGGAAATCGCACTCATGACAGAGAGCAAACTTGGATGCAGGAGTTGGTGCACAATGCTGAAGCCACTTTTGTTTTTCAAGGAGTTGATTAGAGTGGTTCTTGCATTTGTGAGCATCTGTGCACTTCTTTCCTTTGTCTCATTTCTTTCTTAAATGTCCTTGTGCTTTAATACCTCTGGTGTGAGGAACAGCAAAAGTGGTGTAGGTCAGATACAGGAATTCCTATTTGCAATCCTTAAACTCTTCAATGCCCAGTATAGCTTAGCTTCCAACAGGGATGGCTGTAGGTGCTGGCTCTTCTAAAGCATCACTGGACTTCTGTGGGAGAGGTGAAGAAGTTAAAAAAACCACAACAAAATGAAAGTTCCTGTTTTACCTAAGTGTCTCTATACTTTGGCTCTCTACAGTATAAATTATGGCATGAAATATTGATTTATTGCAAGACATGGTTCTGTAGCTTATTTGCTTAACTTCTGTAGTATTCTAATGAAAATCCAATTAGATTTTGACAGGTTGGGGCTGTAGTTTTAAAGGCAAAGTGGCAGATTTGTAGAGTGATTCCTTGAAGACCGATTATAGAGACAGTTGCTTATATAATTATTGCATTAGATGTATGTTACCAGTGTTACATGACGTTAAAATCAGTCACTAATCCTTTTTAATCATCCCCAGTAGCTAAAAACTCTGGAAAAGAGGAAACTAGAGCAACTACCATGAGAAACAGAATGAGGCCTCAAAAGAGGTCCTGATTGCTTAAGAAAATGTGGTACCGTGTCTGATAAGGTTCTGTTCATGTACTTCAGAGATTCTGTCATTCCCCTTTGCAGATAATTTTCTTATCTAGAGCAATTAGGGCTATTTGTTGCTTGCATGGTTCTATGTTTTAAAGCTGAGCAACTGTTGTTATCACTAAAGTAATGTTTTTCTCCTGGGTATTCCCAGTACCAGCCCCAGCTCTCAGCTGTGCACTGAAACATTGCAGCTCTTGCTTCTCCAGGCTAAAGTGACTCTCTTACCACATCAGGCAGAGCAGGAGGAGCTAAAAGAAAGGCTCTTGGAGGTCATAGGTGTCTTCCTGTGGAAAAAGAAGCAGGGAGTTGTAACTTACTTTTATTTTGCAAGGCATAAGAATGCGTAAGTGGGAGGGGAGTTGATCTAAGTGCTTAGACTTGGGACAGAAGTGATAAGTTCCCTGAATCTCTAGAGTTTCTAAACACGTATAGCTCTTTGCAAGTGAAAGTGGGAAGGTTAAAACCATTGCATGCAGGGCATAGCACCTCCAGAACTAGATACTTCTTGATGTGGGAAAGGCAGTGCAAACTCTGAGGGTCTGAAGCTGAATATAACTATTCATCAATTTTAGAATTGACATTTTAATGTGGTTTGGAGTCATACAGCAGCAACCTAAGTGAAAGCAGCTGTGAAGTGGTGATTGTATCTAATTGACATTTTAATGTGGTTTGGAGTCATACAGCAGCAACCTAAGTGAAAGCAGCTGTGAAGTGGTGATTGTATCTCACTAAGCATTATGAACTGCAGGGATTAAACAGAATCTCCCCCAAATACACACATGCTCACTCTGCCCATTTTCCAGTTCACTCTGTACAAGAGAAGAATTAAATATTCAGTCATTTCCTCATCTGCAGGTAAGATTATGCTTTCTTTTAAGGAATTCTCTTTTAATTAGTGGTTCAGGTGCTGGAAAAAAAGGGCACCTCTGGGTTCAAGGTTTTATCTGCAAGGCTAAGCCTTTTCTGTGGAGGCAAACTGTTATTTGGGCAGGCTATTGTTTGAACCAAGCAAGTTTCAGCCACTGTTAATTAGCTTTTTTTTTTTTTACAGTAATTTCTCTGGTGTTTGCTCTGTGCTTAGCTAGGTAAAGCAAACATTAAATCTCAATTAAGATTGCTATACTCATCAAGCAGAAATTCTATGTTGGATTCAGTTCCATCGCTTTTGGGAAAGCAAAGCTGTTGTTGCATTCTATACCTGCAGATAGTGGACAACAGGCTTTTATGGTCCCTTGAACATGGTGAAATACACTGCAACAGATGTGCTTGTGAATAAAATATTGTGCTGAATTAATTGCAGGTCTGCTCATGTTAGGTGTGTTGTGTAAAGTCAAGGTATGTCCTTAGCACAGGGAACATGTTTTATGGGAAGTACACCCTGAGAAAGGGCTGGAGCCAGATCCAGCCTCCTGCAGTGTGGTTGCAGTAACAGCTGGTACCTCAGTGTGTTCACACAAACACCACTGAGAGTGAAAAACATCGGTGCTGCGAGGGGATTCATGTATCACACTGGAATTCATTCTTTTAAAACACAAATATAGACAATAGTGGAAAGGTAAGGCATTTGAGATGAACCCCTTAACATCCATAAAAACTGGGAACTGTAGTGACTCCTCTCTTGGTAGCAAAGGGTTGCAATGCTGCCAGTGCCCTGTCTTCTCATCATGGTGTCAAAGTCCTGGCTCTTATTCACCATCTGCAACTGGAACGTCCAGTTTTACTAAAATCTGTGGGAGTAGTGGGCGATTTCTTGGTGCTTCACTTGAAGCACACCCAGTGAGTGTAGTTTTGTCAGGGGGAGTGTGGTTTTGTCAGGGGGCTGCCTGACAGTGGTGGTGGGCTGAGACATGGCTTTGTGTTTCTCTGCCTTGCACCAGTGCTGGTGCAAAACTCTGTGCCGTGTTTCCCTGGAGAATTCATGCCTCTCTGAGTAGTGCTGAGAAAGTGTCACTGCTTTAATTTGCCAGGAATGAGGGCTGCCTTGCCATTTGCATTACGGAGAAGAGCCCTGGCTCATTCATATGCAGGCATCCAAGCCCAGGCAGTTTTCAGCATCCCATGAATCACACTGGGGGATGCCTGGCCCAAAACAGCATCTCTGCATTTCATGCTGAAGCTTGACCAGAAGTATGTGATGTGTGTCAGACAAAGAGTAATTAAATTTGTTTTCAAATAAAAGATAAATAGACAGAAAGAAGCAGGCTTCTTCACCTGGGTCTCTGAATATTTTTGGAGCATAGCTTTTGCTGTGGAACCTTGAAGAAGTTAAAAATTATATAATTTTGTCTGTTCAGTGAGCTGAATTATTCATTTGAAATGAAAATATTTTATAATCATGTTTCAGAAAATAAGTGTGATTTCTAGGCAACTGTGCCTAATAAGAACCCTGTGGTATGAAATCTAGGCTATGACTGCTAAATAGTTCTCCATCTTAAAGCTGCACTGGGCTATGTGTATTTTTAGGCATCCTAGCAATAAATATTTTATAAAGTGCTGCAGACAGTCAAGGGAGGAAATGTTCTGTTGCAGAGGAATCCAATTTCAGGTTCCCCATAAAATGATGTGGTTTATAGGGTTTGATATCAGATACAAAAACAAGGATGTTATATAAAATGTATCAGATGTTATCACTGAAGACACCCTGCAGTGTTGTGAATAATTTGTGATCCTTCAAAGAAAACTAGAAGGGCTCTAAGCAGGCTGTGTAGTGATAAATATCAATCTACATGTGTTTCTATATTGATGAAAAAAGCTATTCCTTACTTTTATTAACAACAAGGTCAGATTGGTAGTAAAAGAAGACAATCAATCTTTATTGATACTTACACTACATATTTAATAGAGAATAAATATTTCAAATGCCCACTATGACTGCATATGCCATGGACAGAAGACTGCCATCTCCAAGTCAGTATTTGAGGATTTTAATTCCCTGTTGAAGGCTTTGCTCTGGCATTTCCAGAACTCCTGTTTGTAGCATCGTGCGGTGCTGGCACTTGCTGTATGTGCATTTTCCATGTACACGAGACCGGCCTAATGCTCAGTCTGCTCCTGTTAAGTTGATGCAGGGGAGAACAGCCTTCCTTATGTACAAATTGGCACATACAGCTGAGATTTAGCTATTAGCATTGTGTTATAATGGCACATTTAGCTTTCAGAACAGAATGAGTGTAAACACCCTGTAACCAGGGTAAACTGTAAATCAGGGCATTTGCTGTGCCCTGTTGAGCTGGGGGAGCTCATGGAGGAGAGGCAGTAGTAGGGGCAGTGGACTGGTGGTGTTGTGCTTCCTGCCCACTGGCAAGTGGGAGCTGCTGGCTGGGCCTCCTGTCCTGCTGTAGGAAGCAAAATGCTCACTCTTCCCTGATTGTCTGCTTGGAGACTTCCAGCCACCCCTTTCTTCGTGGTGGGTTGGTGCCTGCCTTTTCCTTGAGGTGCTTTGCATGTAAAGCCACCTTGGTGTTCCTCAATCAAAACTGAGTCAAGGGTGCAGAAGGTTTTAGGAGGAAGAAGCCATTTGCTTTTTGTCCTGCTATTTTAACTGGAAGGTGTTGCATAAAGCTACGAGTGCAGAGCTATGCACACCTGGGTGGTAATTTCTCGTGACGAAAATCCATAACCAGAAAAGGATTTAAGACTGCACGGAAGGCCTTGCTTTTCCAGTGCTGAAACCCACATGAATTAGGAAAATAGCAGCCATCTATTGGAAAACGTGTGTTTCACACTGCCATCACAGAAAACAGAGATTTCCAGAGTTCTGTGTTTGTTTAAAATGCTAGGATTGGGGGGCATTTGGAGATTTTGTGGTAGGATAGGAGAGGACATGACTGCTGGCTTTTGCTTTGGTCTACAGCACTACAGTTACCTGGCATTGTGGCTAATAGAGAAAATGGGAACCAAGTTTCAAGATGCAAAAGAAGAAATAATCACTCAGTGTCAGGGTGTCTCCCATGTGATCAGGGTGGGAGTTACAGATGAGTTTTCTAGACAAGTTTTCCCCAGTCAGTAAAGCCCCTGGGACTGTAGTGATGCCTTGAGCTTTAGTTTTCATATTTTCCAGATTCTGTTCTGCTTTAGTATATAACTCTGAACTGAATAAAGTGTTAGCAAGTTCTCCTCACAGTTTAGTTAGACAAAACAATCCTTTTCCAGCCTGAAGATCAAGGATACTGTTAAAGCTTCAGGCCCATAAAAGTATAAACAACAGCGAATTGAGGACAGCAAACAGGGAGGATGGGGCTTTATAACCTCAAGCTGCAATTAAGCAGTTAACCCCAATGGACCAAAACTTATAAAATTGTGAAAATGTTTTGACCCATTGTCCATCTTAGGTGTAGCCTTGGCCGAGCTCTTGTACTGCTCAAGGTGTATCCTTTGAAGGTGTTTTTAATAAACACCTACTTCATTCCTTTAACACTGTCTAGCCTCTGTTCCAGGTAGCCTCTCCAGGCATCAGTAGGTGTCCACGTTCGTCACCCATCAAGAGAACTTTACTTTTAAATGTTGACCTCATCTTCTCCTCATCTATTTGTAAGGTGGAGAATCAGGTAGGGAAGCTAAAGAGCAGCTTTGTACATGTCTGCTGATTATTGAAATCAGGTGCCACTTGTTTTATTTTCTGGAGTTCTAAAAAAGAAAAAAAATATTGGGAGGGGTTAACAGGGCAGCCTGTATGCTCTGAAAATAAAACAGGTGCTTCCAGACTGAGAATTAGCTTGTGTCAAGTGTGTTTTAGAAAATGCCTTTTCTCTAGTACCTGTAAAAATACTATAGGGAGTGACTAGCCTACCACACATTGATGGATGAGGTTAAGTATGACTTCCTCGTGTAGAAAAGGGCTTGTGAATTTTATTTCCAGAAAATAAGGCTAAAGATAAATGATTGCTTTGCTCAAAAAACACTTAGATGTAGGGGTTTTTCCTAGGACTTTCAGCCTCCCAAATATCTGAGTGTAATTTGCTTAAGTAGATATTCCAGACCTACGTTAATTCAGCCGTTGCTACAGAAGGCTGTAAAAAATGAAGGAGGGAGGCTGCAACGTTTTCAGTGTGCTGAAGCAAAATATTAAGACATGCTGAAATATGTGTATGCTAAGTCAATAGGCTGCAGCTGCTGGGAAGGAAATCTTAAGGAACTGCCTCACTGTGTATTTGATGGAGTTTAGTGAGAGGCTGTCATTTTGGTAAGCAGAACACAGCCGCTCCTCTGTGGCCTTGTTTTATGTAGGGCACTCAGTTTGTAGCATGATGGATCTTTCATTACCAAAGACTTTGTTGTGAAATTAGGCATCATTCCCTCCTAGGACACATCCTGTTCTGGCTGCTGAAGCAGTTTTAAAGTATAAGATCAATTAATAAAGTTAATTGGGGATTAAAATACAGTAGGTTGAAGAAAGTGCTTGTAAGCTGGCTAAGTATGTGACTTGAGCACCCCAAAGAGTCTGTTCTGCAGGAGTAGTTTGTCTATTGTCTGTGAAATTTATGTTCATAGATTGCTGTGCAAAACTGAACTAGCTTCAAACCTAAACCCTTCCAGCATATGGGATGCTTTGGCTCTAAGGTTTTGATTTCAGGCCTAAAGCTGCCCATTAATATCACAAGGGTTGCACAATTGCATTTATTTTTAATGAATGTATCCAGGAAAATTTAGTTTAGCTGAGCAGTGAAGTATTATTAAATGGACTAAATACTTGCAAGGGTGATTCAGATACTTCTGCTTTATCTGCTGCTTGGGCTTTTGAGAATACTTGAACATTTCATTTTCACACCCTTTGTTTATGCTGAATCATTATAAAATTTTGCCTCAATCTAAGTTTTCCTTCCTTTGCTTCCAAATATTAACCTGATCTTAAATAACCACTATTCAAAGCAGACCCCATTTGAATAATATATTATGCACAATAATTCAGGAAATATAACTGATTGCTTTTAGAGTATATTTATATGACTTTGCCTTCACAGAAAGAGCAGTTGAAATATCTAAATGAATGCATAGATATGAAGGGTTTTTCTGAGCATTATTAAGTATTCGTTAAAAAACTATTCTTCCATTCCTAGTTGTTGGAAGTACATCACTTTAAGTAATTTACAAATCTTATTAGGATACAATGAACACCAGGCAGTTTATATTCTGGTTAAGAACAGCATGCATGAGCTGAGCAGTAGGTTTGAGAGCTAAGCTGCCACTGATGCACATTCCCACAAATAATTGCTATAGCAACATTGTCATAATGTCTGAGATCTGCCTCCCTTGGGTTTGCACATGAAATTTTCTTTATGGTGAAACAAAATGCCTTCTCAAGTTGAAAATATGCTGTAATGGTGAGGCTATTGATGACTTTTGCCTTTTTATTTTTTTTTCTTCAAGTAATTAAATTTCAAATGTTAAGGAGCATAATGGAACATTAGGGGAAATCATTTGCTGTCATAGTGTCTATTCATCATGAAATTCAGCATTATGTGGCTCCTTCCATACAATTAATCTCTGAAAATTGGTGTGATCAGGTGAAGAAATTCACTGTGGGCAGTCTCACTTGTGGGTTTTTTTCTTTTCTTCACCTGAGTTCTTAGACGTTACACTTACGTTCTGTAAAAATCAATCAAAATAAGATTGCAGCGTTATTATTTCTTGCATTTCAAAAAGCTGCACATTGTGATTTGATACAGGTCGTGCTTCTACATATTAGGAAATCTTTGACTTACAGCACTGAAAACAGTGTTGTGTGCACACCAGTATCATTCAGGGACCCTAGTAATACAACTGACGTTTTTGCAATGGTTTTTGGCCAGATTCTGGATCCCAACTCCTTCTTTATGGTGCTGGATAAAACTAGCAAGAATGTCCTGAATGGCAAAGGCTGCACAGCAGGATAGCCAAGAAGTATTTGCCTGTTTGGTGTCATATATGCCTGAGGACTACTTTTTTGATAGCTGATCCAGGAGGAGAGGGATGGAACAGTGCTTTGCAGGCAACTGCTGTGCTCTGCTCCCTTTCCAAGGAGCTCAGCATTGGTTCCTCTGTGTTGAAGCTTATTACAGATAATAAATTTCATGATACATGGGCAACGTTAAGTGAAGTGTGTTATGCCATAATCATTATGATGATCAGAGAGCAACAGATGAAATAATTCCAGCCAGGCTCTCGGACTGGTGCAGTGAAGTCTGAACAATGACTGCAAAAGGGAGAGCACTGACAGCAACAGAGACTTCGATCATCTGAGCAGGCTAATTAGAAATCTTTCAGCAGGGTGACAAAGGTGAGCAGAGGTTATAAAAAATAGATTTTGCAGAGATATTAGGGAGAAGAGAGAGGTCCCATGCTCCAAAAGACAGACCTCAGAAGAACAGCAGGGGAGGAGGAGGTTGAGTCCCTTGCATGAGACCATAGTACTAAAGGCGGGAGAAATCAATAACAGGCAATGTGTGAAGGTAGTTTTATAGCCATGTTCAGATCTAAGGAATCTGGGGAATCTAGGATGTCTGGGGAGTCTAGTGATTGCATGTTTTTGTAAAGATGTTTAAAAAAGGGGGGAAAAGGTAAAAAAACCTTTGGGAACTAAGTTGGTGTGCTGCGATGCTGAAAGGAGACAGTGTTGAAGTTTCCTTAGACACATAAAAGCTTAAGAGACTTGAGCGTAGACTTGAATGTGACCCTTTGACTGCTGTCCAACAGGAGGAACCCAGGGCACACCAACAGTGACAAACTGCCTGGGTGCCTCGTGGTGAAGCAGTGGGTGAAGGACTGCAATATTGTGATTGAATTCAGATTTTCCCACATGTTCATCTGCATTGTTTTGGTCATGCAGTTTGCTCTCCTGACACCAGTGCATGGCTGTTAGAGGCAAGAAAGCTAAATCTGAAGAGCTGCAGTGTAGTGGAGTTTGCTCTGCAGTCAGACACAGCGAGATGTCAGTGTGAGTGTAACAGCTTGTTCCCATGAAGGGTCTGACACATCCCACTCCTGCCATTACACGGGGATAGATGAACCCATGCAGCTCCACCTCCTCCTATGCATGCACAGAGGAAACTCATGGGCTTGCTGGAGGTGCCTATGCCCTCCAAAGCTATGCACAAAACATTTGGTCTTTTCCCAGCAAAATTTATGCACCTGGGAGATATACCAGTTTTAATTAACTTAATTTATATCACAGTAACTTTCCCATATAGACAAGAGTGACAGACTCAGGGAGTTTAATTATAGCCTTTCTTGACATAGCATGCCTATTTAGGGAGTCAGCTGAATGTTTTAGTTGCACCCATAAGAGTTTGAGCCTGGGTCTTATGAAATCCTTTTTACTTTTAAAGAGGAATCTTAAGCTGTCTTGCTCTTTGCACTCCAATCAAATGAAATTTCTGTGCTTTTGTATTTGTATTTTCCTTGCTGTATTTCAACAGTTATAAGGTTTTACGAAAAGAAATTTTAACAGATAACTGATATATTCCTGCCAGGAAATGGAAGGACCTTGTGAAAACACAGTGCAATACTGAATAACTGGGATATGCATAGATGGTTAATTTCTCATTTTGCATCGTATTTTAAATTCTCTGCCCTATTCCTAGCTGTTGCTTGTAAGGTAATAATGAAGGTCAAAAATCCAGACTTTATGTGACTTAATAATTTTAACTTATATTTATTTTGGATTACCTCATGGCAAAATATTCTTTGCAGTATGACTCAGAAGCCTGCCATGCTGCAGTAAGAACAGTGATTAGTACATAGCCTTAGGCATACTCAAGTTTAAGATAATTCCCTATGGGTTTGGGCTCTCAATTTGGAACAATAACACAAGAAAATATGGGCCAGATGCACAACTGAAGTGTGAACATTTTGTTTCTCTGGAACTGTGTGGCTTTACACCAGCTGACATTCAAATATGTTGTTATTAATCTGTACCAGCATTTTATTTAAGATGGCATCAGATTGTGTAGTCACAAGCCATGTGAATTAAAACTTCAAGTCAGACTTGAGTTCTGGCATCCCCTACAGATTGTGTAGTCACAAGCCATGTGAATTAAAACTTCAAGTCAGACTTGAGTTCTGGCATCCCCTAATTGTCGGGTGTTCATTCCCTTTCACACTTAAAATTTTCCAAATCAAATGTTTTGTATCGTGGTTTTCCAAGTCCCTTTCAAAACAAACATCAGAAACCTGTTCCACTATGCACCATGGAACTGACACCCTGAAATGGACTGCTGGAGCCTGTGGATTCACCTGGCAGATCTCTGCCTTACCCTCATGTCTTTTAAATGATGGATCCCAATGGGCCATCTGCTGGAATATTAAAGTCTTTGCTAGAGTGATTAGCAGATTATGATTGACAGTGAAAGGAAAGCCAGAATCTTGGTAACAGTTGCAACGGCTACAAATCTTTAATTTTTTCCAATCTGTAATAATTCCAATGACTGGTCCAGCATCCTTTGTCCTTATCCCAAACTTCCCCATGCCCACAGTTGTCCATGGCTCTCCATGTGCCACTTGGCTGATTTATTGTAGCTCTTTTCCCCCTCATCCTCTCTTCCCTTTGTAATGGTCTGTGTCCCCCCAGACTTACAGCAAGCTCAGTGTTTCATTTCTCTCCTCAAATCCTCGAACATCTTATCTCAGTTACTTTTAATGCATTCCTGGCCCTTTAATTCAGTATCCCATCTTGCCATTGTTCTGAGCCTGATTTTTCTCTCCTTTCTACCCAAGTCTGGCCTATTCCTCCACACCACCCAAATGCCATCAGCAGCAGTATGGACAGCAGAGGAGAAATTGTCTTCCAGGCCTCAGTTCCTCTCCTTGGTATTGGAAAAACACTACCTATCCTTTAAAGGAAGATCATACTTTTATGGTCCCAAACCCAAATACCTCCTGTGTGAGATGTAGTGTTTCTTCGACTGCATTGATTTTCAGTAGTGTGATGAAAAAGGGAGGTTCCTGGTCAACAATGTGACTACAAATAACATCTGCTTGTAAATAATATCACAGCAATCACTTGAAGCATCTCCCAGCTGTGCAAAGCCTGCTGCTTGCCTGACTGCTCTTATGAAATAAAATCATCATTAACAAACCCAAATACCTCTGTGACAAATGTAAATTTCAGAAACTGTGTAATTAATAGTGTCTCTGAAACCATGGCTTTAATGAAACTTATTTTAATTGAAAGGCAATTAGGCATTTTCTTTTTCCAGTGCACGTGTAGCTAACTAACCCTTGTTAGTATTACCGAGTTGTACTTGCAGAATGCAGCTCCTCTGTGGAACATTTCTCATTCTTGCCGAACTAGTAGGTTATTTCCTCAGTATTTCCCTGGTCCTGCCATTGTTGGGGGTTTTTTTCATTAAAACATTAAGAAAGGAAATATGGGGATTTTTTTAGTAATAGAACTGATTGCTTTATATTTGAAAAGGCTGTGCTTCAAAGACAGGTTTGTGGGAAAACAGCTTCAGTTTTGCTTTCTCTGCTTTGGATAAACCTGTGAAAACTGTGATACTGGAAGATAAAATATGACAAAGGGCCTAATATCTGGGGTGGGGGAACAGTGTGCTCTCTTGGACCCTCAAAAACTTTAAGTTTTAGTTTTTACTGTAAGACTTGAGGAAGTAAAGTATTGGCAGTGGGACTAGTGCTCATTTTTCTTCAGGAGAGAAAAACTGTGCTTGAGAGAGGGATAATAGCAGACGCTCACCTGATCTGACTGACTCAAAATTATTTGCCTTGAGCCAAAGACATGCTTAAATGAACTTGAGAACATGGTAAGGGTAGGCCGGTGTTAAATAGAAGATCCCATGAATAGATTCCTCTATTGTGTCAGTCTCTCACTTGTCTCTGGAGCAAGATGAGATGGCTGGTTTACCTAAATGGTGAAAAGCAGTCTAATACATTTCTTCTAAAATTAATATTTTGTTCTCTGTATTTAGAAACAAAATAAGAAAGCTTTTTCCACCCTGAAAACATGCTAAGTGAGAACAGAGACTCCATGTGAGTTTCAGGAAGCATTCCTTCTGAAGGGCTTTCCTTGCCTTCCACTCTTTTGAGACCTGTAAAAATATTCACATGGATATCAGTAGACCAAGATGTTCCTGTGTGACACAATTTCATAGGCAGGGATACTCACAGTAAGTAAAACTAGCAGTACTGAAATTGTATAAAAAGATGGAAGTGTAATTCATAGTTAGTACCTTTCTAGTTATGCTGTATTTTCATGACTAAATGAATCACAGAATACCAGGTTGAAAGGGACTTGAAGGATCAACCAGCCCAGCCAAGCCTTAAAAGTGTCCACTGTTGATTCCAATCATTTCTCTAACGTTATTAAGTTTTGCTAAGAATGATCTTAAAACATATGATTAAATTGCAAAAAAACCCCGAAACCCCACAACAACAAAAAAGGCTAGGCTAGCAGCTCAATAGTCAATTAAAAGTAACCTCACTTGCCTGACAAAAACTCAAATTGTCAGTTTTGAAGGCTTTAATAATGCTATGCTTGAGTTTTCTGAGATAAATACAAATGCAGCAAGACTCATGTTCCAAAAATTTGGCAATCTTTGTACATGTGGTTGTTAATAGAGGAATATAAATTAAAATATTTCCTATCACTGTTACAATGTTGCTGTTTAATATGCACAGTCTCTCTCTGAGTTAATGCGAAAAAGTCTCCACAGTGATTTGTGAGTTCAGAATTAATGGAGACCAAAATGTTTACTTCAGCAAAAGAGAGGGCTAAAAATAAAATGATACCTGAAAATAAAAGCATAATGCCCAGAAACACTTCCCTCGTACTTAGAGGCAAAATAATTTTCTTGCCTAGGAGAAAATAATAAGATTGCATTTCATCAACCACATTCTATTCCATAGATTTTAGGCTCAGTGTAAATGTAGAAACGAAAATCAAACTGCATTTTTTTTGTTTTGCTCTGGAACGAGCTATGGTTTTTATGGGAAAGGAATATGGATGTTCTGGAAAGACAGCACAAGAGATTTTAAAGCGTTCATGGATTATCTGTCCTTTGTTTTTAACCTATTTTCTGGGGGAAATAAGTATGAAACAGGTAAGTTGAAAAGTAGAACAGCTTCTTCTGATCAGTATGATCCACGGCAGAACTATTTGTAATCGCAGAATGAAAATTAGCCAACAAAATTATTTCTGGAAGTGTTACACCACTGTGAATCTCAAAGTAAGATGAGAAAGGAGTAAGGCAGTGACTCATTTGTTCTTTATCCATGCGGCCATGACTGCTTTCACAAATGGCACAGTATAAATAATAGGCATTATGCAATTAGGTGCCTGTGGTTTTGTTAACTGGCATGTTGCCAGTTTTCCCCATTTTTGAGGGGATAAAGTCCAGTTTTGTGCCACATCTTTTCATCTGTGGTTTTTTTCTCCAGCATGAGAGAAAAAACAGTGTTGGGTTAGTTGTGCCTGCACCTTCATGTGGATTGCTCTGGCCTCTGGGTCAGACCAAGCTGAGGAGTCAGCCAGCAGTTCCCAAGGGCATGGAGAGGGTCCTGAGAGCAGGGAGTGAGCTTCTGTTTTCATCAGCCCCACTGGAGAAGGGAGGGAGAGGGCAAGATGGAGCAAAGGGAAAGTGGAAGAGAGCTCATACCTTGCTCATTCCCAGCCAGCCATCCCCAATATTTCCAGTAGGAGGCATAAAAGCAGTTTTGTCTTTTTATTGTACCTATAGTTCAGAACCAGTCAGAAGCAACAAAGTGCCATACTGGTAATGTGGAAAGGAAATCAAACCCTGATCCGTTCATCTGGCACTACAAAAGGAATCTAGGTCTTAATCAGTTCAAAGATATTCATGATGCTGACATGACTTCTCATGCTCAGGGGTTTATGACATGAGCTGGCCTTGATGTGAAGGGTATGGAAGCTGGACAATTCACTCTTGATTGCAACCAGCACTGCTTTAAAGCATTAGTCCGACATTCATGGTAAGCATCAGTTGTTTCTTGATGCAAATATCAATTTACCTCAAGAAATAAACCTTTTTCTCCCAGTCTTGGTACTCTGTCACTGTGTCATTGCTGCTTGCTCTGCTTCCAAGAGCCACAGCCATACAGGATCAGCTTGTTTCAAGAAGAGAAGTCCAAAGTAGCCCCTGCTGTTGTATAGTGAATGTTCTGTATATATCTCCTTGCAAAGCCTTTAAACATGGAAAGTGGCCGGTGAAAAATGTATTGATGGAAATGTGTGCATTTTCATTTATTACCCAGCTGGGAGACAAACATGGAGGAAAAACTGTGGGATAATTTTCTAGGCAGCAATTCCAATAAGTTTCAAAAGAGGACAAAAAATGTGATATTTTAAAATGAAATTAATATAGAAATTGCTCTTGGTGAAGCTAACAATCCATATGTTGCAGGAGGTAAGGAATATGACCTGATGGGAAAATGTTTGGACTATTTTCTTATTTTTTAATTAACAGTACTTTAATTTTTAAAGATTAGTGCAGAGTGCTGTCTGGCTATCTGTCCAGGTAAAACGTGTAGCTTTGCCAGCATGTGGATTTTCTCAGCTCGGCTTCTGCTGCTTTACAGATGAGATGAGAGACTCTAAGACTTTGACCAAAGCAATTACTTTCAAATCCAGAGCTTAAAGTCGCACAGTTTATTGACATAATTTTACTATAAATCTGTTTCTCAAATATATTCCTTCTCTTTGTCGAAATTTTGCCCATGAAAATTTTGAAATTTAGATGTTTGGGTGGAGGAGGGTGGCTGGGGAAATAATACAAAAGTTTTTCTGCATGGAATGTATAGCATGGATTTTAAGGCTATTGTGCGGAAAGATAAACTGCCTGTATGTAGAGAGGTGGAGGCTAGAATTGATGTGACTCTGTTTTGCTGTGTGGAGCAGGTGTGTTTCCATCACTGCTGGGATTTGAGGACAGAGGCTGAAGGGGCCCTGCAGGGCATCTAAGGCAACATCTTTTCACCTACACCTCTGAGTTTAATTTCTACAACACTCATTTCACCGACTGAAAGACTTTACTGTGTGTGGTTGCTATATACCCGAGGTTTCTTTTTTTTTTTTTTCTTTTTTTTTTCTGTGCGAGGAACTTATTAATCAAGGCTTTTGCTTTCTCCCAGCATCAAACAGTGACAATTCAAGAAATAACATGGTAGTATTAATTAGATCAGAGCCAGTTTTGAGAAAGTGTTTCAATTTTCAGTTACTGTATTTTCACATTACAGGGTAATAACGTGTCAGCAGTTAGCAAAAGATTTAATAAATAATGTGCATGTGCTTGAAATATTAGCATTTTAATACCCATGTCCAGAAATAACATTTTTCAGTAGCACAGTGCTGAGAAAATACTTTTTGGATGTGGGTGGACGAGCAGTAATTGATGCACATGTACTTGTTTGACCTATAGCAAGTTAAATACAATGTTCGAGGCAGCTGTCTAAACAGCAAATCATCTAGAGCTGATATTAGTGTTGCATCATTATTGCCTCTTTCCCAGCAAACTGCCTCGTGCAGTTGTAGGTTATTAACACCAGATGAGGAGTACACCTGATTAATGTGACATATTCAAGTTTCTTTCCACAACTGTTTCAATAACCAGTCACAAAGACCTGCTTCATACACTGAGAATTAAATTCAAATTATGTAGTCTTTTGCTAGAAAATTGGTGAGTTGATCCTGTCCTGAAAAATGAAATCTGAGTTTTTCCACATGAAGTCTTTTGCGATGTTTCATATCCTGTTGGTTTCTGCCAGCACTCCCACTGATTTAGGTTACTTTATTCCTCCATTTAAAGGGGGAGAAATGGGGGAAAAAAGAATATATGCAAGGGATTAGTTTTTGGGAAAGTCCCTCTTTGCCTCAGAAATTAATGTGTCTAGTATAGAAGTACAAAACAACTGCTCTGAGATCCTTTATGTGGAGGTTGCATGAACCATATTTTTCAAGGAAAGTTTGCTGCAGCTAATGAGGAAGACAGTAGTGTTTATCTGTTGGGTTTCTAAAACCTTTGATTATACCATAGCTGTGGCTATATAGGCTTCTGCTAAATTGAAGCAGACCTTTATTTTTAAAAGTCACTTGTAGCTGATTCTCCCTGAACTAAACTGCAATTATTTGAATAAGCTTTGTTTTCAGGAGGAAAAATGAAGTAAGCAGAGATGATAATTAAGCATTACAGAAAAGGGGAAAAGGAGGTTTAATTTCCTTGTCCTACATCTGAAAGTATGTTTTCAGACAGTCATTTGCTAACAGTTGTTGGATTCTTACCCGTTAATCTTCCCATAATTGTGTCTCTTGATAGAGATAGTCTCCCTTGTACTCCGGCCCTCACCTTTTGCCACCTTGTCTCCTTTGCTCCCTTGACCTCACCAATAATTTTTCACTTCCTTTGTAACTTTCACTCCCAACACAACCATGCCCCACCTTCCCATGCCTTGACCATGCCCTTGGTTCTAACTATGGATGCTGCCTGCCTCTCTCTGTGCCTCTCTGCCTGTCTTCATCTCCACGCTCACCAGACGGTTCCAAACACTTGGAGTTTCCTCAGAGAGGCTTTGCAGCCTCGGCAGTTCTCGCCAGGCACCATCTGTTCCCAGCATCTCCTTGGCCAGTCACAGGCTCCTGCCTAGCTTTCTTTCTGACCTTCCTTCCTGCTCTATGGGAGCATAATTTTGGGAAATGTGCTAGATCAGAGCCTGTGTAAACTGCCAGCGCCTCTCAGTAGCATCCTCACCTGACCCTTCTCATCCTCATCTCCCTCTCCCACTCATTTGTTGTCCAAAATCAAACTGAAAGCTCCTCAGAGCAGAACCTTTGCCTTCTAGCTGCCTTTAGCACCAGGAGCAACAGCACTGGTCTCTGGTGTCATTCAGCATTAGAGCTGTACAAATAAATAAGAGTAATTCTGAGTTACGCAGTTGAAGCTCTCATCTAAAATAATTTAAAGAGTAGTCATAAGGGGTTGTGTTGGTTATAATTCATATAATAATTTAGGACTGCTAGTTTTTAGCTATTGTGTAATTTGGATTTGCTTGCAGTTCTCGTTGGATAAAGTATATTATTGAACAAGAAAGGAATAAAATATATTCAGAGTAGCTGTGGGGTGCTATGATTTAACGGAGAGCTGGTGCAATACTACAGCAGAAAATATGCAGGATCCATTATATTGTTAATGAATGCACAGCTCAGATTGGTGATTTAATTTTTAGGTCATATTTCTCTCGTACCCTCAGGTATAGTAGACTTCATACATAAAAACAGAGTAAGTTGGTGTGTATTTAATCTCAGTCATGCAAAAAAATGAATAATATTAAAAAATTACTTTCCTGTATTGTTTATTCATTTGCAATTATTTATTTTAATGACGTAGCATTCAAAGAGGGTTGTTAAAAGGGCACAGCTGTATTTTCTGATACTAGTTTGGAACCAGTGATAGTAACCTTTGAGGCAGCTTGATATTTATCCATAGCTACAGACTGCCACTGTATTTAAGCCATGACTACAGCGTCATTTTTTCATCTGGCAAGGAACTTTCTTGAAATAGTCACCATTTCCTTCCTCAGGCAAGGTGGCAGATTGGTGATATTTTAAACTGTCTCTTGGCTGAGAGACAAATCCCAATTTCTTTATTTTTGCAAGCAGACGTAGCTGATGTAAGTAAGACCTACTCCTGCAGGGTCCACACCCCTGAATTGTTGTCAGAACCAACATTCTGCAACGACTTCTAGCTTTACTAAATGTGGGGATTTTTCTGCTCCATTTTTTTATTGTCATGTTAATTGTAAGCTTTTTTGATATGTGTACAGATGTCCAAATATTTTTAAGAATCCGCATTTTACGGTGGACTGCATTTTAAATTGTACAGTCATAGCTGCAAATTGAATCTGAAAAATATCTGAAAATACACAAAGAAAAGAAGAAGCAATTAAAAGAAAATCTGTCTGACCTTTTACACTGTACACCTGCTATTTTGTTTTCTTTAATCTCTTACAACTGGAGTATCACTTCTTAAATGAATTTGAACAACTCACCCAAAAGACATTCTAGTCCGATTGTGTATGATGATGATACCAGTTGGATGTTATCCTATTAGGCACTCACTGTAAATAAGGGATTTTCCGCTGACATTTGAATCATTGATTAAGGAGAATGCTTGAAGCAGTGCCCTGTAAATTAGCCACAGTGCTAGCAACAATGGCAATTCACTTAGGAGAACTGATTTGTTTTAAATCTTCCCATCCAAATTAAAAAGCATGAGAAAAAGATAATGTCAAGTAAGTAAAATTCCTCTATCCCGCATTATTGATCTGCACCCCATGGCTGTCTGACAGCCTTAGGTCTAAATTCTGCTCTCTCTTCAGGTAAATTCCCATCAGTTCAGAGCTCTTCTGGAGAAAGAACTCCAGAAAGTATCTCTGAATTTAATTTACATATTATTTATGTTCCCTAGTGTGTTAGCTAATTCTGAATCCCATTTTGAATTCTGTCAGGCAGACCAATAGCTTTCATTTGTAGTTTGCTGAAAGGCCATCTCACCTGCCTTTCACAGATCCTGTGCCCTTTTTTCTGATAAAAATATATATGAGTAGCAGCAAAGGGGTATTTGGGTTTGGGGAGAGGGGAGAATAGGGGCAGGTTGTGATACATCTTTTAATTGATACCTAAACTCAAATTCTTCCTCACATATTTTTCTAGAGAAAAACACTTTTCACATCATCTTAACCCTTTGCTTCTTATTCACTTACTGATACTTGATTTATTTCTTGCAAGTAAATTAGTTTTATACCAAGTATTGACTTTGAAACACACATTACTCCCTTTAATATGCTGAGACATTAATGTGGTTTTTCTCAAAACATTCTATATTCGCATTTATTTAAGGTATTATTCATTTCTGTACCAATAATATGCATGCATTTTTATCATTTAAGAACAACCCTTTCTTCTTGTAGAAGTATGAATACTCTTTCTATAGATTGGAATTAGTGTCACTTTATAAAGACAGTTTTGACACTCTCTCATGAGTAGCTGAGCAAAGTATTTCTCAGACATTAAGATACTTATTTTTCTAGTGATTTTGAATTACCAGAATTGTGAATGTACTGCAAATTGTACAAAAATGTAAAATTACCTAAAAGTCTTACCATGCTGTCCTATATCAAGAGTAATCAGAGACATTGCAATAATCCATAAATCTGTTTGATCATTTCTTCTCGGGTCACTCAAGTTTCAAGGGTGATTCATCTGTGCGTGTGCCAAAGCACCCCTAATCAAAATTCCAGTTAGATCAATAGGTCTGAGACCATTTCTTGCTGTGACTCTTGGGTATGCTGTGATTCTCCCTGTTTAATGGGATTTGTGTAGAGTTCCTCAGTGATCCATTGATAAACATTCAGAATTCTGGCTACAGGTCATGAAAGTATTGTCTTGTCCAGTGTTGTGGGCAAAAGGAAAAAATCGACACTCTGGCTTCACTGACCAAATTCAAACTCTTTGGAAAATGCATGATACTTTATTACTAATTACTTATTATTCTGTTTTTATACTTAATGGTTGTGGGGTTTACAGTACAGAGATATTTTCTTGTGGGCAGGCTTTTTTGATTACTTGGTTATTTTTTCTTTATATTAAAAAAAAGGTAATTTTCCTCAAAGAGACTAGCATACTGGTTTTCAAGATTAAATGGTTGTTATCTGGGGAAAGAAATGGACGTTGGAAATTCAAGAGGATGTTTGCTACTGGGTTTTGTTCCAATTTTGGTTCTCTACATGGTAGAAATAAAGGACGACTAAAAAGCTTTTTTGGGGTGCTTTTTAAATTTTGCAAACTTGCCAACTAATTTTGGCAGTATTTCAGATTTACAGTTGTTTCCTCTGGCTACAAATTTTCTCAGTTATAAGGAAAGATAATTTTTGTGATTATGGCATCCAAACATAGCTGTTGTCTATAGCTTTTTTGGGTACTTTCACCAAATTACTTCATTCTGCTGTGCCTCAGTCTTTTACCTCTAAAATATATTATTATTTTGGGCTTTTCTTTATTATGCCTCACATATAAATGAATGTATTCCTGTATCACTTTCCTACTTCAGAAAAGCGCTGAAAGCTTATATTCATTAATATTCTCGAAGCATGACAAAGTAAAGCCTATTACTGTAATATGCTTTGCTTTAAAACTCTGGTTAGAATAATAATGATAAACAACATTGGTTAGCCTTTGGCTCTGCTGCATAGATATAAATTTTTTGCATCTTCAGATTTAAACTAATGAAGGAAAACTTCCATGCATTTTATGTCCCTCCTCTATACCCATTGAGAGATAAAAGAAGAAAGTTTTGCATTCACTGAAACGGGTTGTTGGCATATTTATCTTTCAGGAATCCAAGATTGTTTTTTTGCCTGCTATGTCCTTAGCCTCTTGTTTGAATATGATGTAGTATTTTATTCTCTCTATGTATTTCCTTCGGTGAGGTGAACAGAGGTTTGAAATGGACAGTTATGAAACACCTTGCCCATAGGAAAGGCATCTTCCTAACCTCTTTAGTAATTTCTTGAGAAATGACTAGGTGCATGACAGTTTATATTTCCCTGCTATTATTTCCCTGAATTACTGTAGACATTCTTATCAAATTTCTAAATTACTGTTGTCAGAGATGGCTTGAAAAGATATTTATTTTTTCATGTTAACGGATTGATTGCCTCAGTGTTTCATTGAGTATCTCCTTGTTCTTGCACTGTAAGAAGCAGTAGATAGGAATTCCCCAGTTCTTTTTTGAACTTTTATGATGTGTTATACCATACATCCCTTGGTTTGTCTCCTTTGTCTTGATTTATGTGATTTCTTTATAATAAAATTGTCCAAATGCATTTTGGCCCTGGGATCTAAACATATCACTCACACAACACTTATTTAAGAAAATAGGATGTTTTCACTTACTTAAGAAAAAAAACATAACATTTTCTAGCATATACACATTTATTATTCTTTTCTTTCCTTGTCTTTCTTTTCTTTAAATAGTTTTCAGCTCAGTGAGAGACATGCCTGCTTCTTTTCCTTTTTTTTTTTTTTTTTTTTTTTTGGTACTTCATCCGAGAAAGCAAGTTCAGTTAATGGAGAAAACATCACTACATTTATAATAGTTTTAACAGCTGCACTGCAGGCAGTTCATTATTTTGACTTTTTTTTTACTGCCCTCAGTGTTCTCAGTAATATCATACTAGAGATATTGAGATAAAGAGGGAAGACCAGCAGCCTCAATATAAATACTCTGTCCTTCTACTGTCCGTCCTTATTACAAAAAAAAAAAAAAAAAAAAAAAAAATTAAAATGTGACAAGTGCAAATTGAAAAGCAAAGTCCCATTAATACAGAGTTGGAGAGTGTCACTGTACCATTGCACTTTAAGTCAGGAATGCTCTGGGCCTTGCATATATTCAAAAAAAGAAAAAGAATACATGCTGGTGAAAATCTTACAACATGTTCAGTCAATTCAAGTACATCTATTTGACTCTTATTTTCTTTCCAGACTACAGATGACATCCTGGTGGCCTCGGCTGAATGTCCTAGCGATGACGAGGACATCGATCCCTGTGAGCCGAGCTCAGGTGGGTTAGGTTAGTCAACTTTTTTTATTACTTTCTTTTCTTTCATATTTGCATGCTCCAGTCCCCCAGAGTCCCAGCTAGCAGGACACTCCTTTCATGCATTGCAAGGAGAGGTTGAATTGGGCCCTTTCCAAATGTGGCAGTGTTAGCAGAGAGGATGAGTCTGCTCCAAGACATCAGATGATGTCATGATCTGATCAAAGTTACAGCTTGGCTGAGGACCTGAGGATGGACTAGGAAGGGCATTCTGGGGCCACTGAAACTGTGTTGTGATAAAAAAGGTACAGCTTCATTTAGCAGGAAAGTGTTGCTATTGTTTGTGGCTTAAGCATTGCCCTTAATAAGAAAAAAGTATCATATTGAAAGTGTCATGTTATGTCATGGAATCATAGAATGGCCTGGGTTGGAAGGGACCTTAAAGATCATCCTGTTCCAATCTCCCTGATGTGGCCAGGGACACTTTTCACTGGACCAGGTTGCTCAAAACTCCATCCAACCAGGCCTTGAACACTTTCAGGGATGGGGCCTCCACAGCTTCTGTGGGCAACCAGTGCCTCACCACCCTCACAGGGAAGAATTTTTTTCTAATATCTAATCTAAACCTAGTGTCTTTCAGTTTGAATCTATTTCCCCTTGTCATGTCACTACAGCTCTTGTGAAAAGTTCCTCTCCCTTTTTTCTTATAGACTGCCTTCATGCACTGGAAGGTAGAGTTGAATTCATTTTTAATTACTGTTAGTGGTATTAAATTTTGTATAGCTAGATAAAACCTGAAGACATAGAATACAACAATCTCAGATTTCAAATTGTTTTATGTTTTTTTCCCAAGCCAAGCCTGTTCAGAGTGTATATTTTAGTTGTAACCAGAAACAAGATATTTTGACATTCTAGTATTTTCCGTGAAAGAAAAACTTGCTATTGTTTTGGCCATGTCTTTCCTACTCCACTGAATAGTGGAGATTTGTTAATAATTCTTCTCTGTAAAATAATGGAAAGATTTGGATTGGAAGAGGCCTTTAATTACATCTAGTCTCAAACCCCTGCCATGGGCAGGGACACCTTCCACTAGACCTGGTTGCTCAAAACCCCATTCAGCCTGGCCTTGGACACTTCAGGGGGTGGAAATCCACAACTTCTGTGGGCAATCTCTTCTAAAGGTTCAATTCACTGAATTATGTTTAGTTAAATACTACATGCCATCTCTAAAAGTCCCAACGTTTATCATTGGAGTGAAAGTGGCTGCAAAACTTTCTATCAGTATGAAAAATTGTGTTAGTCTATATCCTTTAAAATAATCCTAGATAGTTCAATGAATTATTCCTGCTTCCTTATTGGTTTGGTTGAGGGTTTATATTTACTCATGGTACCCTATAGATATATCTCAGTTTTCCTTAGAATTTTCTCTTGAATTCTGTGCCATTTGGTAGCCCACCCATTACTAGTTGTCTGAGGTAATTTGGTAATCTTTGGTACTTGCTGCTTCACTTAATAGTGAAAAAAATTAAGATCTATTTGTTTTGCAGTAACATATTTAGCTCAAGTAGAAAACAATTTAATTTGAGATTAATATATTAATGCAAATAGCAACTAAGAGCCATTTTAGTATGATGCCAAAATCTGGGGCAGGAGAAACGTCTACATAGCCCTAAGACAAATGAAATTTTTCTTCATTTGCAAATGCATGATTCCTATTTTAAGTCACAGAGCTTGATACCCACATGCAAGAATTATTTACTTAAACTGAAGTAAAGGCAGAGACATTTATGATGTGTCTCAATGTCTGACAGACCTGCAGGATGGCACTTGAGCTCTTCTGGGGCACAGTTTGCAGATTTGATGACCATACTTCAGAATTATTTTCTTTCACTTTCTGATTAAAGGATTTCGGAGTAATTTTCAAAATTCCATGAAATTTAATGATTTTTCTTAAAACTGAGTAGCAATGGGTGCACTCACACAGTTTTGTACCTCGCAGGGTCTCAGACATTATGATCAAGATATTCAGGAATATATTTTTTTTCCTATTCCTTCATTCTCTTTTACAAATTCTCGAGTTTAGCAAAACTATCCTGTTCAGTATGAGTTAGTGCAGTATCTCATATGGATCTGAGCTCATTCATGCCAGTTGTTTCCTTGCTTTACTTAACTCAGGGAGTTCTGTTCAGTAGATAAAATCACATTTAAGGGGGTGTTATTTTATTTTTATAAGGTAATTTTAAAGCAATATATTGGTTACATAACACAAAATAATTTTCCAAATCATCTGGGAATGCAGCTTTGGTATTAAAGCTGTATTTGTATTTTCTCAGGCTTACAGCTCACTGAAAGCCAATGAAATTTCAGCATAACTCTTCTCTGAGGTAGTTTGAGCTCTGGGGCTGCAGTGTTTGGTAGTCCTGAGACATGCAGAGGCATTTAGCTGGTGGATGCAAGAATGGGAGAGGTGAAATAAAACTTTCTGACAGCTTATTGTTTCTGTCCAATCTGTGGTTTGTGGATGTTTGTGGTTGTGGACTATGGATGTCAATGTTAGTCTTTCAGCAAAAAATGGGTATTAGCTTTACATGCTGGTGTTCAGCTTTCCTGTTTTAGCTTAGCATTCATCACACAGCTACACTTCTCATTTTTGTTTATTTGAAAATGGTTTTACTGTTTCATTTGTCAGATCCCAACTGCCATTGCTTTTTGTTAAAAAAACCCTGTGGATTGGCATAGGAATTATGTTCTGCATAATCCCAATTGTCTGGATCATTTTATCTGTCATTCTTATCATCAAAATGTCACTTGTCCTCCCACTCTCAACTTTTAAAAGCTGCTAATTTGCCTTCATCGGCCTTGTCCTTTTATCATACTTGAAACTGCCTGAACCAAAGGGGTTACTGAAGTTGTAACTTCTGGCATATCAGTCTCTCTGTAAAGTGTTTTAGTCACTTAGTGTTATGAATAACCTTTCTCCATGAATAGTCAGGGAGGTATTGCTCAATCTCTGTAATACTGCAGTCTCCATGTGGATTCGAGCTGCTCCTAACACTAGGCTGGAATTTAAGGAGAGAAGCACGATATTGTTGGCAGTGAGAGAGGAATGATTGTTTTTCTTTTCAGTTGGAACTGGAGATGCAGAAGGATATGTCCCTCCATATAAAATATCCCCATGGCTCAGTTCAGCTTTTTCCCCTTAACCCGTTTCACAAACTAGATTGGTTTCTCCACAGCTACTCCTCAACGTCCTCACTAACGGTAGAGAAATTTATGTATCCTAACAAGTAATTCTAGGAGGCTGAATATATGATGGTTAGGGCAGTTTTACTTTTATATTTTCACTTCAGAGGCTGTAGTCTGGGATCCTTCAGCAAAGGAATCCACCTCATGACAAGAGATTATGGGCTCACAGCTATGTGGTCAACACTTCTCTACCAAGAATTCAATCAAGGGATGGCCAAAGCCCCTGCAGTTTCATTACCAGAGCCATAACTCTATATTTCCATGATGATTTCCCATAATATGCCTATTTCTAACCAATGTTCAGCTCCAAATGAAAGCCTATTGAACAAACAGTTTGAATATGGTACGCCTATATCTCATAGAAAATACTGCTTATCTGGATTTTACTAATTAGTGAGATTTATGCCTAAAATAGGGGGTTTTTCCTAGTACAAGTATGTTACATCTTGTAGTGGCTAACAAGTCCCACTCTGCTACCACCAGCTCTGTTTTCTGTGCACCTGTGTGCTAAATAATAAATGGAAAGATGCAATTCGCCACAAATTTCGTCTAGGACATAAAAATGTAAACCCGATTAGGAGCTGCTGAGCAGCAATCCCATCATCTTGTCTGGAACATAAAGTCACAAAAATTATAATTGCAGATTTCATTGTGGTATACAAACTGCTAAATATGCCATAATTGAATGAAGTCATAACAAATTTATTAGCATGTGAAACTTAGTCAACATTTTTTTTTCATTATGTTTTGTGTAGTAAGGCAACAAGTATTGCTTTCACATTCTCTCTACCTTCCCCTAAATACCAATAACAACATGAAGATTGAGGAGGATGATAATAATAATAATAAAAACCAACAGTTTATACGTCCTCAACTTCATGTCATGGAGAAAATAATAAAACCTTTTCATTTTGTAGACAAGTTACAAAATATGTTAGTGGTAACCTATTAAAAAAAAAAAAAAAGAACCTGGGACAATTTACTGATTTTACATGAGGAGTTATAAAACTACAGGTGGACAAATTGCCATTCTGCACATCAGGACTGCTGTTCCAGCCGTTGCTGAGCTCTGATTTCTGCTGAGTTTCAGGGAGCCTTTGTGCTACACGGCTTATTTGCTCCAGTTACTCTGGGCTGGTATTTTATTTGTTAGCTATTATCTAAGCACTTCTGTAGCTATTGAAATGTTCCAAAAGGCAGAGAGGTCTGAGCTGGGTCAAATAAGTGAAATCACTGAGTTTAATGGCAGGGAACTCTCAACCAGGAAAAAAGTCTTACAGTTTTAGACAAACACACAAACAGTTCTTTTTCTGCAAATGAATTTTAAATCTTTCTCCAATTTGTGACTCGACAAAGGTTTAAGCTTGCAATTAGGTTGAAAACAACTTCTGACAGCCCCAGCAGAAATGGGTCTTAAAGCCAGAATATTCACTGGTCTTGGAAATTTTAGCAGAAGGTAACCTTCAAAGTGAAAGAGGGGTTTTTCTTCAGATTCAACCAAGTATCTTTCAGCCAGTGGAACTCCACACGTTGCAGCCAAAGTAAATACTCCATCATCTCTTGATTTGTCTAGCAGTTTTTGGCTTCCACTTCCCAGGGCAGTGTTTGATTGGTGGCAGATCTTGTCCTTTACCATTCTGTGGGTAAAAGGAATAAGAATAATCAGGACAGAGTTCAGTCATGTATAACAGCTGGTAGCACTGGCTAGGTTTCTTAGCCCTAATTCTTAATTCAGAGGGATAAATGAAATAATTTATTTTCCTGTATTATTATGTGAGAATGGTTAATAGGATAGACACTTCTGGACTGATCTTTAAGCATGTTTTTCATTTCTCCTACATGTTGCCCAGGCTAATTGCATTGAAGGAAACAACTGGTGACAACCAGAAATCTCCAAACACCAGTTTAGCCCAGAGAGTGAACAAGCCATTGACCGAAGATGACTCCTAGGGAGCAGTCACTGCTTTGGGGAAGGCTTTGTCCTCTGAGCAGAACAGTGTGGGGCTTTAGCATGCAAACTGCTTCCTACACGTGCATGTCCTCTTCTCTGTGCCTCTATACGTTGGATAGATGAGATGGCTCAGAACCCGATATTCTCAGCCACCTTGTGATAGTTTAGGTTTGATCCCAGCATTGACACCTGTTTTTCTAAGAGGCAGAGCTGTGAAATATGGATTGTGAGTATTTTATGCCCTTACTAGAAGTTTTGCTTTCTTCACGAATTACTGCACTGTATTCCTGGTGCATCTGGCAGTGGGATGACATTGCAGTAGGAGGTGAAGGGACTCCTGTAATTTATATATCACTGCAAGTGCCCTGTTTAATGCTCTTCATGAAATTCATTGTGCAAGAAGCTAAAACATAGGAAAATAAAATTACAGTTAGTTCATAGGGCTACTGTGTTCATTATGGCTGGAGACATAAAGGGAATATTTGTGCCTCAGTCCAATTATCCTGTAGTTCTATATGCATTTCCAGTACCAGAAAGATCACTTGATTGTATTGAATCAGACTTTTGAAGTGTTTAGCTGCAATACACATAGACATCTTTGTATAAGCTACTACAGGGTGAAAACCATGCTTTATTTACAAACTTTCCAAATGTTAGCACTTGCTATGGCTATGCATAAAAGAACTGAGGGGATTAAGATATAGATTAATCTTGCTTCAATTGAAGTTTAAGTATTTGTTAAACTCATTTATTTATATTTTATAAATCACAAAGCCTTCTCCAGAGGAACAGATAGTAAATGCTACATTTTTTTAAATTATTTTATTGTGGACTGAGCTATTTCCTTGTCAACAGGCTGAGGTCCTAGTGCCTGTCACAGTGAATTACCAATATAGCATTTTTAATTTGAAATTGATCAAATAGACTTTTTTACAAATTATCTAAAGGAGTGAGGTTAAAAATCATGCTTGATCCATTATGCCAATGCCAACCGCTGCTCTTTGCCAGCCATGCCATTGAAACTTGGGGATACTGAGTGGAACTGGAGGTTTCTAGCCAGTCCTTAGGATTTTCATACATTCTCAGTGTCAGATGGATACTGGGGAGCTGGCTTTTTTCCTGCACACAATGGTTTCTCAGTAACTCACTGTGCTCTGTGGCTGGTAAGAAATATTGACATCAGTGTGCTATAAATCACACCAGGCACTCTGTTAGCTCACACAAGAGCTTCTCCGCCAGTGCGTGAATGATGAACAGCTTTCCTTGGGTGTGAACTTTGAGGGTGCATTCATATTCCATACTTATCCTTGCTAAAGCTGGCTCTTCTCACTTCTATAAAACACAGAAGAATTATATAAGAATGGCTGCTGTTTAATCCCAGCTAGCAAACATTCACAGTGCAAACACTGGGGTTATTATTTCTGTGGAAGCACCTAAATCGTTATTCCATGCTTCAGACATATGCAGACAACACGAAAAGGCAACTCTTGTGCAGAGAAATTTGCTAAGTGACAGTTGTTAGTCCTGCTGTTACATGTTCAGTGGTTTGGAGGTAGACATCTCCACAGAACAGACAAAATCAAGTGGCAATATTTTGAGTAGCTTCAAGAAATGTACTCTTTATGAACAGTAATTGAAGAAAAATGGGCACATTACTCAATGCACCTGAAGGAGTGTCCAAAGAAAGAGGGGTCTGTTATTCTTCTTCCCTTTAAAGATATAAAAGACAGCTAGTGAGTCAGTTCTGAAGGTATTTACAAGCAAAGCTACAGTGATATCAGGACAGAGGTGTGTACCTAGAGAAGCAAACCAGGTCCTCCACATCACTCGTTCACAAATCCACTGATTTCAGAGGAATTCCCTAGATTTTTCGGTAAAATGTCTGTAAATATCACATCCTTTAATTTAAGTTAATTGAGGACTTACTTTTCTGATTTTTCCTAGAAAAATTTGCAGGAAAAACTGTTGCTTGCATATGAGCAGTTGCTTGACTATTCTTTTTTGATATTCCTGAAAAAAGAACCTTACAGATAAGGTATTGCATAGACCTTAAAAATTAATTGTCTGTGAATGCAGTGGCTCTGTCAGAAATGAAAAAACATGAAATTAGATCTATGTCCATGCCCTCTTCAATAAAGCAGACATGGTTTTCAAGCCTGGCATTCAAGATTTTCAGTAATAAAACACATTAAGCTCCAGTGGCCATGCATGTATCTTTAGTAAATGAAAACAGGTTCTAGGCAGTTCTAAATCTTTTGTTATTCTTTGTTGTTAGCCACAAAAATAAAGATGTGTGTTCTTTGACAGCCTCTCCTATGAAAAGTTTCCACCATTTTCAAAAAGTGTAGATCTTTAAACTGGAAACAAAGATTCACTGAAGTGAAAAACAGTCTGTAAAACACATCATATTTACTGAAAACAATGAAATAAGATCAAATATAGATTATGTGGACTCTCAAAAGCATTTTCTACAGGTGAACTTCACACTCTGGCATTGGGTGAAAAATGCAGGAAATAAGTAAGTTAATAATTGCAAAACAGAGGTTTTCAGAAACAAGCAAGTAATTTACTGACTTGACCAGGACTCTTTTTCCTGATTTGATAAAAAAATTTTGGAAAGGCAGAGGATTTACTTACACAAGAATGAAGTAGAGAGATGATTGAATCTGGAACAAGTTCCATTAATTTTCATGTCAATCTGCTTAAAAAATCCTAAATTAAAATGTATAATCCTAAAAATTCATTCTTTAAATCAAGGTTAAACTTAGGATCAAGAGTGCATATAGACTTTTGAATAAATAAATGAGTTCTAGTTTGTTTGAAATTAGACTGTGTTACTGGTGCCTTGCTTGATTCAACCTCATTGTTTTCTTAGAGTTACACTTCAGTCTGGTTTGATTTGCTGCATCTAGTGCATATATTTTCTTGCATACTGTGGACACTATACTGAAACTGTTTCTTGTAGCTTTGTAATGCATATGCATTGAATTTCTTCATTTTGTGAAGAAAACTCAGTTTTTCACAGCACTATTTTTCATCTTCGTTTTCACGAAAAAGGTAGAAGAAAAAAGACAATACTTTGCAAAGGTAGGAGAATGTTTAAAGCCAAAATACTGGCCTGAATTAGCATTGTTTGGCTCAGCTTCTATGCCAAGGCTTTCTTAGGCCCCACTTGAGCAATGAGATGTCAAACCAGGTCTTTCAAATTCTGTAGGAAATTTCCAATACCTGATAAACTCAATTAATATTGTGTTCTAGAGTAGTTGGTGCCTGCCAGCAGCAGGTTCTCAAACCAGTAACCATCATACACAACTGCTGGCAGTGAACTGGTTTGCTGACCCCTCTTCCAGGCAAGAGAAACAAGAACAGATTGTAAACTTCTTTCTGGTGTTTTCTAGCAGTCAGTGCAGGGTGAACACCCATTAGCTCTTGCCCATCTAGTACTAAGGATGCCGCTACTAGTTTTCATCTCCTTGCTCACAGCTAATTTAAACCTGTGCAGAAGCACTGGGGTATTGCAGTGTGTGAGTCCTGCAATTTGACAGCCTGCAAAGTAGCAGGTGAATGCTGACAAGTTTGAGAATGAGATATGCTCCAAGGATGTTGCTCATAAATGGAAGCAGGAAAAATTCAAGGCAAAAGTAACCTATAATGAGGGTGCATGTACCCTGAAATAGTCTAACTTGAGGCTATCTCCTTCTGACTATATAAAGAAGTGAATGAAACCTTGTTCTGCTGTGTTGACATGCTATTCTGTAGTCCTGAGTTTCATGTCTGGGATGTTTTGATCTTGGAAGGGTTTTTTCCCAGGTGTTCTTCTGGTAAACAGAACAATGTTTTGTAAATATAAGGATGTTGACGTCTTTTCTTATAGGAGGGACCTTCTTCTGATGTCCCTCTAGAATGACCAATTGATTAAAAAGTTTACCTTTGTGTTACCAATCAAATTGGCCTCTGACATTCTGTATAAAGAGGAGCTCATCCCACAATAGAGGGAGAACACACTGACCACTTTCAAAAGGAGCCTGCGTCTCTTCAGTTCATATCCATTGCAACACTATTCTGTACAGGTTTCAAAACCAGCACGTCTCCTGAGGTTGAGGGCTGCGCTCTAGATCTGGGACTTTGATGGTTTAAATGTGAACTGGCTTAAACAGTAGATTCAGATCTAGAATACATCATATGTTGTGAATGTACCCTTTAGAAAGTTTCAGAAAACAGACAAATGAAAGATGAAAGAAGTGAGAACACAAGAATTATATTCTGAAATGAAACAAAGCTTTATAGATATCTCAAAACTTTTTTCCATTGTGCCAACATCAGAGATGTCAGAATTGTTTTATGGACTATGATGAGAGAAGAAAAGAAAAACAAGGCAGTCTTATTAATTTTAATAATTTTATCAGGAGAAAAAGAACATTAATTACATCAAATGTAACTTACATCCATCCTGAATTCCATTTATCTTTCTCTTCTCACTTCCAGAGAAGCATATATGATTTAGGCAGTAATAGGATTCAGGCTGAACAAGTGTAGCTGTTGAATCTGAGCCTTTGGGTAGCAGGATTATTTCAGTATTTATAGTAGCTTCACTACCAGTGTGTGTGCAAGTATATTCTGGATGTTTTGAAAGCCTGGCCCCTTCTTCTCCCAGGCATATTAGCAACTTTGTCAGTAATAGGTCTGACTTGATGACAGTATTTGGAACAAATTGAATGTGGTGTGCTTTCAGCTTCAACATTCAAGCCATATATATATAATGTTTGTGGCATAGACATTTATCTCTTCATGTAGTAGCTGCTTAGTGAAGGAGGAAAATCAGGGAATCACCCACAGTTGTGAGATGAATGTGGGTGTCTGCACCTCCAGCTCATTTCATGAGCAAGAATCATTCCACGCTCTACAAGCCAAGCCAGAAGATTCCTCATGCTTTACAATTACATTTCGGTATTCTGCTGAAAACTGGTTCCTAGATAAGGAGAGTTGGATTTTTTTTGCCTTTTTTTAAAATGCTGAAAATAACAAGCAATGAAACCTTGATCTGGCAAAGCTCATAGCAAAACTTTTCCTAAAGTCATTGGAGCCCAAATGTCACAGTTTTGGTTCAATGCAGCCAATCTTACAGTTAGCTACCACCAAAAATTTATGTTTCCGGTGCACCTGCTCTGTTCTTGCTTTAGCGCTGTCTTCAGGAGAGAGCGAGGCAGCTCGCCAAGGAAATGATCCCAGTTTAGCTGTCTGAACTGGTGAACCACAGTTGCAGCAGCTTAGCTGTAGCTTGAAAACATGCTGTCAGTAGTGTAATATTTCTGTTTTGTCTTCCTTATGTTCTCTTATTTGCAAAAGCTTTTTTTTTTTTACCCCCCCGCCCCCCCCCACACACACACACCCCTTAGGAATTCTTCAGTTTAAAATATAGACTAACTACTGACTCTGCTAGTCAGTCAAAACTTCTGAAAGAAAGTACCATATTACCAAAGATTTCTCAGGGCATACAGAAAACCAGGAAAATTACTTCATGTAGAAAATAAAGGAGAGATGACAAATGTAGGAGCGGGGAGAGGTAGGACACCTGAACTGGTAAAAGGAGAAAGAATCCTTGTTTAGAGGGAAGGAATACTAAAAGGGAAGCAATGCAACAGAAATGTTAAAATATACTAATAAAAAGGGTAAGACCACAGGGATGAAGGCTGCTAAAAACATTGCGTGATATATTGGTTTACATTCTCCATTTTGGCTGAAATTAAATTTAGTTTTGTGGAAAATATTTTCACAAAGTCTTCTTTTAAAACTGAAATATTCCCCTCAGCTCTGCAAAACATAGTAACTCCTAAACCCCATTGATTTGGTATGCTCCCTCAATTGGCACTGTAAACCAACTAACCTATCTCCCTTTAGACTTATGATGACATTTTAAAAGGTTGAGAAAACAACCTTCCACCTCTCAGCCACAGGGGAAAAAGAAGTTACTTGCAAAACCTGCAGTCCTAAGAAGCTGGTAGGATTTGTAAATAATTCAAAGTTTATATATGACAAATCATTACACTTGGAAATGAGCACTCTGTTCAGTGCAGAGAGAATGTTCAGCTTTTTAGCAAACAACCTTTTTAGCCGTGGTGCTGTTCCACTGCTAAACTAACAAGCTAAGTTTGTTGATGTCATTTTAGAGGTATCTTAATGCATTATATCCTGGGTTTGCACACCAAAGAGTGGACCAAATATCTTACAAATTTTCCTTTAAACACAAGTCTACAGCAGACCTTCCTACTGGTTTTAAAGCTGGGCTGCATCTACCCCAGTTCTGCAGAGGAAGTGCTGGGGTTTGTTTTTCAGAGGTATTTGTTGTAAAGAGGTGCTGAAATTGCAGTGAGCTCAGAAACCAGTTCACCAGAATCCAACAATGCTGCAGAAAATCGACCACAAACAGGTCTACAATGATAGCACACAGAGTGAAAATTAATATGTGCCCCGTAAATAATTGCCTTCATGCCTCATTGCAAATGCAGTAGTTAAACATTTCTGTCTTGTGAGTAATTTCCTATTCACAGTTTGTGGGAAGGCATAAATGTAAAGAAAACAGGTTTGAGGTCCTTCTGTCTTTTTATTTTGTTTTGTTTTTCAGTCTGCTAATTTCAATTCACAAACACCATGGGAACCTGCAATTCCAATTTTCTTTTCACAGTATTAATGAAAACTGGGCACTGAAAACAGTTAGATTTTTTTTTCCCTCTAAATTTTAAACCACTTAGAAGTACAGTCAAGAATAACTTTCTAATCCATTATTACACAATGTAAAACTGCTCAATTGCTATTATTTCATGCAAAGTTTTTCATAAGTGCTAGAAGAGGCTTTTAGAACTCAGTTTCTTCTAAGCTGGTCTTTGAGGCAGTACAAAAATGCTGGTTGTGTGCTGTTGAGAGGAAGATCTGTGCATCAGAGTTGTTTTAAGAAGGAATCCTTGCACCACAAGATGAAAATCATTTCCTCTCACTGTTATGGCAAGGTTTTAGCATGTTCAGTGAATTTATGATTTTGTCTTGTTCCTAATCAAACCAACCTCAATTTATTGTTTTAATAAATAGATAGTTTCAGGGTTATAGTTTCTGGTTTGGTTTTTGGGTATATTTTTGAGACATAGTTTACGCTTAAAAATCAGAGTAATATTTTATGTCATTTAATCTTAACATACTCAAATAAGGTATTTCAGTTCTCACTTAGCATAAGATGTCCAGGATGAGGTTAATATCTTTTTCATGCTGCAGACACTAAGAGTGACAGAGTAGCAGACAAGGTTACCTGCAGACACGCCTCTGCTGCTCTGCCAGGAGCCAATGGCTCTGCCTGGTCCAGCTAGCAAGATGTTGGGAAGGAAACTGCAACCAGTGTTTCCCAAAGAGTTGGGAAGCAAAGAGCACAATTTGTGTAAATTTATAATCTTCATTTGCTCTCCTCTGAGATTATCTGCCACCCCATCCAACAATAGTTCCTGCCTTACAGGGGGAAAAAAAACCAGGTAAATTCCCCTTGGAATTGACTCCAGTCTTAGTCAAATAAAGGTACTGCTTAAATAGAAGGCAGCTGTTTCAGCAATTTTATGGATGTGGATGTATTTCAGAATAAATGAAAACTGGCTTTTTTCCAGTGGCCCTTTCTTCCCTGTTTCAGAATAGGACTCTTGCTTTGGTGTGTACTCCATTAACTGTTCCTCTCTAAAGTGCTCACAGACAAACCTATATACTTAGCAAGAATTTTATATTTCCTCCTCCTTCATTTGTTTGGAGAGGCCCTGCTATGTTAAAAGCATATTTTAATGTAAATGGAACAAAACTAGCAAGTCCTTTTCCTTGCTGAGCTGCTACTTTCCCAGAAGTCTAAACAAATGCAACAACAGATGCTTTGAAATGTTATAAGTTTAAATAACATTAATGTAGTGGTTGAATATTTCTCAGACAGATGGGTTAAATGAGATAATTGTGAAAACATTCTTAAAATAAAAGGAAGCCATCAGGTGAGAGGCAGGAATTTAGGTAACATTGAAAAATATACCTTGAACGTTTCTTTTAGGTTGCAATATTAGAATGTTTTCACTTGAGCAAGCTGTTAAGTGTCATTTAGTAGACATTAATAGTAAAGTTAGTTGACAGTATTTGGCCCAAATGTATGTATCTTAAAAAGAAAGAGCAGCTGTTAGTCCATCAGGTATTGACACTGTATTCAGTGGCTTCTATTATTTCTCAGACAAAAATTAATTTCCTGAAATCACATACAGTAAGATAAGACTCTGTCTCATTTTCATTCACTATGGAAATACTCCGTCTTTGTTCTGCACACAATGCGTTGTCTGTTGTAAAACAGTAAATGACACCCTACGTGTAAAAGAATTTCCATTTTCCACAATAGCTACAATGAACAAACAGGATCTAAATCAGTCACTGACTGCTTTGGAACAGGGCGTCTTTCTTAGCAGGGTGGCATCCGCCCTGAAATGACAAAAGCATCTTAAAACCTTCAAGATTTCTTATGTAACCATAGAAAGTATCAATTACACCAACTCATAACAAGTGAGAACTTTCAGAAGGATACAAAAAGTTAAAATACTATTTGATATGGGGTTTTTTGAATCTTACAGTTTTGCCTCTGTTCTTTCAGCCAAAAAAAAATGTCAGCTTCTTTAAACCTGTTTGAAATAACTGCCAGGAAGAGGTGTTTCAGCAGTAAGAACACAAAACATCAATAAATAAATTATGAGTAATACCAGGGTGGAGAAGGAACTTATTCTCTTGGGGCATTGTGGCTTTTTTTGTTATGTTTTAATATTCATAGGCCAATTGTAGGTGTCTGTAGCTGGTGGTTGCTTTCAGTTCTGGGTGTCCAAACTTGTTGCAATTTCTTGACCAGTGTTGATAGTTTGGTTGGCATTACCTTTAATGTAGCATTCTTAAAATCATCATCTTCTTATTATGCCTTTACAGTGCTTAAAAAAGTGACTATGGAGCATAGTGTGCTTTTGTGGACTTTGAGCAAGACACTTTCCTAACACACTTCAGTACAATGCTACCTGTAGGCACACTCTGATAATGTTAACATTATGAATATATTGTAAAGCTAGTGTTTAGTACTTTTAGTTTGCATCTATATTTTACCAATTGAATTTTTAGCCATGCATAATGATTTAAAAAGCAGTTTCTCTAAGCCAGCCTGCTCTCCTGAGCTGGTGGTGCTGAGGATACACAGCCTCCCAGAAGCTTGGAAATGCTAGTACAATCAGAGGAATACTGTGTATACCCAGATCATTTCATTTTTGTCCATGACACTTGTTAGGTTAGCTAACACGATTTTAAGTGATTCTCAGCTATCACGATTTTAAGTGATTCTATGCAACGATCTGCCTCCTCTCTGGCTTCAAAATTCAACAAAGAAAGGAGATAATGGAAAACATAAAAGCATTGGGAATGCTCTGAGCATTTAAACTAGAAATTCCTCCTGGAATTAGGGTTTCATTTGTTATGACTGTGCAAGGGGACAAAATATGCCAGACAACACCATAGTTCCTATCAAGATTTTCCAGTGTGAAGACATAGGTCGGTTCTATTCATATCACAGCTGAAAAGACCAGAGTCTGGCCTCGGAAGTGGGTTTGTAGGAGTCTGAGTCTTTGCTCTGTGCAATTTGAGAGGTATTTTTTGGGGCATAAAGCAATCCTTGAAGGAACATCTAATAACGGCATCAATGATGAAAAGAGGGAATGGGAGAAGTTGAGTGAAACAGTGCTCTAAAGTGTAGCCATATTCAAGGAATATGAATTTGAAAAAAGGAGGCAGAGTTAGATAGCTTTCTAAAGTACTAAAAGTAAATATAATTAGTTTTAAAAAGAAAAGAAAATATTGGAAGGAAAGGAGAAACTGCAAAGCTTGGTAAGGAAAGTGTACAGGGGAGCTGAGGATCCCTGATTTGTAATGAATGGCTGCTATCAGCCATTTTCATCTTTTTTTCTCCATTCTGTCTTATCATCACTGCCTTCTCAATAAATAGTATGGTGTCACTTTTTGTTCCATACAGAAAGAGAGGGAGAGAGGGTGAGAGAGAGAAGGAAATCCTTTCCTCTGAGATGTTCATGTCCCTGCCTTTAAATTGTGGCACACCTGTTATTACAGATTATTTGCTTAAGAACACACTGGAACAAATCATACCTTTGAAGGCTAGAACGAGGCATTCCTTGCTGTCCTTTTCCTTGTTTAAAAGCCTGAAAAAGGGGTGGGCTGGAACCCCAACTGGTTTTGGACTGGCGGGGGGAGGGGGTACATTGGCAAGGCTGTCCTGGCCCAGTGGGTGCAGCTAGAAGGACACATGACATAGCAGTAGACATGACTGACTCCTGGATGTGCAAACTCAAGGATAACCTCTCCTTTCTTTCATTACCTACCCACAGCAAACCCTACCAGGGCAGGAGGAGGAAGGGAGTACCCTGGCTCGTCCGAGGTGATCCGTGAATCCAGCAGCACAACGGGCATGGTGGTTGGGATCGTGGCGGCGGCAGCGCTGTGCATCCTCATCCTCCTGTATGCCATGTACAAATACAGGAATCGGGACGAAGGATCCTACCACGTGGATGAGAGTCGAAACTACATCAGTAACTCAGCACAATCCAACGGGGCTGTGATCAAGGAGAAGCAGCCCAACAGCGCTAAAAGTTCCAACAAAAACAAGAAAAATAAGGATAAGGAGTACTATGTCTGATCTCAACAACTAAATGAACGCTTGTATAGAAATAGTCTTCATTTTATCTGAGACATAATACAAACTTATTTACTTTACTTTTTATGAAGCACATTCAAAAACAAACAAACAGAAAAGACAGGGAATGCAATCAGAAAGGAAAGACTGTTTTTAAAAACAAGCATTTCATGCTCTTGTTTTTCAGAAACAGGAGCTGATAAATTCCCTAACATCCACAGTGTTTTCATTTACTCTGCCTGTCTTTATGTTGCTGGAACGTTTCTGAAAGACAATGATGACACCACGCATTCATAAAGCAAGGAGTATTACTACAACATCGAGGCACAATATGAAAAAAAATCAAATTTAAAAAAACAAAACAGGAAAAAAAAAAAGAAAAAAGAAGCTACCTATGATTCTGGATTTAGCCAAAGTGCTAGCGCTTTCTTGAGAAGTAAGTTAGTCTTATTGTCAGAGAAGAACTGTCATTATATATGGTGACTCAACAAGCAAACAAAAAGAGTTTGCCGTCTGGTGCAGTGAAGCAGTGATTGGAAACTTGCATTTTGAAACAAAGTGCTGGCTTTTCTGAAGACTTATGTAAAATTACTTTCAAAAAGCCCCTTTCTTGTTGTGAGGAAAATAGTACGGAGGCCTTATTTTCAAAAACAAAAACAAAAATCTGGAATATAAGGCACATTTCCACAAAAAAAAAAAAAAAAAAAAAAGAAAAGAAAAAAAAAGAAAAACAAGAGGGCATAGATGCAATCATTGGGAAATTTTCATGCACGCTTAATATGTTATTACATATGTTTATATAAAAACACATCTATATGTGCTTTCTGGACTGTGATAAGTGATGTTTTATAGCCTGTTGTATAGAAAATGCAAACTATATCTGCTCTTCAGCCATTTTTGGTAAACTCAATGTTATAAGTGTTGCTAGGTATAGAGAGTTTTATGACATCTGGAGCAACAGACATTCTTCAGGTTTTTTGCAGCCATTATAAATTGTCCCAGACTTTTTCCCCTTCTTTTTTTTTTTTTTTTTTTTTTTTAATTTTTAATTTACAGTGTAGTGGTTATACAAGGGGGGATGTGTATGAATGTATATAAGAGTCAGCTAATTTTTTTCTTACCTGTACAGCTCTATTACGTTGCAATTAAGTTTCAGTAGTTTGTATGAAAGAAGTGGACTAGAAAGCAAAAATATATCTCTACTGTAATTTGTCTTCTCCCTCCTATCCCCATCTCTTGCTCCTGATATGCATCAATGAAGTTGATCAGAATGGCCAATTTTCCTAGAAATATACATTCATTAATTAGCTAAATATTTAGTGACTTAAACTGGCCTTTGGCTTCCAGTCAAAGCTTCGCTATTGGAGAGCATGGTTTGCCTTACAGAAACCTTGTTCTTAGAAATTATGAGAATGATGAGTTTCTTGAGAATCTTAGGAAGTATCATATAGTGTTTATCTGGCATTCATATGAACAACAGCTACTACAGCACTGGGTGCTAAAAGATCTAAAAATACCCATTGTAATTATCCAGGCTGATTCTGTTGCAGAATTTATCCCTTTCTCCAAAAAGGAAATACTCTTGAGGTGCACGATAGTATTTTTCAATGGTGGGCATTTTGACATATGAAAAAGTATTTTTAGCTAAGTTGATTTTGTAGTATTGCAAGACATCATAACCGGACAGATATAAGTTCATTATGTTTTAAAGTGACACAGCTTATCTTGCATATATAAAACACTAATGCATTTTAGTTAAACACATGAAATGTAATGCTGTAATTTACATGTTAAGTTTTGAATTTTTTCTAGTAATATTTCATTAGTTTCACAGCAATAAATCATAACATAACATTTTATTTACACAGAAGTTCAAAGGGAATAAATTGGATAGAAAGAGGGTAGTTCAATAGAAATCAACCAAATATTAGAAGGCCTCCTGGGAAGGATATAGATATTCACACTTTACAGACAGGAAGGAGAAATTTAAAATTGGCTTTAAACAGCAGACACAAAACATTTTGTTGTGTTATTCAGTGTAGCTGATGAAAAAAAGTTGGGAACTGGTACAGCTATCTATCTGGGAGTCAGAGCACTTTAAAAATACATGTAGCTGACATTAAAACACCTCTTGAAGTTTGCCAACCACATCAAGGTGTGCCATGTTGCATTTGTGAAATGACTTTCTATTTTCATTAGCATTTACACAAAAATGGAAAAAAACAACCACAAAACCCACAAAATTCATCTGATGTTCATTTCTGTTCACCTGTGGCACTCATAATTTCTCCCACCTTTACAAGACAGCTGTACTCAGGGAATGGCAGGGGCAAGGGTGACTGGAGGTCATTGCTAGAAGCAAGAGACTTCAGCTAGAGGGGGGAAAAGAAGTTGAAAGCCAGGTGGTGCTCAGATTTCAGTTCTTGAAGATACCTAGAAGAACAAGAATAATCTGTTGACAGGAGACTGGACATGACAGAATATGATTTGGGCTAGATGAAATGGTCTTTTCTGCTTGGTATTAAATGAATTAATGAAATAGTGTTTTCAGGACAACTTCCAGGCAGTTTGGTAGATCAATCTTTAAATCCATACATCAAAAGAAAAAAACCCACAAGATCTGCTACTGTTAAAATAAGAAAACACAATTTTAACACTGTTTCTGAAGGTTCTCCTTTTTCCTCTTTAATTTCATAATTTAACAAAAAAAATATTATGGATGTATCAGAAATGCCAGCAAGTAGATTTAAAATTCCTTTTTGTTTAAAAGCAGCAGCAACAACAAACAAACAGACATAAACCAACTACCTAACATAAAATTGGATCCTTTCTCTATAATAACCTAATTTGTTTGACTGAGATGGCTTCATTTCTATGACTGTATTGTGTTGCCTTTTTTAACAAAACACTAAATAACGTGTGAAACTTTCAACCCTAAGACATCAAAGAGAGGCCCAATGCCCCTAATCTTATAGTGCTTTCTGTGATAGATATTTACAATTTTTTTATTTGTTGCAAGGCCAATTTATTCATTATTGGAAATGCTAAGCAAGTGGAATTTACTGTTTTGTTAATAAAAATGTTTCTTATTACAAATGCTGGCTTGCTTCTTCTCTTGCTCTTAGATTGTGAGTACCTGTTCATCTTGAAGCTGTGAAAAAAATTGGCAAATTGATATGAAGTTGCAGATATTCATGTCAGGAAAAAGTGACCTCAGAGCTCTTTGTAAACTTCAGTGAAAACCTTCTACAAGTCTTGCATTAAACTGGCCCAGTTAGAAAAGTATTAGTGACATCAGTGAATTGGTTTTGCACAGACTTGCTTAATTTGAAGTTTTCTAGTATTTTTTTAATCAAAAAATTAAAACTTGATGTTCTCTTTCCCCTCTGTATGAAAACTCCCCTTTTTGCCACCTTTTGATTAGTGTAGTGGAAATGAGGTGGAGGAGGGTAAGGTAATGGGATGAAAATTAAAACATTTGTTAAAAGCGAAAACATTTTCTCTTGTCTAGAAGATGATTTAAAAATTAATGGGAAAATTAATGTATTTCAGGTCCTTAAAAACATTTCTAGATAATAATTATAAAATTTCAACTGGTGCTAATCCATTACATAAGTGCTTTCCCACTTAGCATGGCATTTAAATTTGTGGGCAACTTCAAGCAAACATCTAATCCTATTGATTTAAGTGAGTCTAAAGTTGCCTAAATGTACTGCTGAATGGGGCTGGAGTTAAGCTTTTGGATCTAAGCTCCAAACAGAATTTAATTTTGTATCGTCTTAAATCACATCAGCAGCTTTTTTACTTCAGTGAGATTTGTTCATCTCCTTAATTATGCATAGACTGAAGTATTTTAGAAAATTTAAGCTCAAGAATATCCGGAGAAAAACAGTCCCTATCTTCCATTGGTATAAAACACTTTGGAAGTTCTAAACTGCTAAGATTAGGTCTTGTGAGTGTGCTTAAATAAACACTGGATATTCCATTTAGAAAAATGCTTTATACACACTTGAAGGATCTATAACAATAGTGATTTTTGTTCTACTACTACAAAGAGAACTCCTAACCAAAACCAACTCACGTTTAATTTTAAACTTTAAAATTCTTTTAAATTTAATTATAACTTTTAAATTCAATGTATTTGGGGTTTTTTGTTTGGTTGGGTGTTTTTTTTCTTTTTTTGTTGTTGTTTTTGTTTTTGTTTTTTTTTAACATCTATACTATGTTCTCCCTTTACCAAAATCCTAATGGCCTCTCACTACCTGCATCATTCATCATTATCTGGCCACTATAAGTGGTGCCCTTCATCCTCAGTTACTGCGGTTAAGCAGTTAAAAAGCCTTCACAAGATGATGAAAAAAAAGAAAAAACTAATCAACACCCCCAAATGTGTCTTAGAACAAGGGAAATAAAGCACACATAGGCTGCAAATGGCAACTGTGTTTGTTAATTCCTCATATGTCACTTTTTTATAGTTCAGTGAAACAATTTTAAATTGAGGTTCTGGGTCTGATTTTCGTTTTGATTACAGAAATTTGCCTTTAAGTTCAGTACAGGCCTGTTTAGAGGTGCTTAGAACTATTGTGCTAGGTCAGGCACTCTTGTCATTATAATTTTATTTGGAATGCAGGCTATTTGGTCTATTTTAAAGCCCCCGCTTTTTTAAAGTCTGTAAGTATTTCAGTGTTAAAATGTTTCTGGCTCTCATGGGAGTGGGGAGAAAGAGAAATCCACACTGCATTTGATTCAGTTTATAAATTGATAAATGCTTGGGAAAGATAAAACTGCTTGCCTGCCTGCCTCTGATTCATCTGGATGGATTGCAACTGGTTTGATTGGTCACTGCTCTTCATGAAAACAGAAGCATCCCCCACAGGTTAAGCTTTGAACTAGAAATTCCAGAAAAGATTAAGATGAGCTCAGTTTTGTCAGACACAGGGTCAGAACTCAACCAGTCCTTTTACCCGCTTACTTTGGAGGCACCTTCCTACTGAAGGTCTTTGACAGACTTCAGCCATCAGCTCTAACTCCTGTAAAAGCAAGTCTGGCCCCTTTCTTTTTCTTTCTTAGTCACTCGCTACTACATGAATATCTTCATCTCACAGAAGTGTAGAATATGGGGAATTGGAAGGGGCCCATCAGGACCATCGTGTCCAGCTGCTGGCCCTGCATAGAACACCCCAAGGGTCACACCATGTGCCTGAGAGTGTTGTCCAAATGCTTCTTGAGCTCTGTCAGGCTTGGTGCTGTGACCACTGCCCTGGGGAGCCTGCCCAGCCACCCTCTGGGTGAAAAACCTTCTCGTGATATCCAACCTAAACCTCCCCTGGCACAGCTTTATGCCCTTCCCTTGGATGCTGTCTCTGGTCAGCAGAGAGAAGAGAGAAGAGAGAAAGAAGAGAGAAGAGACCAGTGTCTGCCCCCGCTGCTTTCCTCATAAGGAAGCTTTAGACCACTGTGTTCAGAACAAAAAGATTTCCATGTGACATTGCTCCTCCAGTTGGGCTTGGTTGTGGTAGGCACTAAGGGTTTTTTAAAGAAGAAAAAAGGTGACATGAGGTGTAGAGTTATTTCAAAGGGTGTGAGATTTTCAGTGAGTAAATTGCCTTTAAGAACAGTAATTTCATGCTGGCATACACTTGAGAGATTTAGAAATCCAGGTCAGTAATCCTCAAAAACATCCTTTTGGTAAACAATAAAGCCATGAGCTTGTTTGTCAGCAAGCACAGGGACCAACAGCGAGGCTATCAAAATGTGAATGTGTCAGTCTGGTTGCACCAAATAATACAAGGAAATGGAATTTGGGCAGCTAAAAATAACTGTTGGCACGCTGGCTGGACTCTTATGAGTGAGTCAAACTACAAGCCAGTAAACATTTATTGGATGATAAACAGCAAAATACTTCTATTATAAGTCACAGTTTGGGATGCAGCTGACAGAACAGAGGCACGGGCTGTGGGGCTGCATTGGCTTTTCCAGGACCAGGGGCCAGATTGATGTTCAGGTGTTCTCCAAGCTGAGGGACTGGGCAGGCTTCACATAACCACCTGCTGCATGACAGATGATCAGCTGTTTCCAGAAATCCTCCCTTTTCCCTTTGAAATTGAAATATATGTTCTAGGAATAGTACAGCAGCTTGCTTTGTGGAACTCACTGAGTGGCTCCCCAAACATGTCCCAACACAGCCAGCATCATCTTAAAGAGAAACCGTGGCTGCAGTTCCAGGTGAGAAACCTCCACTCTGTTCAGGATTGCCTTGGCCTCCGGACCCTTTCAGGATGGGCAGGTGTGAGGAGGGCAGGACATGAGAGCTGCAACCACTGTTCTGGTGTGGCTGCAGAAATGGGGGGCAAATTTCAGCTGTGAGGGTCTCACAACCAGGAGTGCTTGGGGAACTTGCACCAGGGCTCATGGCTTGGCAAAGCTAGAGAAGGCAAAGGTTTTCCTTAGTTACTAAATGCTTCAAAGGAAAAAAAAAGTTTCTCAAAGAGGTCGTGGCATAGAGAGTTCAGGAATTTCATTAGGCGTTACTTCAGTGTTCTTTTAGCACTTTCCCTGCCTGTGCTTCACACCAGAGAGGAGAAGCTCAGGCCTTCTGTGCCTGGGGAAGGAGGCCAGGCAGAGAAAGCCTCCCACAGGCATTAAACTCACCCCACAACAATATAGGATGCCTAACTTTCTGGGACACCAGGTCTCAAAGGTTTGGATCAGAAAATTGACTCAGGATGAGATCCAGCCACATGCTTTATTAGACCATAGGGATAGAGACAAGTTTCAGCACAAGATGTAAAATTCTTAAAGAAAATGATAATGCAGACACCCCTGGGAAATCCTACCCCATCTGCCATTGTCTTCTAATCAGCCTTTCAGGTGCTTTAATTCCTTGCTGATCAAACCTGGAGAGGGAGCAGGTTTGATACATCATCATCATCCCACTGGGCAGAAGGGTTATCCTGCTAGCAAGCACAGAGCTCACTGTTACCAGACCCTTTACTTTATGTGTGAGCTAGTTATACAAAGATTTTCCTTTAGATTCAGGATTGCTGGCAACCAATGCAGAAACGGATATTTAGTGATTTGTATTTGCTTTATGGCTGGGTCCAGGGAGCAGGAAAAGATCATAATCTGTCGAGAGAAATGAAGAAATACCTCAAAAAACTGGGGGGTTTGTCTCATGCTTACCAGCCAATCTACCTATAACAAACAGAGGAATTTCAGGTAATTAAGTCTTGATCTGTTGCTGGTTGGTGCTTGGGAAAGACAAATTTGTGCTGAGTTTTCCTGAAAGCTAAATTTGTTTGGGAGCTCATTTATACCTGTCTTCAGGCTCTTTTTAGGGAAATCTTTCAAAATGTTGATAGTACAGGTATAACAGTCATCACCTCTTGCAGTTTCTCATCTATTTTAAGAGCTTTGTCTAAGTATGGGTTGCTGGATTTGACTCACAGGTTAGAGTACATTTGCACTAGCAGGCAGAGCAGTACGAATAGATTTGTAGGTCATGATAGCTGATGCTGTGGATCTGATATCTGTGTTATATTTTGGGATATTCCTTGAACCAGTTGTAGCCTGGTCACACAGACTGAGTGCCAATTAGTGGTTAGGTTTGTTCTGGCAGTTAATTTAATCTGCAAAGTGTCCAGTCCTTTATGCAGAGTGCTCTGTGATGTTAGCTGTAGGGGGTGGGAACAGCTGAGTTGCTTCAGAACTGTACGCCTGATCTTAAATAAAACTTTGGTGTTGAAAACATCCTTTGGGCATTGGTATATTCGAGTTTGCTAGTAACAACTCGCTGCAAGAAAAGTAGGGTATTTTTACTAGCCAGCCCCAAATGACAATGGCTGTTAGACATAAAGGTCTCCCCTGTATGTTCACAAGACTCGGAGTCTTTAATTCTGGCCCTCCTCTTCCTCTTTAACCACCACTGTGCTACACAGCATCCCCTCAACCTTTTTCTTCAAACCTAAAGAAATAACAGTTTAGAAGGCCTGTTTCCTTTGAATAGGTTGAGATAAATATGGAAGTGTTTTTAGGTGGGCACTGTCTGAGGGAGCCATGTCACCAACATTGACATCAGCAATCATGCAATTGTAACTTGTAGAAGCATTGTGAAAGCAAACCTGGAGCTGTTGTGCAGGTAAACTGGGAGAAAAGGGCTGTGGCAGAAATGGATTCAGCTACTGCTCAGAGGAGGAACCACACTGAACAAAACCAGGCTTTTGGAAATTCTACATCCAGGTTTTTCAATACAAACCTGCTTTTAAACAAAGTTATGACAGTCTTCTCTAGCAGGGTTCTCACCAAAATAAATTCATTCCTGTATGGGAATTAATTGCAGTACATTTCCCAATGTAGTCAGCATTAAAAATATCATGGAAAACCACAAGAGATTGGGCTACATTTTGAGATCTTTTCTTGTAATTTCTGCAGACAGGAAAGCTGCCATTTCCATTAAGATTGAGACTTCACTGCTGCTTTTAACTACAGAGTGATTACACTTCCCCCTGGCACACTGCATATTATTATGAACATTTTATATGAGTATTCTGAATAGTCATCATTAATTCTTTTAGATTTCTAAGCGTTAGGCATCAAAGACTGACAATATAGACTGATGCTAAAAGATTTTTTTAAATCTGAGTTCTTGTAAACGACCATATTTGTTTCTAAGTAGCTGCTCGTAAGTTTTTCCTAAGTTCTAAAAAAAATCTTGAGAAGTCTATTTTTATTATTACATTTTGCCAAAAGTTAATTATTTTAGAAAGAAACATTCTCTGTTAACATAAGTTTTTTCAGAAACCATTCAGTTTAATTTGAGAACAGTTCAATTCAGCAACAGGAATATAAATTTAGAGGTTTTAGACACATTTTTTTAGTTTTTGCTATCATCTAAGGTAATTTAGAATTTTAGAGACTTCAAAAATAAATTTGAATTGTTTTTCATCTAGTTCTTGGTGGCTCACAGGTCCTGGGTGAAAGTTTCTGGGCTTGTGAGGTAAGTTGTGGCAATAGTCTGATGCCTTTCTGGGAAGCAGCTTTGCCAGACCTGCATGTGAGCACATCTTTGCATTTTGTCTTTGCTGTTCTGCTCCTCACTGAAAACTTTCAGAGATTACTAATCCCTGGGACCCAGCAAAGTCCCTGGCTCAAAAGCAGAACTTGGCACTAATACATACTCTGAGGCAAAATTCCCGTTCATTTCAGTGGGAGGAGGAATTCCCTCTTTTTCTTCTTTCTGGGAGTCCATGGCACCTAAAATAAATCAGTACAACAGATTGAGAGGGAGGCTACATCCCTGAACAAACATCCTGAACACTGAATAAAGAAAAGCCAATCCAAAGACCCTAAAATCAATCTGAGTTCTTAAAATGGACAATAAGCTAGTGTGGATACATAACTTACTTTTGCAGTCCTTAGTGGCCTTTCACAAGTTGCTTTTAGTTTGGCAGACTGGTGGGATGTGAAAGTCCTGAAGTTGCAGCCATAAATAATGCAGACTAACAAAACGGGGACTGTACTAACAGGACATTTAGGTTTTCAAAACTGCTTAAAAAACTTCTGCAATGCTACGTATGGTCTGACTGCTAGGCAGAGAGCTAAAATAGCCTAGGACTGAGCGCAGCCCTGAGCTCAGTGCAGATTGGACGGTTCAGCTTTTCTCACCGCTCTAGTTTCTGCAAAAGGGAGAAAGACAGCACCTCCAGAAGGAATGGCAAAGCACCAGCAATTTCATTTTTATGGGGTGTGTTCAGTGTCTTCTGCAGGGTGATCCCACTTGAATCTGATTCATTCACTCCTTTCAGATGCATATTGAATGCTGTCAGCTGGAGCGCCTTCAATGAACAACCACATTTCCTTAGTACTCCCACTGATCATCCACCAGGGATTTCTGGAATCAGAGAATTGCTTATGTCACTGCATATGCTTTTCCCGTATGTTTGGTTTTTGGGGGTTTTTTATGCTTTGATTTTTTTCTAATGTTGGGAAGGAGCAATCAAATGATAGCCAATTTTAAGGTAAATCATAATTATCTTTTAGTCCCTTGCATGATGCAAACAGGTTTCAAATAATAGAGCATTGGGGTGGTAAATCATTCTAACTGGAGTTTTAAAATAATCTGGGAAAATATACACAAAAAGGCCCATAATAAACAAGAGCCAAACAAGGAAGCCATTAATACTGTCCAGTATTTTTTTCTGTTGCTACAGTGGTGTCCATTTCAAGCACTCCAAGTACATGACTCAGAGTGTAAAGACCAAGGCTTTCATTAAAATAACAGTATTTGCAACATATGAAATTGGGGAAAGAGAGTAACTTCTAAGCTTTTTATCCTAGTTAAAATTCAATAATTATTTATGGAATTTTGTTCACCAGCATACTGCCATTATTGAGTACATTCATAGAGCATTTATTTTCCTAACATACCTACACCTGTGTAAGGATAAATGTGTAAAGAAACTATAATTTCTGCAGCATCTACTGCTCAGTCTGATTTTGCTACCTGTACTAGCACGGGTTTGTCCAGGCACAGACACAACTTGTGCATACAAGTACAATTGTAACCCTGTTCGTGTATTCAGTAGGACAAAGGAAGGAGAAAACCACACTGTAGGAAATACTTAAGCTGCTACTTAAATTTTATGTTTGAATTTGCACTGTTGAGGAATAGGTATCTTCTTGATTGTCCAGTTTTCCAGTGTATGCAGTGGGAAACGAAAGCAGGAGTGAAAGGAAGATGTTCTTGGTTAACAAGGATCCTGCTGCAAGCAAAGGTTTTTATCCACCCCTGGGCCACCACCAAACATCGGAGCCGATGCAGAGGTAGAGAGTTACTGTGTCAGGGTGGGCCAGAATATGTCTTAAGGTTAGCCCACAGGAATAACATCCAATGCAACTCTACAGAACTTAGATGCTCAATTCCAGCCTTGCTCAGAGGATTTCATGTCAGTATAACCCTGTAGACTTCATTACAATTTTTTATGACTGTACCAACATGAAACTGAGCCCAGCAGTATATGTCCATGTCACTGGGATTTAAAGTTGAGACCTTCCTTCAACCTCACACACTGGAGAAAGTCCTGTTTTCTCTTTTTTTCTCTTTTTCAGAGGGAACTTAGAAGTTCCATTGTTACAGGACTGCAACACAAAGAATGATAGATGTAATCAAAGGGTCTTTTATCTTCTTTTTTTTTCCCCCCTTATTAGAAAAGTCAGCAGTTCTGCAGCACTGATTCCTGAAAGTGTATAGCACTACTGTGTTACTACAGCAACAGACAGCTCTGACAGGACCAAGTTATAGATGAATTGGGTCCTTTTGCAAGATCACAACCGAAATGGTGGGAATAAATCTGCTGCATGTAAAGTTGGTGGGATGAAAAGGTTAACAGAGTAAACACAATATAGGAAAGCACCTTATTTTACAAAGAATCTTCTGCAGTGTTTTACAATCCCTTAAGTCAAAACCAGTGGGACAAATTAAATCAGTCCTTCTAGTTTTGTTTTGCACTGTTCCGCAAAGGCTTGTCCCATCTCTTGTTAAGGGACTGAGGCAGATCTCTAAGCAGGTAACTGTTCTCACAGCATCAGAAAGGGATGTGTCTAAGGGAAGGACAGGAATTTCCAAATAAGAGATAATGTAAACTGCCTCATCTTGGATCAGCTGTTTCCTGCCAAAACAGACTGCTCTGCTTTGTTCTCCACCTTCTTTGAGGATATATATAACAGACACAGAAAGGGAAGAGGGCAATATCACCTTCCTTTTTCCTCCCTGCCCTTCATTCCTCTTCCTCCATGAAAGACACAGGATCTCTAGTCTTGCTAAAACACCTTCACAATAAATATTAGATTTGTTTCAAACCCTGAACCCATATAGACACCTTAATGCAGTCCAGCTTTCAAAAGCACACAATGACATGGCAGTTATGATCTGAGCTCTTTAGGAAGGCTGATTGTGGGTTATATTTACTAGTACCCATTCCATGCTAGTGTTTATTATGCAGAAATACTTTAAAAATTGTGGCAACACGTTTACTAGCAGAGAAGCTGCTTAGACTGGGCAAAACTTGCTTGTAGCAGGAGAGGTTAGGAAGAAATGAGGGAAAAACAATGAGCACAAAGAATTATGTCAGTGTAACAGTATCTAATTTAGCACCAATTGCTGTTGCTGGGGCTTCTTCTCTTCTGCCTTCTTCTGTACAGGGTGAGAAAGGAGCATACCTTAGAACAATATTGCTGTCAGTGACAGTTTCACATTGGCTTTGCCTCATCAAAAGCAAGATGAAAGCCAGCAGAGTGGCTCTGAAGAGCTAAATTACTGAAGAACAATGGCAGTCTGTAGGGCCATAGGAATTGAATTCCAGAAGCTCTTTAAAGCTATTATGTATTAACTGAGCCACATATCTACACGTGTGCATGCTTGGAGATGTCCTCAAGACCTCTGTGTCATAGCTTAAGCAATAATGAATGAGGTTGAGGCTCATGCATTTTGCCTTGACTTTGAGAGGGGAAAAAAACCAAACAGTGATGGAGAATGGTGTCAGCTGAGGAGATTGGTGGTAACTTGTTAAGCCTTTCTGACCCATCTATGTTAAATCTCCTGCCTGTGCCCTTAAATGGACTTCCAGGCAGATCGAGAAATAAATGCAGAGACTGAGAAAAAAAAATAGCCAGGTCTCCAAATGCGCTTGGCTACTCAAAACATGCCCAGGAAAAAATGCTCAATTAAGAGAGACACCTAAATAATTCACCAACTTTTTAAAGTTTTACACTCTCTGTCATTGATTTCTGGCTCTGGTATATTCATCATTGTATGGCATGTTATTGAATTACTGACTCTTGCCAAACTGAAACAAACTGGTCAATTCTTTGTGTTCTTAAGAGCAACAGAAAAACAGAAAGAAGCTGATCTCTCCATTATCCCAGTTCAACCCTGTTTTTCTTGTTCTTTCAAACTGTTGCATGTTATTCAAATGAATATTCAGGTGTTGAATAACTCTAGCTTTCATTTAGGTGTCAAAGGACTGACTAAGTTAAACCTTTCCTATAATTTAAGGTCCTTAAAACATGAAGATAAACACAGTGATTCTTGGAAAGTTGAATAGGATTCACTTCACAGAAATTCACTGTATATTTAACTATCTCCATGATAAAAGTCTAATCTAGATAATTCTATAGTTATCTGATAAAAAGCCTTTCAGAGGGTAATATATAAATCATTTTACAGATTTGTGTGAAAAAAACATAAATTGTGCTCTCCACTTCTTCTTGAGAGTCTAGACAGGCAGGTTTTTTGCTTTCTTTGAATAAAAAGCCTTACTTAAATTGTGGCAAGACTTTGCATATATTCATCATTTCGCATCTGGAAAGTCTTCCATTATTAATACATAATGCAAGCACAAGTGGAAAAATACATTTTCTCATATTTTATGTGAGGCACAGAGGCTTCTTTCTTGAAGATGCATTCATCAAAGGGGCATTCCCTTAATGAAATGCTAGTCCTGTGAACATCCCTGCTGCCTTGTCACCCTGTGTGACTAGAGTGTGCTTCACTTCACGCTGCCTGATCTGATGGAGGTCCTAGAGCATCTCTGTGCACTGGTTCTGGTGGCTCCTTCTCATTCCCAGGTTTTTGGCCCCTTACTGGTCCTCCTGCTCTCCCACATTTGCAGTCCTTCCTCATTTGCAGTCTTTCGTCAGAGAGCTCTTGGTACTGACTGAGGTTGGGGGTGGTGCTGTTGTCAGTGCCCAAAGAAACCATTCACCAGCTATGGAAAAAGAGTCCAGAGCCCAGAAAAAGTATCCACACCGTGTCATCGTGTTCTGGTTGAAAAAAGCCTTTTGCAGAGCTGGTCATTACATGCAAATTTCCTGAGCCCTAAACTTAATTTCATAAATCTTCCCCAGTTAATGATCTTAGGTACAGAACAATGGCCAGTCTTCTGGACAGTAGAGAGACAACAAAAAAGAAAGTCTATTTGTCTGTTTCTTGTGCATGGGAACTGTGAGCACACACAGAGCTTGTAATACCAGGACTTATTTAAACTGGGAAGTTCATAAGGCCTTGATCAGAACAAATATAATTTAATTCATTGAGAAGTATCAATTCAGTGCATCCCAGTGATGCTGATCTGATTACGGCAGCATCTGGATTAAATATTCTGATATTGAAGATTTAGGATTTTAGAGATGGAGAAAAAGCAGAGACAAGACCCAGTAGTATATAGAGTGCTGGATAGCTTTTTGTATTCTCCTCTTTTCCTCCCTTTTTTAGAGCTTCTTCCCTTCTGAGCTTGAAATATTAAAGACTACAGCAGTTCTGCATAACAGCAAACCTGCAGACGCAAAACAATGTACACATGCTTATGTCAGTTATACCTTGCTCCATTTGCTAAAATACTGTTTAAGCGTATCTGGCTTAAATGTACCTTTTTATATTTAGGGTTTTTTTTTCTAAGCATGCCTGTATTATAGAGCAATCTTGTGTTTTTCTGTGTTATAAATACCTCATTCACGTCTTCACATTATCTATTACTGTTTATCTCTTAAAGAGGGAAAATGGAACAGATCTGTGAAACTTACAGATGCAGGGTAAATAAACATTTATTGTGCGTTTCTTCCTCAAACTTTATGAGCTGCTTCAATATAATTAGTATATAAGCTAATTTTCAAGATCTTGGTTTAAAAAAACCCCCAAAATTAAAAGCTTGACAGTTGCAAATAGCTCTTTTCAGAGAAAGATGAGAGTTATAATTTTCTACAACACCTTCCAATAATAAAATACTATGAAGATAAGTGTATCCAGCATTTACAGGTAGCGTAAGATGATTAGTAAAATCCTTTAAACTTCCAGCTATAAAAAGACAAGTGGGACGAGTGAACTCACACAGTACTTCATGGAGGAGAAAGGTCTTAGGTCTCCTCTTCTAAATATAGACCACACAGACCTGGCTTTGATTTCACTCTGCTGTAGCGCACCAGATCCTTTTTCTAAGGCAGCTCATACTTGTGTCTCTCACCACCCCTACCCTGACTGGCCATTTCAATGTCATTTGGATCCCCAAAAACCAGTCATCTCCTGTGGTGCCCCATCCACCTTGACCTCTCCTGTCCTGGTATCCCCTCCTGCATCTGCTCATGTCCCAGTGTCCAGCCAGAACCACCCTCTTGCCCCCTGCTCTCCTAAAACTTTTAACATACAGGAACTGCAGTGAAACCGCTGAGTGATGGTGCTCCCCAAAATTATCTGCCCAAAGACTCCTAGAGATTTGTCTCTTTCCTTACTACTCCAGGGAGTGTATCTGATTCAGCTGATGAACAAATGAACTCACTGAATTTTGAAACCAATTTTGGCTCTGGTTCTCTCTGCAGCTTCTCATCTCTTGACTGATTGATTGATTGAGTCATCATTAACAGCCTGAACCTTTGAATGAAATCAGTGGGAGTCTTACCACTTTTACCAGCAAGAACAGGCCGCTGCACAAGTTTCCCACATGAAAGTACAATTCACTAACACATTAAAAAAAAAAAAAATCCAAAAGACTGAGATCACAGCTCATAAGTCAGTTTAGTATAGAAATCTTTCACTGAGACAGCCATTTGAGTACAATAATAGAAATCTGTGGATGGTCTTTCTGTTTGTTTTATGCCCTTATTTTAGCTTGTATGACTTCATCTTTTTGCTCAATAAGGTGTGAGGCTCAATAAGGACAGAGGCAGGGTACTTTTAGCGTGCCTTGAGAACCACCTCATTCCCCCATTTTTTTCTTCTCTCCTTTCTCATCCTTCTCACCACCTCATGGGACTCCATCTTCCTTGGGACCCCTGAGGGCAGGACATCTTCCCAGGGAGCCATCAGGACTCCGATTTCTTTGCCAGTCTGTGGGATGTGTTGTGTGGCAGCAAACATTTTCAGAATCCTTGAAAATATAACCTGTCACCTAGTAGATAAAGGACCTTCCACCAGGTTACTGAGGCAGGCTAACCAACCTTATACCCATTTTAAACCCCCAAAACCCCAGGTTAGATTTGAACATAGAAGCAAACTTTTACAAAGGCCTTTTGGAGTACCCTAAATCTCATCTGTTATACTTCAGTGACCATCGTCAGTTCTTGGTCGTAATGTCAAGGAAAGATATAATTAGATTTATATTTATGTGCTTTGTGCAATATAGAGGGTTATTTTCTGTTTATGTTATTACTGCTTTGGGAGTACAAACAAAACTGATGAGCACATTATTATACCTTTATGAGGGCAAGTTATTCAATGCATGAACGCTGGTGACACTTTCAGTACTGTGCTCATGATGCTTATTCTGATCAGAATGGTTTAAATAATACATGAACTCATGCATATACATATTGCAGCTCATCTCTCTCATTAGGTGCCTGGCTAAATTCTCTCAGCTAGTTCTCCTGAGCACTCACATGTTTTCAGGGTGAAAGTCCTTTTATTTGTCACAGACAGGTTGCAAAATCTTGCTGAGATATCATTTTAAATTTGTTTGGCTGTGCAACCTAGTTTAACAAGGGCAGATTGCAGCCTTTGCTTTTCCTATTCTTCCTGGGGGAAAACAAAAAGGAAAAAAAAAAAAAAAAAAAGAGAGAGAGATTATGTGAAGTGTTTTAATGTATGAAGAAAAAACATATGAAAGGAGAAGTGGAAAATTGGATTAGGTAATTAAGATTTAGTGTTGGGACTGTGCTGCTCCCAGTTCAGTCCCCTAGAGTTTCTCTATGACCTTGGGCAAGTCATGCTAATCTTCCCAAGTCTCTGTAAAGTGAGGTAGCGGTTCCTTCTTTTCTTTCCCCTATGTCTTATCTGTTTCACTCAGGTACAGATCCTCTTTCAGAGTCTTTACATCCATGGCTCCAAACATATTCAGGAACTATTATACAAACCAAGTTCTGGTAAGGAAAATACTTTCAATTTTATATACTTGGTGCTCCAATTCAGGATAATAATTTTAAACAAATATTTTTAAAGAATGCATATTTTGGAAAGTAAGCTCCTGCTTCCAGTGATTTTGGGTAAAAAGTAGGATTCTGTGTTAAGAGCAGGATGGTATCTGTGCATTAAATAGAGCTGGAACACAGGAATGTATCCATCTCTTACATCTGCTCTAGCTCTGTTTCTCAGGAGAGCACCTGTCCTCAGTGTCTGCAGTGCTTCCACACTGAACTTGAGTACATGGCTTTGCACTGGAATGGCTGTGACAATTTCTCTGTTCTTCCTGCCATCCACTGCCTGCTCTTTCTGCTGAGATCAAATGCAAGTGTCTGAAGCAAACCAAACACTGCCCCCTACGCCAGCCAAATCAAATAACTATAATTAAATAGAATTTTAAACCGTGAATCATATGCCAGGACCTAACAAACCAGGACACGGGGCCTGGTAATGGGGTACTGCTGTTCATCACCTGGTGTGAGTGCCCAGCTTCTCCAGTGGTCCAGGCTCATTGCTTCCACAGATGCTGCTCTGATCTCTATAGTCCTCTGAGGTCTGCAGCTGCATGCGGGTGGGGGTCATTCACAAAAAAGTAAAACAAAACTGGGCTGTTTCTCTGCATTTTGCAATCACAGCATGTGCTGCTACTCCTCATCCACAGGAAGGACAGCACAGGGCACAATACGGGCCTGTGTCCGTGGAAGTGTCCCTAGTTCATTAGCTCTGATTGCCACATGGGATACATGCATCCCCACCTGCTCCTGGCCCCATCCACCAGGCCAGAGTGGCTGCAATCACTAATCACTCTGCTCTGAAGAGAAGTGGATGGAGCAGCTCACCTGGGTGGCTAAACATTTTTTAGTGTCTTTTTTCTAGTTGTTTTGTGTTGTAAGCCATGCTTTTCCTCAAGAATTTGCTGCTTCAAAGCTTCAGTGGCTTCAGCAAAAATGGGAACTAATCCTGTGACTAAGGAATTTCCAGTCTCTTTGCTGTCACTGGTCACCCTGTTAGAAATCATACAAAATCTGAAGGAAAATACTAAAACAGATCTACCTTGCAGCTTCCTTGCCAAGTCCATGAGGTTTTCATGTCTTTAAGAGCATCACTGGCACTGAGACTTTGGTTAGAAAAATTTCTGTACCCAGTCTGTGCTCAGGATCCTGTTACACTAATGTACCCCAGGAATAAAATGCAATCCTGCAATCCCTTGTATCGAGTGGGTCTGTGAACCAGTGAATGCTTTAGGGTTTTGCTTCATGTCCCAAATGACCCAATGTCTGGCCACTTGCAGGGTTCAGTGAGTTCAGAAGGGCTCTATACCAGGAAATGTTCCCTTGGGTGATTTTCTATATATATTTTTTTAATCATGTGTGTTGTCCTATGAGGTTCACACAATTATTTAACTGCATGTTAAAGTGCTCCAAAGAGCTTTCAATAATGAGTTTCCTATTTCTAGAAACAGTAAAGGAACTGGAGAGGAAACATGAGAACTTTGCCGGGCATTGTTATGCTTAACACAGGGAGGCTGCTCTAGCTGTGAGAATTTCAGAGCAGATTTTGTTCAGGACAACCTGGCAGGAAAATAGACAAAACTGATTAAAGAAAAAAACCAGGCAGTTATTTGTGTGGAGCTTCTCTTTCTTATCCTTGTTGGCCGTGGGTCTGCTTGTGCCACTGTTGAAGCTGATAGCAAGGTTTGAATGGCTTGAGTGGCAAAAGACCCTAAACAAGCTTAACTAATTACAAAGAGCCTGAGGTAGATGATCACCCTAGGCTGTTTTCTAGCTGCCTTCCTACCCTGCCTTTCTGTGCAGGTAATGTTCAGGAAGCTTGTAATGTAACAGAGGCTCTGCCATCCAGTCTATAGTTGTTTCATGTCATCCTCTTCAGGCTTTTTTATGTTATAAACATTTCTTTCTAATACCTCAAAGAGAAATACTCTGGTAATTATAGCAGCAATTTCCTTCCTTAGCTTTACTGTTTCTTCTCTCCTGTGCAGATTATTTCATTTAAGCTGATATCCTGAGCAATTATAGTACAACATCATTTGAGACGTAATCACCTCTGGCTAACCTCTTCAGGGTCCTTTGGATATAAATGTGCTGATGTCTAAGCATCCCAGTGAAAACATTTCAGTGAGAAAAAAACAATATGAAACCTAATATTTCCCAGAAAACTTTGTCAGGAAAAGAGCAGAACAAGTGCTCCTTGTTAGGGGGAGGGAAGGAATATCAGAAGATATTGCATTGAAAGAATAACTGTGATCATCTATTCCAATTGCCTGCAAAAAACAGGCCAAGAATTTGGCTGCAGCCAGCACTACTGACTGTAATGAGCCACATCCAAAACCCTGTGCAGCCACTGGGAAAAATGCTGTTGGCTTAAGTGAGAGCTTTGGATGATGATCAGTGTGAGCAGAAGCCCAGCAGTGCAGCACAGCTGTGGGGAAATCCCTGGAACCTACAGGGCAGTGATCATTTGCCGGTAAACAGGGAGCACCAGTGGCTTCCTGGAGGCAGGACACTGCCTCTTCCAGAATTTCTCCCATCTCTGTGGTTGTTCTCACTGGGAAGGGAAGGAAACTGGGGGGAAATGGCCAGGGAAGAATCACTTTTCCTTGCCTTTCTGTTCTGTCTGGAGCCACTGGCTCTGGGGCTACTCTCAGCAGCAGTTCCTGTCTCTGCTAGATACCTGCACAGAGTAACTTCTCAGTTCCCTGTCGTGGATGATACAACAAAGACAGCTGGAGTCTGGTGTTCTCATCTAATGTTTGGTAAAAAAAAAAAAGGAAAAAAAAAGAAAAAAAAAGGTTTTTTCTTTGGTTTAGGAATATCTTGACAAAAATTGAGAAATTTAGAGGTGTGTGAGTGTAGGTCATTTGCCAAAAAAAATAAATCGATTACTTGTTCTATCAGGAATGAATTAGATCTATCTGGCTAGTCTTGGGGAAAAAAATCCAAACAATCTAAAATAAAAAAGTATTCAGAAGTGCTCCTCTGGGGGTCCTTTGGGGCTTCAAAGTGCAGTAATTCGGAAATACTGCATTTTGTGGCAAAATTGCACTTTGCATTTTAACACTGGTAAAACTCAGCATAAATGTATAATCAATGCTCCCCACTCCTAAAAAAACAAACAAACAAACAAAAAATAAAACACCAAAAAGCAGAATCAGATTCTGAAGGAGATAGTATGACAGGGTAATTCCCACTGGTGATGTAAAACCTCTCTATTCCACAGTTATGACTACTCTGGTGTGCTTGCTCCCAACACTACTCTTTGCAGAAGCAGGGAAGCTGAGTGGAAGCCTGCAGGATTTGATATTTTGCATAAAAATATTCATTTTCAGACCACAGTTTAATTCCTTCCCAGGTGGCTAATAACTAAAAAGTGCTGGCTTGGGTGATACAGAGGCCACTGAGTCCTGCTGCTGGCCCTGATGAACAAACTCATCCAAGCCAGGCTGCCAGCTGAGCTCCTCAGCTGGGGCAGCAGCTGCTGCACTGGTCACTGAGGGGCAAAATCTCTCACTTAGAGGATGCTCACCCACAAGAACATCTTCTCTGCACTGGCCTGGAGCTATGACAAGGCTCCCTTATAAACAAGAACCTCCTCTCTCCCATCCCCTCCAGTCTCCTCATAGATAAGTGAGGGATATTTAAGAATATTTTTCTTTTTTTTCCCCCCCTTTCAATTTGTGAACTTTTTCCCCCCTTTCAATTTGTAAGACTGTAAAGCAAGTTGACCAAGGTAGAATTTACTTCCATTGATGAAATTACCACAAGGACATACATATCTGAAAATTCCCTATTGCTGGGCAGCAGGACAGCCTGAATACAAGTGTCTAGTACCAATTCAAATGCCTTCAGCACCCTGACTTCCAGATGTCTCTTTTTTTCCAGGCAAAGGAGGATGGACCAGGTCAGATCACATATTAAATCTGCTTCTTCTTAGAAATACAGCTTGTCTACAGCTGTTTGTTTCATTGACATGCAGCCTCTTGCAGCAGCAAGAGAAAAGATGGGAGAGCCCTTTTTGGGCAGAAGGAGCGCCTGCTCCTCTTAGAAGCAGCTTTGTGAGCTCTCATTGGCATTTGGGGGCAGGTTTGCTTCTTTCTGATAAGTTTCGAACAAGCACCAGTGCGGGGTTATCAGCAGCATCCCTATTATGTTTCTAATAGTCTTGTTAATAAGCAGGAAACGTTAAGGAGTGTACAGAGGAAAGTTAGTGCAGTATGCTTGGAGACCCATTGAGATTTTGTCAACAATCATTGCTCTTCTCTAGAGAGCACAGTTTTTTTGTTTTTCCTTGGCAAGAGAGATGCAATAATTGATCCTGTTTGACCTCCTTGCCTCTTTTTCAGTTAGCTGTGGTCAAAGTGTCCCAGCAACTGGCACCTCACAGTATAATCTTAGGAGCAGCATTACAGTGTGGAAGTGAGAACTGAAGGTGTTTAAAAGAATTATTGGAGAGCCAATGACAGAAAAAGTCCCAATAGAAAATTACTTAACATCACATTTCAGAAGTGTTTTTTGACCCCTTCTACGTTGCAGGCTTCCTCTAAGACTCCTCATCCAATAATTTCACTTCTGCTCCCATGCTGTTAAATGTGGATCCTTGTTCTCTGCAACACAGAACTACTACAAGGTACTCAGGTTTTAAGGAGCTGAATGCCACTCAAGAATATTAGTGGAGTTTACTCCTCTAGTCTGGATCCCTGTTCCTTTGGACTCACTCACAAAGGGCCTCTCCCATCCTACTTAAACATGGAAGATTCAGAAAGTCTCTCTGGCCTCTGGGAGGGAAAATTCCTCCTGCTTTATCCCTGGGGATTCAGACAGTGACACATCCAACATTGAACAGTAGGGTCCTTAAGTATGTGCACTCAGCACAGAAATATTAAGTACCACTTCTCCCAGCATTCCTATTCAGAAGGCATTCATGAGGCACTTTCTGAGTATATAAGGGACTCTGAAATACCTTGTAGCAACACTGCAAAACCCCAGAGGGGTTATCTGTAACCTCCACTGTAAGCACTAAAAGGGGTAGAACTGAGGGATGACAAAGCACAGGCACAGGTATAGTGAGTGCCCTGCTGGGTGTGTTGCTCCTCTCCTGTTTTCTTTGCCCCACTTCTGTCTCATGGAACAATCACTTCATCTTTTTTGCTGAAGAAATGGAAATACAACACTGTTGATCAGCACTGCTTCTGCAGTTGCAATAAAACGAAATGAGATCCAATGTACTCAGCTGTCACCTGAGCAAGTCAGACTTACTGACCTTCACTGTGACTATTAATGTTCAAGACCCTCTGTCTTCCAGCTGTGAAAGCAGTTTCTCATTTCTGAAGTGAGAACAAGGAAAGGAAAAAAGACGGACAGAATTTTGCACATGTGATGTCCCTACCTCCTTTTTTATAACTAATAGCAAGTATTTTACCTCAATCACAGGCATCACCTAATTCACGTTGCCATAGAATAAAGAAAGCCTTGCTGTTTGCTCATGCAGTCCTGGTGTCCAAGTAACTTCTCGCAGACACTAAAAATACCTCTGTATTTTCAGCCAGAACCAGTGTTTCTCTAACAACTACAAATCATTCACGATTTATTGGCCTGCCAGGTGGGATCTGCCCTGTGCTGGCAGGGAACAAACCGTTCTGTGGCAAAAGCCTGCAGTGGGATGAGCAGCATTTGGGCTGGTGGGAGACACCGCCTGAATGGAGGGGCGGCTCCCTGCCCAACGCCGTCATTCTCTCGCAGAAATGGTAACGAGGCTTGCTCACCATTTCATGAAAATTTCATTTGTGCACGCAGGGCTCCCTGACAGAAGGAACTCTGGTGAATCTTGTAGAGGTGGTTTATAAGCCATTACAGCCTCCTGCTGTGTGCTCCCTCTGGCCACGAGGATTCTCTCCCTGGTAGCTGTGGTAGCTGTATAAAAGAGGAGCACGAACCTTGCTTGCAGCAGCTCCAGGTCTAATGTGTTTCATTACAATGTCAATGAAGGTGACATGCACAGGGAGGGGGTGACACCGTGATCACACACTGACTCTGCCACAGTGCTCCAAGGCAAAGGGAAGAGAAAGGGGTTCCCCTTCCCTGAGACATAAATGAAAATTTCTGCTCAGTCACTAGAAAACCCAGAAACTGAATTATTGGTTTTGAAAGTATTATTACTTTTAACAGCATGCTCTTGTATGTGTCAAGGGAGACTGATAAACTAGAAGGGCTCACAGATCCACAAATCCTCAATAAACTCCAAGGGTTATATTTAAAAAATTTCCTTGAAGACTAGGAACTCCATTTCTGTTGTCAAAATCAGGTTGGGTGGCTCGGGCACCTCACCTTGGAACAGTCTGCTTCAGTCATCAAAATCAGAAGAGTCTGGAAATCAAAAAGAACAGCAGAGCCACAAACAATTATCTTGGGTCTTTCATAAACTGAAAATGCTGAGTAAAGTAACAATTAGGGATTTATCCTCTGCAGTGCATGATCCATCACAGACAGCTGCATGTTAGCTGTGCCTGCCCAGTGCAAATATTTCAGCTGCTGCCCAGGCTAATGTATGTGAGCACTCCAGACTTTTAAACCCAGCCTTGCTGCTGTGGTTTAGAAGGTGTTTAAAACTGACTGGGTGCCTAAGATCTGGCTGAGAGCCTTTTACTGACTCTGGAGCTCCTGCAGAGGCTGTAGCTGAGTGGTCCAAGTTAAAGGTGGGTAGCTCATGAGGACCAGCATCCTGTGCAGCTGTCCTTGCTAGGCAGGAGTAGTCTGCTAGGAAAGGAGGCTGAGAGCAGGAAACATTCCAGGTGTCTGATCCACATCTGTCACATGGCATCTGGGCTCAGCTGGATGTCACAGAGGTGACATCTTCAGGGACAGATGATAAGATTACTACCTGTATTTTATCTACAAGTCACTGGAACACCTGGGGAACAACTCCTTAGCCCCAGCAGTTTGCAATGCTTCAAGAAAATCAAAGTCACTGACAGTCTCTGATAGATCATGTGGTTGGAAGAGCTAATTGGTATCCAGTGGGGTTAATCACACCTAAACTCCAATAAGACGGCTCTCTTGGGCACTAGTAGCAGTGAAGCTGGGAGCTGTCTGCCTGGCAGTACAAGGCTGCCTGCACGTCTACCTAGCCATGAGTGTAGTTATCTCCCCAGAAGTGAAGTTGAAGTGTCATTTAAGCTCCAACCAATTCCTTACAGAATTATGCCAAAAGTTATGTGTCAAGCTTATAAAATCAAATTAAAAGCATCCATATTGTGCTTTGTTCCTGCTTAACTATGTTGGTAACTGCTCTGGGAAAGTGGTGCAATGTTGAATATCTTTCTGTAGTAATTACAATTGGATATGAAAATGAGCTACAAAACAGGGAAGTGCTTTTATCCTGATTTCACAGATGGAGAGTTGAAACACTAAAGGCCAAATCTAATAAAGAATTACAGTGCTGCTGAACCTACCTTGCAATCATCTGGTGCCCATATGGGATGCTGAACACTGTTAGACACCTAGTCCCCATTTAGAGGAGCCTCTGTTTATAGGACAGGCTCATCCTCTCTAAATGGGAGCCAAAATAGTCAACTTACTGAGAAAGAAGCTGCTTTAAATGAATGCTCTTGTGTATCCCTCATCTGAGCTGTCCAACTTGGAACTGTTATGAGCAAGAGTCAGTTTTAGTCTGCACATCTTGATTACCTCATCTGGGTTTTCAGGGAGTTTTAGCTTAGGGTCACTCCCCATGCCTCCTCTAGATGAGTGTACCAATGACCTCCCAGTGCTTGGTAGACTTCCCTCAGCTCTTTCAAAAATAAAAGGAGATCACTCCTTCTTCACAGTGCATTTAGTGCACATTTTAGTGGCCTGCTAAGGGAAGTTTAATCTCCCTTTTCTTCCTTCCCACACTGAACTTGTTGCCCACATTAAAAATAATTTGAGAGCAAGACAAGCAGCAGGAGGGAGTTTAGCTCTGCAATGTTCTACCTGGGGATAATGTTTGGGGAATATCATGCATTCTGGATATGAGCCAGGACCCACTTTGGTGCATCCTGATGAATTCCCCAACTACAGTGGTATGCATTTGTTCTTCTTACACACAATTTCCAAAATAATTTTGTCACAATGATGCAGCTGTGAAGATCCGCTTCTTCAGTCCCTCTGGACAGAGACAGTTCAGATGCTCCTGTGAGATGGCAGACGTGTCTTAATCCCTCTAAGCAGGTGCTGGAACTGGACCTGGGAAGTTGGGTCCTTTGACTGTTATTTCAGTGCCCCTCCAACTCTGATAACAAGGAATGTGAATTGTTTGCATGCAAACTTTTTCCAGATTCCAGTTCTGCCTCCTCCTCACTTTAGTTGCCTACATCCCATTTTGGATCTGACCTTGAGTAGCTTATTTTAGTACCCAGGCAGAATTTGTGGCAGAACAGAGCTGAACCCAGCCTTCAAAGTCATGATGTATCTTTGGATCTATCTTTCCCATCCAATTTAAATGAAGCCTTAGTTTTATTCACTACTTGCCCAAGCAGAGGTGCTCTTGATTTTAAACTGATGGCCAAATATTAATTGAAAATCTAGAGACAGAAAAAACAGACCATTTTTTCCCCATAAGACAAAACCAAAATTACATTAAGTGAAGTCTTTCCACAGAAGATGCTTTAGTTATTTTTTTTTTCTCATCTAATTCCACAAATACAATGATGGCAGCTCCCAGCAGTCAGATGCACACAATAACAGCTGCGACTTTTACTGGCTGATAAACGCAGGATCAACACCTCAAAAGAAAGATATTTAGCTGGGGAAACCTCTGAAATAAAAATTCTGCAGGACATTGCAAAACAGGTGGACACCCTCTGAGCCTCATTTAGCAAGTTCCCCCATCACTGAGACTGTGCCCAGCCCACCACTGAGTAAAATATTCCTGGCTGTATGCATGATATCAACATTACAAATGTCTTGGAGAGAAATACTGCTTGAAATGACAATCCATAGGGCTTTTCAGAAGGGGGACTGATTAAACCAGATGGGGAGAATTTTAGCCACAGCAGGCCAGATTATCCAGTAATGTAAATCAGCTTCACTCCTCAGATGATTTGTAGCAGCTGGAACCTGTAGCTTCAAAGGATCAAGTTGCAGTCTCCTGAGCAATTGAGTCTGCATAGGTTTTTACCAGTAAAATTAAGAAGACCAATGTGTGTTGTGGGGGAGAACTAATCCTTAACAGAAATTGCAGAGACTTAAATAGTAATTTCTCTAGTTAGAGACACACCAGGTTTTTCTCTTAGCTTCTCAGACCTTTTTTCCCTAAACCTCACAATATAATCAATACTGAAATAACACATCTGAATGGCCTTGGATGGTAGCAAGCCATAAAAGCTTCTGAAAGTGTTAAAATTAAAATGTTCCTTTTTAAGAGGAAGGAGTTTTTAAGGACAAGACAGCAGCTGCTTCGAAATGTTTGTGAATTCTTTTCTCCTTGCAATTAGTAGCAAACAATAAAGGCCTCTTTTTAGAGCACTGATAGCAGTTCCTTGGCTTTGGCAGCTTTTGTCTTTTCTAAATGATAACAACTGTGCATGTTTGTTTCTGCTTAGGAGGGAACGTGTACCCCTGAAAAGCACGCTGGTTCCACACACTAGCTGTAGGCACCTTCTTCTGAGAAACTATTTCAAGCCTGGGCCTCTGTAATTAGTATTTTTAGTGATACATAATATAAACCTAATAGTGCTGTTATGCCTAGCTTACCCGAAATTGGTAAGTAGTGAAATCTCTTACTCTCCCAGCTGTTCAGCAGTTGTCTCTCAGTCCCCCATGCCCTGCAGAGCTTTGTGCTTCTACCAGCAGTAAGAATTTGCTTTGCGTAAGTGAAGTAGAGGCACAGAGGAAAGGTTTGTTTGGGTGTTTTCAATCATTTGTGACCATGTAAATGGTTTCAGGCAGCTCTGAATGGAAAATCTCCATTGAATTAGCTTGTAACTCCCTGTGCTGGGGATAACAGGGCATTAAATGGCAACTTAGGAAGCTGCAGTGTGTTCCAAGCTGTGCACAGACCCCTGTTTACCTGATAATGTTTACTGCCAAAATCCTTTTCTTACTGTGCATGGTGCCTCAACTGCTTCAACAAGCTCAGCTCTGAGCTGCAGCTGATAGGTGTTAGTAAACTGCAGAGTCCTGAGCTTGGAAGCTGTGGTCAGGAACACCAGATTGGTTTAAAATATGCCTGTTCATGCCTGGGGTAGGAGTCCTTTCCTGAGGGGCACGTTGCTGGCTTTGTTCTTTGGGAATAGTGTCCACCTTATAGAGATGGTAGGGTGCTCTCAGGAAGGTAAGGGCCAGACTTTCTATCTTGAGGTCATGTTGTCTATAGAGTTTTCTTTGTTGGAGTCTTGCTCTTTGGAAGTGAGATTGTTGAAACTGGAGAGGTTTACACCTGGCTTCTTGAAATGGAGAGGGGCTCTAGCTTCTCCTTTTAACATGTCTGTGTCTTTAGAAAGTGAGGTCAAGAGGAATTTCTGCCTCAGAACTTGGCTGCTGAAGGCTAAGTTCGCAGGGTTTGCTTAGAAGATCCTCCTGCGTTCTTGGAAATTATGGCAGCTTCCAGTAGGAGGAGATTCCTTCTCTCCCAGCCAGCAAAGGTGTGCTTCCAGTCCCATACATTCAAGTATGTGATTCTGTTGTCTAAAATCATAAAACAATTCTATATCTGGGGCTGCATTTTTGTGTTGCTTAGGTCATATGTCCAAGTTTTATTACTCATCATGAAGGCTAGGGTGTTTCTAGAGGCTGAGATTTTTTTTTGTTGTCCTTTGATTCTAGGACTTGGGATTTCAATTAAAAGCATCAAGCAGTTAGAGACACACACTAAAAGCATAAGGTTGCAACGTTGGTCTTGAGGGAGAAGTAGAATTTTTCAGAGTGTATAAAGGCTACAAAGGTCACTTGTTCAATTTTAACAGGGTTGGGTTGGATTTGTGGTATGCTTTTTTCCCAGAAAGAATCTCATCTAGGAAATCTGAGGGAAGCAGGGAAATGGAAATGATTTGGAGATAGTCTGAAAACAAAATCTGTGAAGAAAAACATTCCTTTTAAACACTTAGACAAAGACAGGAAATATATTTAGCTGTAGAGCTTGAGCAAATACTTAATAAGGACAGAACAAGACATAAAATAGTCTTGTTCTTGCAATGCTCTTGCAAAGAGAGCACAGCAATGGAGGAAATAGTGTGTTTCTCCACAAATTAGATTCCCATTTATAAGGACACATGTCGCAGAGCAATTTCAGAGCTGGGTATTCCTAGATATTCTGTTATTTGAAATATTTGTACCAAAAGTGAGCATCTTTTTAAAGGGAATATTCTAGCTTAAGCAGAGCTTGAGGCAAAAACACAGGTAATGTCTCCATGCTGTATGTATTATGCAGGTCAGACTTTGTGCTTGTTTTGGTCTTAACATCTCTGAATCTCTTTTTGTGCAGTTGCAATGTTATATACACCAGATTTTCTTATCTCCTTGGGGAAACTGATCCAAGGAAGGGGGCTAAAGTCTTGCCTGGTTCCAGCCTGTGGACTGCTTTAGTGAAGATTACAGTCAAAATTTGTCTCATTTGCACAAGACGCAGATGCTGCAAAGAGGTGAATAGGACATGTGAGAGGACAAAGTAAATGTTTTTGAGTGACTTTCTATGCAAATAGTTGTGTTGTTGCATTCTGGGTTTTCTTCCTTTTTTTTTTTTTTTTCTATAATCTGAATTTATAATTTCCTGTATTTATTTTTTTAACTTTTTTAGCTAAAACCCCAGTATTACCTTAATGTTTTTCCATTCAGCAATAAGTAGCTGTTTAGAGGCTTAACTCTACTTTAATGAAAGTGGGCTTGTATGAGAATTTCCTGTAGGAAATTGTCAACCAGTCTGTTGTCAGCACAATTTAACTCAGAGATGGGGAAAAGGCCAAACCATTCCATTTTTTTAGGGTTTTGTGAGTTGGATAAATTAGCCTGTCAGCTGCTCTGCTGGCACCTCTGCTACCCAGGGGCTGGGTTTGGAGCTTGCTCTGCAATTCAGACAGAAGCAAGGGTGAGGACTAAGGGTGAAAGCAGCATCCCAAGCTCATTCCAGCTGGCACACCTTAGTGCATCAGCTGTTTTCCAGTGCCTCAGGTAGTGTGAGCAGGCTCCATAGCCTTTGCAGAGGAAGTCATAATGGAGACTGCAGAGCCCAGAGGGAAGAGAAATGCACTTCTTGACTCCTCACCTTACAGGACGCATGCAGTTGCTGGCTCTTAGAGCCGTGAAGATAAACCATAAAAAAAGGAAGGAAGGAAGGGTTTTTTGGTGGTTTCCAGCCTGTCCCAGGATAGCTGAGTGTTTTGTTCAGCAGTGTGCTGGATGAGGTGTATGCTTTCTTATAAAAAAAAAGTGCTTGTTTCACAGTTCATTTATCATAGGAAATAACAGCACCCGCATTCTGGTTTTCTTCTATTTGAACCTAATTTCATGAATCTCTGCAGAAAGCTAAATATACCTATTCAATTTGCACTTAGAAGGATATTGCTACATTTATAAATAATCTAGTCTTTTCTCCACAACAATACAGATATTTCTCTTCTGAAATTAAAATCCATCCTAATATTTTGCTGTTTGCAAAGCTTTGAGCATTCTCCCTGCTATCAATAACGTTTTATTTTTTTTTTTTCTGTCTTAGTTGTAGGCCACTATCAGGGCTTACTCTCAAAGGATCCTTCATGACCCTGTAAAGCTACAATGCAAATATCTATTTAATATTTTTCTTTTTTTTTTTTTCAGTTGTAAAAAAATTTTTGAGCATGCTTCATAAATCTACCAAATAGCAGTTGTTCTGCCAGCTGATGACTTATCAGCTTTTAGAGATACAAAAGAGAAAGATGAGCTACTTAGGCAAGTGTAAAAGTGTGTAAGGAGCAGGGTGGGCAAAATGCTTCCTTGGGGGATATCAAAAGAAGGTGTAAAAAGGGATTTTTAAGCCCTCAAAATGCAGCAATTTGTTCTGGCTCCCTTTTTTTTTGTATTGCCTAGAAAAATGTTTATCATACAGTTTTCAATATTGCAGGTAGTTCAGTAAAATCTTCCCATGAAACATAAGAAATCAAATGTCCTTTGATGTCATATGAGTGTAATATGCACAATGGAGTTTTACTCACACTTTTCTATATTTTTCCTTCTTTTTTGCATGCCAAGATTTTGCTTCTGCTCTCATTGTGTAATACGCAAGTATGGTTACTGAAGTAGAGAGTAAGAGTAATAAACTAAAACCAGATCTACTTAAGGCACCACTGACAATTTTTGCTTTGTTGTATACCAAAAAGCAGAAGCATGAGCATTGAAGAAGTGTTGCAATATCCATATACATATTTAAGGCAAGAATATTCAGCAAAGTCTACTAGGAAAAAAGTCAACTGCTGTAATGGAAACTTGTGCTTTTATTGGAAGCCCTTCAACATTGGTGCTTCCCTTGTGTTTTCAGCTCCTGGAGTCAGGTGTTTTCAAAACTACTTTTCTGAATATATGAATATATGTACTTGTGTGTGGGTATATTTGCTTTTCCATACTGGTGGAGAATGCTATGGAAACATGGTGTAGTTCCTAAAGTCTCAGAAGTGAGAAGGTAAAAAGGAATTCAAATGGTTTTGTTTTAAACAGGATTATTTCTTTTAGAAATACCTCCTGATTTTTGTTTCAGGCCATTTTTTTTTTGCCCTGTTAACATTCAGCGTTGGAAATAAATAGGGTGCATGTTGTTTTCAATTACATCTGTCCCATACACAGCAATCTGTCACACTGGCTTTTGATCTAGAGCAATATAACTGAGAGGAAAAATTCCACCTTCAAATGGACTTCATTTTCTCAAATGCTGCCAGCATTTAAAAGTGATCTTCACCATCTCACTTCGCTTTATATTCAGTTCAATTTGAGGTGTTTGTTTTCATCCACCCCTTTATTTTATTTACTGCTCTCTTGAGCAAAGGAATACATATTTCTTTCTCAGCAGAGGAACAAACTGTGCTGGTTTCCAAGGTATTTTTGGAGAGAAGTAAACCATGACTGCTTGCAGGAGTATAGAACAGACTCAGCTATATCCTTTTCTGGGAGTGTTTGTGCTTATTAACTTAAGGTGCATCAGTGACCTACTTAATTGAGAAATTCAAAAGGGAGAAGAAAAAGGCCCTTGATTCATTCATGCTGTAGTTTCATTCCATGAACAGCTTAGGAATAAACCCAGTGCTGTCCAGTGTTGCTGGCTGGAAGTCATTGTGAATGCAGGCAGGCTTTGCTATGAATGGTGTGTTCACTGGACAGATGTTGTTATAGGGAAGAAAAAGAATAGCATAATAGGAATGGCAAAAGGTAATAACTTGCAGGTAATTACTTGCTATCTACAACTTAGTGCAAGTATGGGGAAAAAAACCTACTTTTGGCCCATGTGGAGTACTTTGTTTAGTAATTTAACCATCAGCCTTTTGATGTACATTGTGTGCCTCTAGCAAGGTGTTCTAGAATCCTATTTGCCTCCTTTGCTAATGTAGCTGCATTTCAGGCTGAATGCTTCAGGAGCCTTACTGAAATACTCACTAAATCTCTTTCTTGGACAGGATGCTGTAACATCTCTCTCTTTAGTGTAAAATACCCAGTTGGAGTCATTGTTACAAATCTCATTATTTTATAAGCCTTCACTGGCTGTGTGTGCCATTGCTTTAAGTAGGTGATGTTTCAGTAGTTCCTCCCTCTGAGCTTTTTTCCTTCTGCTGGATACAGCTTCTCTGTACAGTATATAAACAGAGATTATCACCATGTCTTTTCCTTTCCTTATCTGACGCATACAGCAGAAATAGAGGTGTCTGGAGAGCTAAAAATTAACAGAGACATGGGAAAGACTTCCATAAGATGACAGCGAGAGGAGATTAATGCTTCTTAATGTAGAGTCACGAGGCCATGCTATACCTACACCAAATAATCAGTGCTACAGCAAAGGCAAATTGTGTGCATTTTGCTTCTCTCTAAGTGAGAGCAAAAGGATTTAATGCAACTGTCAAATTACAGTGGAATACACATAAAAATGCAAGGCCTTCACAGAGAAGGAGAATCAGGGAATCTCAACGCTGTGAGGCAGCAGTGACTCTATTCTGCCCTCTTTTACACCATGTGGAGGGCCTGGTTCCTTAAATGTGACATTGCCATGGGAATTGAGTAAGTGAGGCAGCAGGTGCACTGCCGGGTGTGCTGCGGGAGGGACTTTGTCTTCCTGGAAGGTGGCCTGCAGTCAACACTGCTGGTGTGTTGGAGTGTACCTGCAGGCATCTATATACCTGCACAGCTACACAAATGAGTCATGCACACCCTTATCTTCATCAGCTTTGAGGAACTTCGTGGCACAGCCAAAGCTTCCACACTGAATGGCCCCAGGTACTGTTCCCAAAATGAGACAGATCCATCTCCAGTGCATAACCATTTTTGGTGTCCCAGCCCTGGCAGTGCATATCCCAAGATCTGCACCAGAGTGAGGAGGTTATTTCCCAGCAACTCCAGCAAGACACCAGCTGTGTCCAGAGAGCAGCTTTGGGTTAGCGACCTATAGGGTGGGCAGGCTTTGAAATGCTGCTGACTGGCTCTTTCCAGAGGCAGAGACTTTGGTATGGGTGTTTGTAACAGCAGGGACACATTGTTTTGAGAGTTCTTCAGAAAATGCTGTAAACAGGCATGAAGAAAACACAGATGCCACTTCAGTATCCCACTCATAGTGCTTCTACAGCCTGTCTTCACTGGAATTACTTTGATGCATGTCTTCTGTCAGGGCAGAAGCAGCTCTCCTGGAGACAGCCATGTTCCTGTTGCTGAAAATCTTTTGATCCTAGAGTTAGCCAGCTTGCCACCTTACCTTCATGGTTCTGTGTGGGTGAGCTAAAATTCTTTTTGGAAATCTGGTGGCAAATGGACTTACTTCTGGCTTTGTTTTATGTTGCTGTTTTGTGGTCTGCAATTATGTCACAAAAGTCATTAGTGCTGAGACCTCTGGGAGATCCTCTTAGGTTTTTGCATGGTGAAGAATTAAAAATAAGCTTGTCCTTGTGTTCTGCTTTCCATCACTTTTCAGGATTTATATGCTACAGCAGGGGGTCCGCAGTACATAGTGTTTGCATTTCATCGAGGACTCTTGAATGTAGAAACCTACAGAGGCTTAGCTTTGGACATGAGGGGGAGGAATTAGAGTTGCACGCAACCTGAAGGATTTTCTTTCTCACTATTATCTAAATTAACAGTTTACTGTTTTCTTTGTGTCCCTTTTATTGTAGGCTTAAGTGCTTAATCTAAAGCTTAAGGGCCTTGCTATGAAAAAATTGAGATAAGTCCCTGAGGAAACACAGCTCCAGTTCCAGGAAATGCAATATTTAAGGGACCAAACACCCAGACCTCCCACCTTGCAATGTTCTGTCACAGAGAGTGGCCTGGCCACGCGAGGCTCCTGCTCCTGACGGAATTGGAAGGTGGAAAGCTTACTGCGGAGAGGTAGCTCTGATTGGAAAGCCTGATGGTCTTGGAGTCTCAGGGGGAGCTGACAAAAGTAGCTGCACTAGGCTCAATTTATGTCTTTGGTAGTCATATGTACAGTTTTCCTAGCTTTGTAAATTCTGTGTTAAATCCAGAGGGATAACCCCACCCCATTCCAGAGCTGCAAATGCTCTGCACTCTTAAATACTTACCTGCAGAGACCCACCAAATGCTGCTTTGCTGCTGAAGGAGAAATATCCCACCTCTTTAATAGGGTCTGTGGGCAGAGGACACCAAGGATTTTCAACCCAGTATTATTAACTTATTACAAACCTTGCATGATTTTATACCTAGCAGACCTGAAGATGTCTCATATCAATAGCTTTTGAGATGGGGTTTCTAAATTTTAGTTTATTATTTTATATTTCTGGCTCCTGGTCTTCATGAGCAAGCATATTGCCTTGTTTATTTCAAAATTGCCAGCTATTTTCAGTTTCTGTTAAGGTGCATGAAGATTTCTGAACTTGGTCAGTCATTAAGCACAATTTATTTTAATTACTGCTTGAATCCCTGAGGAAATTAAATACAAACCACGTGGAGCTTAGCTGCAGAGCTGGCCTGCAAATACACAGAAATTCAAGATGATAAAGCTTTGGGTTTGTGCTTCCTTCCTCTTGTTAGGTTTCTCTTAGCTGAGCTCCAGATACTCATGCACAAAGCACAGACTAGCTAATATATTAATGGTGAGATGGGCAGAACATGCTTCTGGATCACTGTTGTGTGTGTTGGTGGCACTCATTTACCCAACAATACTGTGCAGTTACTTAAATAACATGGGGTACACCAGCTGCTTTGTAATATTTGAGGTGAGAAAGATGTGTAACAGCAGCAAAGGTTAATCATCTTGGGGAATGAAAGACATATTAAAAAAAAATTCTTTACCGGACAGTGCCCAGCTGTCATTAAAGGAACCTGTTAGAGAAAAAGTATAATGATAATGCTGATAACAATTAAGTTAGAACCTTGGGAGATTGAGGGGCAGGAGGAGAGTCTCCCACTTGAGAGGCAACTTCCCTATCTCTGGAAATGGTGCTCTAGAACCATAAGCAAGGGAGGAGGTTTTCATGGTTGTAGGGATTCATCCCTGATGTAGTAAGACTGCCATCAACACTCCTGCCTGCTCAATGATGTTTCATTAGACAGGCCTTGTTGAAAGAAAGCTTTATCTTGTAAAATGTGTCATTGTATCTCAGCTTTTTTCCCCCCCTGTGGCTTAGAGTCTGTTTTTTGTTTGTTTTCAGTTCAAGCTTTAGAAAATAGTTATGCTTTCTAAAATGTCACACAATCCTCCCTCAGAAACCCTTCTCTTCAGATCATATTGTACTTCAATCTTTCAAATCTATATTGACCTGAAATTTAATGTCATTGAACATTTTAAATTCACTTCATGTAATAAAGACTTCCTAGTTCCGGAAGAAAATGTCTATAAAATAGTGAAAGTACTTGATATAAAATAATCCTTCTGTAGTCAACCTGAGCCTTTCTATAGCCAACAAACTATAAAGTTTGAAGGGATGATGCCCCATATACTATGACTGACAGCTGAAAGGTTATCAAAAATGTTTAAATGCTTTTTGGGTCAAAATTCTGTTTGAGAATGCCCTTAGACCTGTCATTGAAAAAAGACTGAAAAGGAAACAGTGTTGGAACAAGGAACAAAAGATGCTCTCATCAAAAGAATACAGACACCTGTTACCCAAGCCATTCTCATCTTCTTTCCTTCTGGTATTATCATAAAAGGGAAGCATCTCAGATAGCAGGTCGCTGTGGCCAGCTCCTAAACTATGACACCACAACTGTATCTGGGTCAGTCTGAGAGGGAAAATAAAGTTGCTAAAGGTTTGGGTTTTTATGCTGCTACTATGGGACCTTTAGTCTAGTGCTGAAGGTATGAGAAGGTGACCATCAAATCTATTTTATCATGTTTTACCAGCACTATGAAGAGGAAAGTACAGAAAGAGAAGTGTTGCCTAGGTAAAACAGTCAGAAATCCTACCACTTTTTAGGGAAAGGTGATGGAATGGCTATTCTGTATGCACGGTGTCTGTATGAGATGCTTGGGAAGAGTTATTTAAAAGAGAGGAATTCACCATTGCTCTCATGTGTAAAGAAACATATCTGGATGTAACCACCACAGGTGAGATTAGAATACATGTTAGAAGTTTGTGATTTTTGGAGAAGTGAGATTTTCTACCAGTCTGTTTCCCCCAAATTACCTAGTTTTAGGGGACAATTGAAATCTATGAAAAGGATTATACAGTATGATGATGTGCAAGGGAATGATTGCCAAGAAGTGTCCACAGTTCTGTTTCTGTAAATTTCAAGATCTTTGTGTTAGAGTCTAGAGAAATACTTCTTTAGATGGTGCTTATCTTTCCTGGACACTTCTGATTTTTGAGCCTTCTTCCATTGCACTAAGCCCATTATTCCAGTACCCTCCTCTTCTGACAGATTTTCTGTTCCATTGTTGCTTTCCTCCAGCATAAGGGGAGCTGCTTGCAGTGCTTATCACCCACCTATGCCAGAGCTGCACAGGGATCAGCCCTGTACCCAGGGGTTTTTCAGCTTCTGCAGCTCAAGATAAATTCTTAGCTAGAAAGCAATGGGATTCCTCAAAACCAAAAGTATGTGTTTTCCAGGCTGGAATTGAGCTTCTCAGTGAGACAGCATTTCCTTCAAACTCCTGAAGGACTTAAAGCTTCACATTTCTGACATCTTTATGTATAAAAGAGTTATTTTTGGTCAATTTTAATGGTTTTCTATGGTTCCCTCTGAGCTCTCCATAGCTGGTAATTACATACCTGCTCTTGCAGGCAATAGAAATTTGAAAGAGCTTCAAAATATTTTTAAACACTCTTGAATTTCCATCAACAAATTGTGTGGATTATTTTCTCTTATTTTTGACAGTATGTCTCCACCTTAAAATATGTGACCATGGAGACATTGAAGAAAAAACATTTTTGGCATTTTCTTTAGGTACCCTGAAAATGCATCTCTAGGCATGACAGTTTTTTCTCTTTCCAGGGGATTGTCTTGGCTTCATTCAATGAGGCACAAGCACCAATGAGGGGTATTTGGTTCCTTATCTGCAGGAAAGTGAGCAAAGCCCCTCCAGATAGCAGATCAGTGAGGGGGAAATAAGAAGGCAAGAAGAAAATGTCTTTGAATAAGGTTTTGCTTACCCCGCTGTACTCATACTTAATGTAAGAGTTGGGGGAGGCTTTTGTGCATTAGCTGTGCTGTCCTGACCGTACAGACACCTCTGAGTGATGTTCCTTCAGCTCTGGGCCTCTTCTTACAATACCTCCTGGTTAGCCCCCGTGTGCTCTGTTCTTGGTGGCTTAACTTGTGTGAATGGGGGACAGGCCTAAGAGTCAAAAGGAAGGGGAAAGAAGAAATTGTTGTTCTTCTTCCATTTCCCACCACCCCCACTTCTCTTCCTCCTATTTTTCTTCCAGTTTTTCCCTGTTTGGGGGGTTCTTCTTAGTTTGGTTTGGTTTGGTTTTTTGGGCGTTTTTTTGTGTTGGTTTGTTTGTTTTCCTTCAATCTGTAGGCCTTTGTCTCTGTTCTGCTCTAGTTTCCAAATATTCTGGGGGAGAAAGTAAGATGAGTGCAGGATGTAAAACCTTGGTGGGAATATGTGAGGCTACTTTGAAGTCAACACAGTCTTTTTGGCATTTTCACTAAACCATGGTCCGGTGGGGTAGGGGGTTGCCTTAATACTCAGAATTTGGCCAAGTCAGGCCTATCCTTTTTATACCTATCCTTAGGATAAGCAGCTCCAAGGCTGACAGGGATCATGCAAAAGGCCTGGAATTCCAATAACAAGCAGAAGTAACTGCATGGAAGCCAGTAAATGCTGCAATAAAAGTACTATTTAACCTGCTAGCTAATACAAAAAAGGTTATTCCTACAGCAACTGGTGGAACAATTTATTTAGAAATTAAATTAATCCAAACAAATAGAAAATTTAACCCCACTGTTCTGGCCAAATTCCAGCTTAAGTAATTACATTCTGGCTACCTGCATTCCCTCTGGAGTTTCTGCTAGGTAAGTTACAGCTTTCACTGTGTGTGTGTGTGTGCTGCCCTTGTTAGGAACAGTTGTGTGGCACGTCAGATCTGGGAAATCCTATCTGGCAAAAAAAACAAAACACCAGAGGTAAAAACATTTCAGGGGAAGCCAGGAGCCACTGCTCTGTCATAGTTAACTTGTTAGCAGGATTTGTAGATGCAGCACTGTAAGTGGTGCTGCCCAAAATATAAACCAGCAGTGGTTAGATACATACAGACAGCCTGGATCAGCACCTCTTCTCCACAGCCTTCCTGTGTTAGACTTTCCTGGGTCTTTCTGAAGCTGAACCTCTGTGCCAGAGCCAGGTGGAAGTGGCTGCCTGTACTTTTGATGCCAGCTCATCCTCCTTGCTCACAGAGTATCAGATGAGCAGTGGCAATGGGGACAGGAAAGGGCCTGGGTAAACCAGCATCCCTTCCCAGTGGCACATGTGCTCCTGCAGCCCTTTGGGAGGTTCAGCTGAGGCTGCCCCATTTCTAAAGTCTTTCTGAGGAAATGCAGTGAAACACTGAATGCAGATCTAGCTTACCATCTCCTTCTCAGTCTGATAAAAACCAGTGTCTACCTGTCGTTTTGATGCCTTTTTGAAGGGTCGTGGAAATATCACAGTGATTTAATTCGTTGTATTGATTGCAAGCTCGTTTGGAGAGGACTCTCCCTGTGAATCTGAAATGTGAAAGCATGATTCCAGGGTAATGTATTGCAATATCCATGGTTTTCTGTTTTCTTTTCCTGTTCTTCTTCAGAGAACACAGCACACTGTGAGATGACAAGATGATTAAGCTGAAGCCAACATAAAGTAGGCAGGTCAGGGAGTCCTTTTCCCCCTCTGCTTTTTGTTGGAGCTGTAAGGAAGGCTCATCTTTCCAAACATAAGGCACTAAGAATACAAGTGGTTAAATGCATTGGTATTTGGATATAGAGCCACCAGGAAAATTCAGAACCACCAGCTGGCTTTGGGACAGCTTTGTCAAAATGCAGGCAACTTGTTAACATAACCTGGATTTGGCAGCTATCTCTTCATGGTAAAAAGTGAGGACACATTTGGCTCCTGCTAAGAGCTGAAATCACCCAAAGGTTTGGGATGTGCACACCACCCCATGAGGAATTTCTGAGGGCATTCATTCCATGTAATAGAGTGAATTGACAGGAATAACAACATCTGAGGCAAAGAAAGGGCTCCTTTTAACTAGACACAATTTAGAGGCTGTGCAAAACACATTCCTTGGGAAAATTAATTGATTGAAATGAACATTGGCAAGCACGTTGTAATGAGGATTGCTTTTGATCAAAGATGTTCTCGCGATTAAATCCAAAATCTGCAAATTTTAAAAATTATTTTTATTTATTTATTAAAGGAAAATATTTTCAGCAGGATAAACAGAAGTCATATTTAGCAGCTTTAAGCTCTTCTTAACATTCTCTTTAAATGATTCAGAAGTCACCATTTCTCCACGATAGATGTTTTGTTGGGGAAACTAATTTGAATGTGCATGATAGATGAACTGCATTGCAAATATCAATTTTTATCAGCTCTAACCCTTGATCTTAATTAACTTCATATCTGTTTCTCCAGAAACCAGCAATACAATCAATAAGATACTACAGCTAGCTGCTTGTATCAAAGAAGTCTGAGCAAAAAGAACAATTTCAGTTTTTTGCTTCTGGCCAGATTGTGGATACAGCAGCAAGTGGGCTGTGTTGCCCTCAAAGGCTTGGCTGGCCTTGATGGAGGACCTGATCCCTGCCAAAGAAAAGGACATCATGTAGTGAAATTCACTTTGCTGTACATATAGGTGAGAAATGTACCACACTGATTTCTTTTTCTTCTCATCCATTGACAATAGTTCCAATGGGGACAATGGAGGGAACGACTTCCAATGCTTTTTCATACAAAAAGGAGATTAGTATCTAACAACTATTCCACGATGGGAGAAACTCATAGGGCTTCTCCCGTGACTCCAGGAAAAGCACAAGGCAAAATGAAGGGTACAGCTGCAGTGTTCTTGGGAACACATCTGGGTAATGTTTTTCAGATGCCTAAGCACCTGCACTGGCAGCACTCTCTCTCCCTTTTGCCAAACCCTATTTGACAGTGCTTAGACCATGTGCTAAACTCTTGGAGGGTCGAAAGCAGCAAATCCTTGGCATTCAACTCCTCCAGCAATCCTTGTAAGCCGAGTGTGTCGCTACGCCATGCAGTTTTCAGCCTCCAGAGGAATGCACTTAGTCTGTTAGTGGGCACTCTGGTGTACCTTGTTGTTGTTCAAGTGTAAGTTTGTAGAAATGTAGTTGAGCCCAAGTTAATCAGTGGTTAGGCAACGTATTCATGGCTTCTGAAAAACATTTCTCCGAAAGGTCATGTAGAAAGGAGCCATGCTCTGTTCTGGTATGAAAGACTTATGGGGCTTGGCATGTTGTGGTGGAATGCAGGATAAAACAGATGCAGAGACATAATTCTATCATTTAGTGACAGAATCTGAAAAATATTTACTAATTGGGAGAGGCCTAGAGAGTGGATAACAATTTTTACAGTAAGATTTCTCTTCAAGGACCCATGTGTGTGACACTCATGCCTGTCAAGACCACAGCCCGTTTGTTCCAGTTTGAACAACGCCCAGGGGGCAGAAATGCTCATCCTGACTGACATATCCAGGTCCTGGCTTGTAGCTGCTGCACATAACATTCCCACCTCCTGCTCAGCCTCCTCATGGCATCAGACAGCTGTGGCCACTCATGGCCTCAAACTCATTAGGATCCCATCTACTCCACTGTGGTGGATTTTTTGTAATCCAATTTCAGTCTCATGGCTGGTTTGACTGTGCCATGTGTAATTTTGTCTAGCTATATTTTAATACATTTTTTTATAAAGCATAATATGCAGTTGACATGTTTTATGTATTTTTAATGCCTTGAAATACTCCATGTTTAGAGGTAGGTAGTGCCTCCTTGGACAGAAAGAATGGGTTACTGCTCAGGACATTAACAATTGGCTCAGTCAAGCACAAAAGAGGGCTGCATTCAACCTGTTAGACATATGGATGTTTCCAAAGAGGAAAGTAGTTAATAGTCTGATAAGAAATGTCAAATACTTCAATGAAGAAGGATAGGGAAATGAGACTGAAACTCAAAAACTCCATGAATCCTCGAGGAAGCTCTCTCCTAGAAGTAAAAAACCAAGCCTAATTTCCCAGACCAAGAGTGACTGTAACTTTTGTAAAGCATTAATAGTGAACTGAGGTAAAGCATTAATAGTGAACTGCAGCCTCTGCTGGAAGTCAGAGAATGTCCAGTACCCTGAAAAGCTGACACTATAAGAGACTTTTTTAACTAGAACAAACACACATGCTTCGTAATGGTCTTTATATGCTTTGTATTTTTGTAAATTAATACTTACATTTGAAGTCATTTTAATCTGACTTGAATTCTGAGAGGTTTCAAGAGTTTTAGCATCAAGGTACCCCATTCCTGTTAGAAGGAGATCTTTCCTGGCATTGGGATACTGGTTGACTGTTTTGTTTCTTTCCTATAGTAATTCTCCTAAATTCCTCCAAGGTAACCAAACAGTAACAATCCCAATATATAGGGTGACTTGGGTTGCAGGGTGTGAATGGAAGAAATTTCCAATGGCTACAGCTGTTATACAAGTCAGTATCCTGCTGTACTGAAATGTAACAGTAGAAGAAGCCTGAGGGTCCTGAGGGAGTCTGACACCGATAGGTATTGGGTTTGATCTCTTCTGTGTAAAAAAGACCAAAAACAGCAAGAAAAAAAAATCCTCCCTAAATACATAAACAAGCAAACGCTTGGCTACAAGCTCTGTGCTGTGTTGCCCTAGATGTTGGTGTCAATGCCCTGCAGTTTGGGACATGTTATCACGGCCACCAGGGCCTTTCATAATACTGAACCAAATTTATGTCTCATTTTTGTAAAATATTTTATTACTATTAAGGGGGGTGGGGAGGTGGGAGTCAGGCACTCGGTTACAGTGGCACAGAGGGTGCAGACAGATTTTAAGATGTGTGTTGTAATTACCACCAGAGTACCAGCAGGTAACACTCTCAGTAATGCCTTTATATGTTCAGCTCTATTGTGGTGTTGATAGTTTGCCCACCACTAAAAAGAGCTACCTCATTTCTTCAACAGCTGTGAGAAGGCTCAATGTTTGGAATATTCATTTGAAGAGGGATGAAATAAATTGGCCAGAAAATGTAGGGATTTTTTTTTCCCCACTTAATGTATTTTCCCTTAAAGTATTCCCCCATGTGTTTTTATTTAAGCAAATGAAAGCTTAAAGACATTTGTGTATGTTCATGTTTCTCTATGTGCATGAGTCTACTTATAACATTCTTTTTTTTTTCTGTGTCATAGAGTTAGACAAAAGAACTTTGTGTGTCCATTTGTGTATTACAGGTGGTACTGCTAACAGTTTCTATAATTAAAGTGTTCAAGCGCTTCTTATTAAGAGAAACTGAAAAGATGTTCTAGCTCTTCAAAACATTAATTTTGAGAGCAGATTTTTCTATAACAGGATCCTCTAAATTTTATTTACGTATATATAATTTTTAACAAGAATGTTTGGTTTTTTACAACTAAAATATGATAAAATAGATTTCTTTCCTCTTAAAAAAAGGAAGTTGAATGAGTCATCAAAAGAGTCTACTATTTGCTCTTTGAGGCTTTGAAATTTGAATAGAGCATAGAGTTGTTGTTAGGAATGTTCTTATAATTTCTAAAAAGCTACAATCATTTGAAAATCTCTGGTTTGCTAGAGTTCAACAACGTTCATAAATTTGACCACTAAGTTTTCGAAAGCTTCTGCTTGGATGGGGCATGGTTTAGCACAGGACTGAAAAAACCTGTCTGGTAATTATATATAGTGTCAGTGCTAGCAACAAAAAGGAAGAATGTTATTTCCTTTTTCCAAGAAGAAAGGCCCCTACTGGGTCACAGGAGTGAGAACTGGAATTTGCTGAGGAGGCAGACATGTGTTGGTTGACAACATGAAACAAGGAGAAAGGACAAAACCTAGAAGTGTAGAGGTGGTGGAAGAAAAAGAAGGGGAAAGAAGTCTGAAAGCTGTGAGCTGAAAGTTGTAAAATAGGGATGGTTCCATCTCCTCACCTCTGAAAAATGATGGGAAGATAAATTGAATTATCTTTGTGAAGCACTCACATAAGCTAATGATAAGCAGTACAGAAACACCCAGGAGGATATTAATAATTCTGTCTTCCAAATTACATTCGTAAATGTGCAGTAAATAGGGCCTGGGGCAATACCTTGAACAACAGGCAAAACACAAGATATTGAATTGCTGCTCATTTAGTGAGTGGAGACCATTCTATGCACAAAAAGAGACAGGAATTTTGTGGAAAAATATGAAAAAAAGAGTGAAAAATATGAAAATCATAAAAGGTTATATCATAATCAACACAGGAAAGGGAAACTGAGTTGGGGCAGATCTAGCAGCCCAAATTCTTTCCTTTCCTTAACTAAGAGAGTTTGTCTTTATGATCTTAATACAGTCCTCTTAGTATTTGTTTATGAAGATGTAGATATGTAGCACACAATATTATCTCATGAAGCTTGAAAAAGCACGGGAAAGCAACAGGTCTTAAAGAAAAGATTTCTGTTCAAGTAGCACAAAAACAATTTCACTATTAGAATGATATTGGATATATTGCATGCTATCTGGCATGGGTGTACTTATAACTGTGATATAAATGTCGTAATCTTGATTTTCATGCCCATTCAACACTCTCATTCTTCTACTGTGAATTTAAAAGCAACTCTAACATGCTGGAAGGAATGAGGCAGAATACTCATGACAATTGGGATGTTTTCTCCTGCTAAGATGTGTTTTGTTTATAGGTAAACATGGAGTTGAAAGGGCCCCTTCTCTAGAAGCAGTGTTTGCAGTTCCACAGGTATTGACTTAGCAGCACTTCATTGCCTGGCTGAGTGAGCTGTATTCCTCTGAATAAGCAAATGAAACGTGTACCTGGTGTTCTCATTAAAGCCAAGGGCCATTCATCTCTCTAATTGCAGCAATGCCCTCTAGCATAATTTCATCCCAAATGTACCATTCTTCTTCTGCCCGAACAAGTGACTTAAAAAACATCTGGAGCCTTGCCAAGCATGAACAGAAAAAAAAAAAATACTGCCTGTGATATCACACCAGGATATACTACAAGATGAAAAGTGGAAGAGGTCAGGCAAGGTGGTGGGATTTTTCTATCAGGCTTCTGGAAGTATTGACATGTAGTGCCTGAATATTATGAATGTTAGTGGTCATATTATCTATTATTTCCCACAAACTAGTGGGAGTCATTGCTTAATAGGTAAAGATTTTCTAAAATGCTGTGCTAACCTTTGGGGCTGGCAAGCTTTTTCTTCTTGAGGAAGAAAAGGCAAGAGAATTAGGCCTGGAAGCAGGATGTACAATCAGGAGAAAGTTGCAGCATGCAGTCACTGGAGCTCTCTGAGTACATAAGGTGAACCTCGGGGAACAGGTTCTTTCTAAACCAGCCAAGCCAGTGAGCAAGAATCAGGATTATTTGGGCTGGGTTTACAGAATGAGAGTGCTCTCCATACCCGGAATTTATTTGCACTTTGTAGAACATAACGCAAAAATCTCAGAAGGAAAAGAGACTGGTCTTTCTTGATTCTTTGCAGGTTGAGTTCATCACTGTCAACAATATTTTACATGTCTGATTGATACATTTTAGCCCTGGGCTACCTAAAACAGATTTTCCACTGCTGAAGATTAAGAAATAACACTAAATATCATTTACTTGGCCTCAGGACATATACTAGGATGCTTCTTTTCCTTTTCAATGGGTGAGAATCACTCCATTAGCTTCAACATTTATTTCACGTGTTCTCTGAAGTGAGAATTTTCCTTCTGTGGTCTACCAAGCTATTAGAAACAGTGCATAAAACATTAGAAAAGAGATTACTAGAATGAAAAAGCTTTAAGGCTTAGTGAGAGAAACTGCATTTTGTGATATACGAACCTGATGTTTCTCTGTCATGTGCTTTTTGCCTCAACTGTTTGTGCGCTACTGCACCAACATGTGAAAGAGCTGATCTGAGGCACAAATCTTCAAAGAGTGATAACATCTACCACTGCCTGATTTTACTGAAAATTGGAAATTTTTTTGTCCTTTGGGCAATGAGTTTTTTACTGATAACACCTACCTTTAAAATGCTGAAAATGCCAGAATCCAAATACAGTATTTTTTCATGCAATTTCGTGAGTTGCATTAAAACAATAGAAAAAGAACCCTTGGTCCTCTGAATTCTGGCATTTCATTTTTTTTAATGTGAAAACTCGCAAATGGATCATATACTACCAGCTGCCAGATCCCCTCTCTCTCTTAGAAATCAGTTTGTGCTTCACAGCGCCATATGACATGACAGACAGGACCAGACATAAATGAATACAAACCCACGTGCATCTTCATAAGAGGTCCTCTCCCTCTTCCTATACTTTTTCCCTCTTTGTTTTCATTCCTTAAGAGCTGAAGCTTGAAGAATAGTTTTCAAACTAGTCTTCCTTTTCCTGAATATATGGAAAATCAGTTGTTTGCATTAATCAACCTTGTGTACACTGGAAATAACGATTTGGTTTTTTTGTTGCCAAGACATGGAGATCTGATGACTCAAACCCCCTCATTTATATGTGGTGGGGGGGGGGGGGGCAGGGGTGTTAAATTTCACTCTTTTCTGGATTATTGTGTGTCCCCAGCACCCAGAGAGATAGGGCTGGTGTAATTTCAAGTGTCCTTAGGCAATTAGACAGCAGGATGCCACCCTGCATGTACTAGTAGAGGCAAAGATCTTAATTAACACTTACTCAATAAGTATTAGTGGTTACAGTATAATTGCACTCAAGGCCCAGGTTGCAATCTCTGATACTCTCTGTACTGTGAATGTTTGATAGTGGAATAGTGAAACTTTTTATCTTTGGGCAAATTTCAAGAGCAAGCTCCAGGTAAACTGCAGTGTCTTTTAATGGAATCTATGACTTGTCTAGGAAGGTACATATGAGCCTGTAAAAATGTGAGGTGGAGACAACACATGACATTCATTATAAGTAGAATATCTTATCTTAAGCTCTTTCTGAACTCTCATCTTCTGCTCAGAAACAAAGCTTCAAGCCAAAGCAGGGCCAAAGCATTTCATGAGTCAAGGATGGGGCCAGGTGGGACCAGAGAATGGTTTAGAGCTGGCACAAAGCACTCACATTGTCTTTGCTGGTACGACCTCTGCCCCGTTCCTCAGTGAATATGTTGCTGCCACTATTTTCACCATGATGTCTGGGGAAGGATTGTGTCCATATCTTGTTGATAAAACAGTTGTTGTTTTACTGGTGATTCCCCCTTGACTTGCTTTGTCAACACCTTGCCTTTCAGAGGAGGGGAGAAGAAAGATGTTTGTTTGTTCTTTCTTCCTCCTCACCACAAAAGAACTTGTTGCTGGATTCCACTTAGGATAATTTGGTGCCATTCCCAGAGCATGTTCTTGCCATTCCCTTGTGTCCAAGAACAGCTATTTAATGGCATGTACATTTTTTTTTCTGGAGAGGTAATGTGTTTGCAATTTCCTTTTTTTCTGCTAACATATAAGAGGATAACTGTGTTCTTGCCTTTGTGGTCTTGTACAATCTCCTGCTCTGCAGGGACAGAGATCACTTGTGTGTGTGAGAGGGAGCAATTGTTTATTGATGTAATGGAAGCAAATGAAGGCAATGTAAAGGCCAGCTAAATGGCAGCACCTTTTTGAAAGATATGCAGAGCCTCTCCTGCTTCTTTTGAGGTACTGGCAAGTTTAGTCAGCTACACTTGCGCTAAGGAGAGTCTGAAATGCACCACTAGAGGGAAAGCTCAGAATATGAGTAATTAAGGAAGTTCTTATCCCTGTTCTCATTTTATCTCTCTTCTGTTTCAGTGGTGTTTGTTTCCTTTCCACAAAGACAACAACAGCTCTGAGAGCTGATAAAACAAAGCTTGGCATAGTCCCAAGCCAAGGCATCTTGTTTTGGGGCTGTGTTAGCCTGAGCTTCTCACTTCTCCTGCTGTTAAGTGATGATTTTTCATAGTTTGGTCTGGCCACCTTTGCTAAGAATGAATTAGGATTACTAATTGTGGTTGTGCCTGTGTTTGGATACCAATATTAAATATATTTAAAAGGTCTTTTGTGGGCAGACATGAGCTCATTCTGCCTGCGCTCCAAGCCCACATATTAGTCTGCTGTTGTAGGGAAAGAGTTTATTGTCTCAGGCTGGTGCCATATCAGCTGTGGCTACAAGGTCTCAGCTTGGTATGAAGAGCAGATTAAGTCAACTGCTGCACAAACTTAGCCTTAAATGCTCAGGATCAGATCCTTCAGTATGGCAGTTCTCCCTGTGTGGAGGGAGTGACTCTGGATTATCTCCACATTTGTCTTGTACCCTTTCCAACCTGAGATACTTGTGTACTACCAGTCCCCAGATCCTTTCTGAAAAGAGATCTTTCTCCTCAGTCAGAGGACAGCCTTTGCCTGAGGTGCTCGTGAGTTCAGCCCAACACTCTCAAATACAGAAGTCATTAGCTGCAGTTTGAGAGCAGCTTCTGGTCTTCTCAAGTTAACTCATTGATAATAATGATTTATCATATTAGTTTTGGTGAGATATTTTTGATGGTTTATAATACAGCTGAGGAAATATTAATCTTTTTTTATATACAGGGCATTGCAGTGCTGGTTTTATAGCCTATTTGATATAGAAAATTTTAAAAGAATATCAATAAGTAGCTAATAGGTAGTGCCTTCTAACCCACTAAAAAAATTAAATTCACCTGAGATCTGACTGGTGTAATATATTATTGTATAGGATCTTATTGTTCTACATTTAAAGGAAAAAAAAATGAGGCCTGTGCCTAGCTCATGAGTCTGGATCTAATAAACCAGATACTTCTAATGTTGAGAAAGACAGAAGAGGATCTAGAAGGCCTTGAAAGAATTTTCGAAGAGAAGGAGAAGAAATCCAAGCATCCCATGTCTAGTCTCATATAGTTTTGATAAAATGAATACTGATTAATTTTGTATTGCTATAGCCTATACTGCACTGTTTGCAATGTTTCTGCACATGGTCTTACATATGATTTCCTCTACAAATTGTATATAAATCAGAATGGTCATCCCCTCCATGCCTTTCTCCTTTCAGATCCATCTTTAGATATCCAGCAGGAATGCTCAGTAACTTTGTATTCTGACTTTTCTGCAAGTGTCCTTCAGGAAAGCACATGCCCCTCTGAGGAATCCTGATAGTGGCTGAATCGTATTCTGCCTCACTGAATAATTTGTAAGCCACAAGTCATTTTTCATTTTAAAAACCTATTTAAAAACCAAGAAACCTCCAAACCAACCCAAAACAGGTTTGCCAAGCAGAGGGTATGACCAAGAATACAAAACTGAAGCACTGACCAAACTGTTTGTGCGCGATAATTGGGAGCAAAACCCACACACACTATTCTTCTCGTACATTTGTTACATGCAGGGTCTCTGCCTAATAGGTTTCTTTAGAATCAATATTTACAACAAAAGCTCATTCATGTGTTGCTTTCTAGTCCTTGACAAAATGACAAAAACATTTAAAATAAAGTATTAAGGAATGCAAGGTGTCGGTGACTTTTTAAATCAACAGGATTCCTTTGTAGAGCGCATTGATGCTTTGGGACCTGCTGGTTTTACAAATACCAAGCATTTGTTTGGCATCCTAATAGTACAACTCCAGTTGTGTTTGCCAGCAAACTTGTGGAACATTCCTATTCACCAAAAAGATATTTATGAAAGAGAATTTAAACCAGGTTGAGACACCTGGAATTTGGAGTACTCAGTGCATAATATAGAGCCTGCAAACTCAAGGCTGTTTATTACAGTATTTCTGTTGGTGATGCTTAAACAATTTCTTAAATTGTCCTTAGTGATGGCTCTGGTAATAAGATATCACAGAAAGGAGATTCTGTAAGAACTGGAGCAGACCAAAGCAGAATATATAGCTCCAGTATGATAGTCGGGATTTGTCTCCAGAACGCACAAATTACTTCAGAGACTCCATTTACATTATCTATGTGCATCCTACATGAAAAGTACAATGATTATAAATCCAGCAAAATGAAAAAGCTGAGGCATTCTTTCCTGTTGCATATCAAACTGGACTCTCACTCCTTGGAATATCTCTGTGCTCTAAATAGCACACTGTCTCCATGGCAATGTGCAGTTCAGTTTTTAACTTTTCAGCACATAAAAATGGTAATTTGTTTGTTTTAAGAACTCCTGCAGTTGTCACAGCTATGAAAGCCTCTGGGTTGGGCACTTTCTAAGAGCAGCCAAGCCACCAGGTTAAAGACTGGGTTAACTGCCAGGAACTGCCCAACCTGAAGGTCATTGTTGCTTAATTATATTATTATTTCCTGTCAGCTCAGCTTATGAAGTGGCACTCAAAGCATTAGGCAGTCAGCACACTCAGGGCATTCACAGTATTTTTGTTTCTTTTGTTCTTGACATTAAGGACTTCTTTGTAAATGAATGCAGCCTGTGATGAAGTAGAGGCATAATAAATCCTGTGCCCAGAGTGCCTGACTTTCATAGCTGCTATGGTTACAACCTTTTTTTTCATATTTAATTTGTGATAAGGGTACACATTGTCATCTCCTTGAGGGAGCAAGGCAATAAGTTTGTGTTTTCAGCATTCTTTCTGTATTGTTTAATCCTTTGATGGCTTGGCTGTGTGCTGTAGAAATCATTGGCCTTGAGACCATCAGAGCCCTGCCTGGTGAAGTGCTAAGCATTTTGGTTTCAATCCAACAGAGCATGCAGGCAGATGTTCAGCTTCAAGTATGCAGGAGACTGGAGACTAGAAAAAAAAATCTCTTGTCCTAACCTCAGAGCCTTTTGTGATTTTCTTGACTGGTACTGGAGAATTCAGTACCTATGGGATTTAACCTATGGATCAGCAATTCCTCCATCTTGAGCTCTGAAAAGAGCTTGAAGGAAATTCAGCTTTTCTTGATATTTTGGCTAGTAATGAGATTGTCAACCTTTACAAATAAATCTTTTAATACAATAGAAATTAGGGTGCTGCCATGATGCACACTGCCATGGAGAAAAGGAAGTGGGAATGCTTATTGTAAATTCCAATAAGCTTAGGACCCGTATTAAAGATGTACAAACGGTGGATAAGAGGGTGAGTGCCTTTCATACTACAATGACCTGCATCAGCACAACACTTCTTCCCATCTCTCCTTAACTGTACTGGGATGATGCCCACTAATGTGTCTAGGCCACAACAGTGAATTTGTTCAAACTAAGTGCCAAGAGTTTGAATCATACTTTAATGCCTCCCTAAATCCAACATAAATCCTTGGACAGTGTAGTACCATGGTTTACCTTCAAAATGTTTAAAGAGTTTGTAGATCATGTTACAAGGTATAGTTAAGGGACGTTTGGAATTGAGATGGCAAAGTAATTATTTTATCACTAATTCCTATACATTTCTGTCTATGGGCTTCTTCAACTGTGATTCACAGAACAGTACAAGATTTCTTCTCTTGTGAGCATAATTTGCTTGGAAAATTAAGATGTGGGATACTGAGGTTAGGAAAGGACTGGTAATAGTGGTTCCAATAGCACCAAACATAAATAAACAGATCACAGAATAAGCACTGAGGGACAAGTCATGTCCATGGAATTCAGTGATTCCCCATCCACTGCCATCAGGTCATGCACTCTTTTTTTTTTTTTTTTTTAATTCTCCCTTAGGCATTTCATCTTCAAAAACCAGGATCATACTTCTTTGGGAGATATCATAACAGAATTTTCAGCAAACTGAACCTGGAAATTCTTCTTGCTCAGCTAAACAAAATGATGTGGTGGCCTTGGAAAATGACACACTCTGCAGGCTGGCACTGGGAAAAATGCAAATGCAGAATCAGAAGATGTTTGAAAGTATGAGAAAAAATGATGGAGAAACAGCTTCAAAATGCTTACTCATCTCCCTCAAATCTCCATGCTGGACAACAGGGATATATATGTGCCATAAAGAAAGGTACCTCCCAGAGAGTAAGTTTATTTTTATTTTTTAATTAGCCTCATTGGAGCAACAATGTAGACACTTCTGGATTTGGAGGTAGACTGGATATCATAACTGAGCAGAACAAGGATTCATGTTTATACCAATACTTGCTCATAATGTAGATTTGAGTATGGGTAAAGACAGAGTAGGACTCAGTTCAATTTTTAGCCTCATTACTTACATATTTCCTCCTAAGCACACACTGTAAAAAACCTTCCTATAAGGCTGGGAGGGGCATTTGCAGTCCGCTCTCAGTAAAGGAACAACTGCCCAAAGCCTCCACATTTCCCAAATCAGTTTTTTTCTGTATTTGTAGGGAAAGATTATAAAAATCCTAGAATAAAATAACTGATCATGGATTCTCTGGAAATGATGGAGCAGGGTTGTGAGTTCTGCTATTTGTTTGTTTTTTAAGCAGTAATGTTGTCACTAAGTACCCTTACACCAAACATCTTGACTAATATTTTTCCTACTTTGTCAGCTTGTTCTATTAAAATAGGGAAACTGGGATCATCTCTTTCTGTTCTCAAAGGTTATATTTTCCAGTTTAGTTGTGCCTACATTTGTTATAATGCTATGCAACAAGTCTGAAGAGCTTTGCAAAGACGTTAAAACTGGTACAAGTCACTCTCTTGCCTCATGAGATCAGAATCTGGTATTTAATCCATTGGAACACCATATACCATCCAGGATCTCTCTGAATACAAACTCTCTTATCTCTATCAATTCTAAGTAAAGAGAAGTGAAAGGATATGTATGCAAGCATGCATTGAAAGAACACATATTCAAGAAAATCCAGAAAAATCCAGAAACAGGCTACATGTTTTAAAGCTATTCTCTGGATTTAAAAGCTTGCGAGTAGATCATATTAAAAATGGGCATGAATAGAGATAGAACCACATCAACACAGAAAAATGTTTAGAACACTTTTTAATGGAAAGATAACATTCCTGTACTTTCAGTCCTCAGTGGTTGTGAACAAAATTGTATTTCTGTAGAGATGGCCATCACTTACAATTTAAGAAAAATTGCAAGGAAATTTGCAACTCTGGAGGGTTCACCATGTTCCCCACACCCACACTGGTAGCTTTGTGCCTTGTGCTCATAATTAAATCTCATCTATAAAATGGTAGAGGTATGAAACCCAGTTTCTGGCTATCTGTCATAGGACTTGGGGGAACATCTCTGTCTTTTGCCTCCTTGGCCCACGCTGCAGTAATGCTTTCATATTCACCAACCAGAGAAGCACTTGTGATGAGCCAATGCCAAGATGTCAATCAATGACCTGGGAAACTTGCCAGAAAAAAACTATCCTTGTGTTAGGCTAATTAACTTTTGGCATATTTGCAATTGTTCCTATTAGTTAGGGACACTTGCTAGGGGCAGCACTAAAAAGATGGTGACAGGGAACCAGATGAAGAGGAACTTTAGGGACCTCCTGTGTTTGAAAGAGCAATAAAAAGTATTAGCCAGGGCTACACCAAGCTTGGCAGGGCACACAGAAGAGTCCAACCTGTGGTGTTTAGCATCACTTCAAGTTTGCTTGATTGCAAGATTGACCAGCTGGCAGAATTGTGAGTGTGACCCTCCCTGGCCTCCCTCAGTGCTCTGTGTGGTGCCAGATAGCATATGCTGGAACATTGTGGAACTCCCCAGCAAGACGTGCCCTCAAGTTCTAGGCAACTGTTAGTGACGGTTGTAAAAAAGGCATCACCATCAGTTTAGTGTCCTGACCTGGCACAAATGCTAATGGCAGATCATGGTGGCCCCTCCAGTCAGGAAATAACAGTTTGCTCTGGACAAAATTACTGGAAAAGAGAAGGAGCAATAAACTCATTTCCTACTGATGTGTGTGAATCCATTCCAGTCCCCATAAAGCAAAAGGAAATTGGCTATGAACATGGTAAATCAACATTTCAGCTTACAAGACACCAAAATAATCATAAATCATTATGATGGCTTTTTGCTCTTCATAATTACAGTCATGAGTTTGATTCAAACCTCAGCGAAATCAAAGCAAGGCATACATTGATTCCAGTGTGCTCCGGATAGGATGAAAGATAAAATAATCTTGTGTATATCCACAAGTAAAATGTATATCCAGAAGTAAAATGTATAATAGGCCCCAAGAGCTTTCTCCTGAAACATTAATGCACGTGAGTCATTCCCCTCATACGGACAGTTCCCCTATATGAAGATATTCTGCTGCATACTCTACCCTCCCCTTAAAGCAGCATCCCAGATCCTGTTTCTTGAATCTCATCTTTAGCTATTTGTTTGTAGCTTGAAAAGTAATGCAATTATTAATATAGAATACAGGCAGAAATGAGGCAATTCATAAATGACTCCTTTCTCTGAATGTTACCTAGAAATTTATAACTTAAGGCACTACAGCCACAGAACTGAAATTAACTGCCCACTTGTGTGAGTCACTGAACTTATTTCCACAAAAGCAAAACATATTCATCTTTCACTCATTACAACATATTTTTTCTGGAGGTATAAGTGTCCCTGCTTAGGCCTTGCTCAGTAGCTTGCTGCTGACACCCCAAAGGCATGTTTTCTTGGATTTTTTTTTCAAAGGCTGACCAAAATGTTGCATGACTGTCTTTTGTTACTGGTACATGTTCAGCAGGGTCAGAATTCCAGCAGGTGCAACACTGAAATGCCAAAATTGAAATGTAGGAATAAATATTCTTGTAGAAAGAGTCAGTCCTAGCATTAGGTTCTTTTACATATTCATTCAAAAATGATAACTCACCACACACAGAGAATATAATGTGACTTTCATGAACCATGAAAATAGTAGTAACCACAGAGGGATCTGTTATTGCCCTGCATGCAGATAAGGATCTAGCAGAAGGTTTACAGGAAATCCTCTTGTGTCTTTAGGTGGCACATGGGTGGCATTTCTTTAAGAATCTCTGCTTTGTTTCTCATCCATTTCATCCAAGATACAGCTCAACTTTTATAGCTCAGGGATAGCAGATTATGATTATATTTGTATATAGTGATTTTTAAATCTAAGATATTAAAAAAAAACCAAACTAGCAAAAAAAAAAACCAACCAAAACAAAAAACCCAGAAGTACAGAAAATACAGTATTTTTTCCCTGTTCCTGTTTCCTGACTCAAATTTGTAATTCTCAATCACTTCCATCCGCAAAAGACTGACGGCTATGCCATGGTGTGTTACAGGTAGATAAGAGATGCACTGCTGTCATTGTGTTTAAGATGTCAGGATTATCAGGAGTCACAGAGCTCAAATTTTACCCCTTCTACAGTGGCTTGACTGCTACACAACTTGATGCTTAGATTATTTGCATATGCAGTAGATATGTACCAAACTTTTTGCAACAAAATTTAACTCTGAAAAGTTTAACTCTCAGAGATCTGGCTCACCCATTCAAACCCTGCACTAACTAGGCTTAAGCCAGCTCTTGTGACTTGAGAATGCAATATGTTCATTGAAATCACTTTTCTCATGTCAGTGTTTTACTTCTTGGTGTCTCCAATTAGTATTTTTTTTTTAAGTAAAAAAGGGAATTTTAGTAAATTAGTATTTTCTACTGAAATATGTACTTACGATAGAAAATTCCACATCATTCAGATAGAACTAGGTTCATTGTGAAGCATTCTGTATATAGATATATATAGAAAAGAATTTGGAGCTCTTTGTACAAGTTACAGATAATAAAAATACAACATGATCACCTTATTTCCTTTTTTATTTTACCAAAAATTGTTCCTTGATTCCTGGGTTGTTTTTTTTGTTCTGGTTCCAGTTTTACTCACGCAGTTCCTGTGGTCAGTCCCACATCCTACAAACAATGAAAGAAATGAGAAGTAATGACAGAGCTGACAACATCTCTGAGGCCTCAAAAGTGGATCCATAGCACAGCTGGGGTATCCTCATCTGCCAAAACATTTAGAAGGACTTCTGTCCCACTTCTGAGTGTTTGGGCTCAGCCAAGATACATTGAGTGAAATCTGGGAGATGAATATTGAGCTTCTCCTGATTTCAAAGGAGCCCATCTTTCAAGCAGATGAAAGATGGAGGACCTGTAGATCTCCTGGGTCATGACAAAATGATACTGCCTGAAACCTACTTCTGGGGAGGAATAGGGAAGCTGTTGGGGAAGCAGGGTCTTACAGTGCAATGTTTCATGTAACTTGGAACGATTCCTGCCCCATGAGTTCTATAAAAAGCTTCAAAACTTACTAATTTTATGTCACCTTCTTGAAGTCTGCTGTGGTTTACCTGGGTGTTTATAGGTAATGGGAGAAAGGCTGCTTCATTAAGTCACCCAAGCCTTATGAAGTGTTATAGCTGTCTTGGGTTATGGAACCAAAAAATGGTAGATTGATTACATCACCCTGCCCCAAACCCGCCAAGGCAAGCGCTACGTGCTGACCATGGTGGAAGCCACCACGGGATGGCTG